>OV651826.1:28253431-28737906 GCA_927349885.1 Psylliodes chrysocephalus | reverse complement strand
CCTGATCACACGCATTCCGATTGGTAATTGCCAAAGTAGTCGATGTATCATGGATTTAGAAGTTTTTCTAGTTTCCCTCGTAAGTAGGTACTGTAATAACAATCGTCAAGCACTTTATTAGCATTGATTTAAAGTATTTCATCATTTTTTAAAACGAATTAAAATACAAAAAAAATAAGAAGTGGTTTTTATGTTATTAAAAACATATTTTCATGTAATATCAAAATAATCATTATCCCATTTGACTAAAACTATTTTTTAGAAGATTTTCAAGTAAACATATTTTTTGATGATAACTATAAATAACTATATTTTTTAACATTATCTTAATATTGTTATTTAGTTGGATCATTAAGAATTTGTTTATTTAATTGTAGATTTATTTTGTTCATAATTAAAAAAATATATATTAATTATAAAAACTGATAACGTTTTCCCATTAATTTAAGAAATTTTTCTGTTTTCCTTAAGTTGAGTATACATTTCAAAATTTAAATAAATAACAAAATTAATATATTATGTAGCTTAAATGTTTAGGTCCATTGCAAATTTGTCTAATAAATCAAATGTTTGATTAGTTCAAACACGATTAAATCTTCAATAGTATATATCAGGCGGAATTTAACACAATTTTATTTATATTTATCATTAGCTAAATACAGGGTATTCGGAAACATTTCTGCTAATGAGAAACCTGTAAATCTCAAGATAATTTTTAATCTTCTGGTGGTGGTGTGTTACTCGCTATTAATCCTGCTATGTAATCTGAACCTGTTCTAATTCAAGATTTGGACGATAACATTCCCAATATTTAGTGTGCAAGTGTCAATGTAATATTTGGACAATATTTGTAGTAGTTATCTCTATTCCACCATCAAACCCTCTGGGGAATTTTGATAGCTTTTTAGATGGACTTATAGGGTCCGAAATTTTACATTCCCAGAAGGTTTTGATTGTGGGAGACTTTAACGTTACCAATTTTATTTTAAATAATACTGAGGATAATAAGATTCGTTTAATTACAATTTTTTTGACTATTTTGGATATGAAAAAATTTAATATTGTTTCTAATAACTACAATCGTATACTAGACCTGGTAATGAGTAATATCGAAGATGTTTATCACCCTTCATTACATTAAATATGACAAGTTAGACACAAATATTAAAGAAAAGATGTACAACTTTAAAATTGCTAATTATCACTTGTTATATAATGCTCTATTACATGTTGACTGGTACTTCCTTGCAAATTTTTACAACTCTAACCTAAAAGTGGAAAGTTTATATGAAATTATTGATGCTTATGTTCCATTTAAAAGAAATTTTAAACATAAATATCCAGTATGGTATACAGGCGAAATTATAAATCTAATAAAGTATAAAGCTAAAATACATAGGAATTTTAAAAGAACAAACAATATTGCTCATTATCAGGAATTCAGTAGACTTAGAACATTAGTTAAACAAAAAATTACTTTAGCATATTCACGTTACCTGGAAAATGTCCAAGCCTGCTTAGTAAATCAACCTAAATCTTTTTGGTCCTTTGTACATCAATAAAATAATAGTTCAAGAATTCCTGGAACAATGTATTGTGGTGAGGAATCATATAATAATACCCAAGATATTGCAAATGCTTTTGGAATTTTTTTTTAAAAAGGTTTATTCTTTGGCAGATCCAAATGATGCAAATCTAAATTTTTACTTATCTGAAATATATCTGAAAAAGAGATAATGGATGCTGCTCGATAATTAAAAAATAAATTTACTTCTAGTCGTGATACAATTCCATCATTTTTATTAAAAGAATTTATTAGAGTTTTAATCTATCCCCTCAAGACACATTTTAACCTAATTTTAAAAACGACAACTTTTCCAGATAGCTGGAAAGTAGCTAAAGTGTGTCCTGTACACAAGTCTGAAAATCGTAATGTGATTAACAATTATACACGGAAAAAAAATTGTAGAACAAATTTCTACAATTGTAGATTTTTTCTCTACAATAAATAGTACATATAGGGACAGAGACAATTTGTAGTAAAAATTTCCAAATATTTGTGGAGAATGTATTGTAGAGTTATTATCTACAATATTTAGTAAAAAGATCCAAATGCATCATAAGAATTGTTCTACAAATTGTTATAATTTTTGCTATTCATTGTATGAATTTATATTAAAAATGTATTGCGTTTTATGAAAATAAATACGAAAATTTTACACAATAAATAGTAAAAATTCATACAAATTGTAGTAATTTTTAATAAAATTTGTAGTAGTATTCCATAATTATTATAATTGTAACCTAGAAAAAAAATGTTCCTTAATAAAATATTCAATTTATTGTTTTAATATAAAAGATAAAAATTCTTAATTACATTATGTAATAAATAACAGTAATAATAGCGCCCTCAGTCTCAGTTGGCTTTTCTGCACCTGAAAAATATGAAATATAAAAATTAATACCAATTGAATTGTTCATACCCTTAAAACGGGGATATTTATCACCTTTACACTGATTTGGATATTAAATGACTAAGTCAGATAACTAACAAAAATGAGAAAGTAGGCATGTCACAATTAAGACAAAAAACATCATTGAACTTGGCACAAAATTCGATCGTTGGGCACAACATTCGATCGTTGGCCACAACTATTTTTTTAAAATAATCTACTAAGGTTATTTAAATTAGTTATCTAAAGGTAAATTATTCAAAAACAATAATAAATATACTTACCACCAATAGAATTTATTATTAAAATTTTCTCGAACGCATCGGTGCTTATAATATAATAATGTGTTATAGGTACTCGTATATGTACCATGCTTTGTTATGTGAACATGGCGAACGGCTACTGCTGTCTGGCCGTTTATGATCGACGTCAGAAAACGTTGGCCAATAGCAGAATTCTGTTTTGTTCACATGACTTAGAATTTCTACAATATTATAGAATATTTTTGAAGAAGGGATGTAAAGTATTACTATTTCTTGTAGAGAAAATTACTATTTTTTGTAGAGATAACTATTAATATTTGTACAAATTTTTACAGAAGTTAGTAGTAGTAATTACGATAATTGTAATAAATTTCTACTTCTACAAACAATAGTAAAATATACTAAACATTGTGGACTTCTTTCCTATTGTTGTAGCATTTTATTCGACAATTCAATTGCTACAATAATTAATAGTTTTTAACTATAAATTGTAGTAAAATTTTCTACAAATTGTTAAGTATTTTTCTACAAGTCTACTACTACAACATTGTAGTAAAATTTTCTAGTCACATTTTTTTTCGTGTAGGCCCTTAACTATACTGAATAACGCAGCGATTGTTTTAGAGTCAATCTTATATAACTGTATATACCTCTCTGTAAAAGACACTATTTCCAATCACCAGCATGGATTCATGAGCTTGAGATTCACAATAAGCAACTTAGCGACATTTAGACAATACTTATGTGCGGTGTATACTAATTTCTCCAAGGCTTTCGACAAAATCAGTAATGTAATACTTCTTAAAAAGCTACAATGCTTAGGCTTCAATGATATGTATCTCTTATTATTTAGATCTTATCTGTACTAAAGAAAGCAATTTGTTAACTTAAACGCATTCTGCTCAAGTATCTATATAGCAGCCACTGGAGTTCCTCAGGGATCTAATTTAGGTCCCTTGCTTTTTCTATTATTTATTAATGACCTGTGTGATGAAATTAATACTAACCAATTAATATTCGCTGATGACTTCAAATTATACGCTTTTATTTTTACTTTATAGGATTGTGTCGTATTACAGAATCAGCTGATTTATTTAGAAAATCGGTGCCTCAAAAATAGATTATATTTGAATATTAATAAATGTAAAGTAATAACTTTTTCACGCAAATCCAATACTATACACTAACCATATTCGATTAACAATGTAACATTGGAACGTACTGAAAATATCAGGGATCTTGGAATTATTTTTAATAGCAAATTAACATTTAATAATCATATTAATCAAATAGTTAATTCAGCTTACCGTGCATATGAATTCATTTGGAGAAACTGTAGAAACTAGAAATATTTCGACTTTAACATCTCTATACTTTAGCTTGGTTAGATCTAAATTAGAATACGGATCTTTAATTTGGAGTCCCATATATTTTTAGTATATGCTATTGATTGAGAAGGTTCAAAAGAGGTTTCTCAAATTTTTACAATTTAAAATTGATGGAGTTTATCCTATTAGAGGTATGGACTACGATATTCTATTAAATAATTTTGATTTTGTTTCCTTAAAAAAACGTAGGATGCAGGGTTCTGTTTTATATTTACATAAACTCTTAAATAATAAAGCTGATAGCTCTGAATTGTTATATAAGATTGATTTTTAAGTTAATAGATCGACTTTTAGGCATAATATACCATTTCAATGTAAAAGAGCTCAAACAAATTTAATGCAAAAATCTCAATAAATTATAAGTGTAGTAATGCTAACATATCTGAATTTTGTGATATCTTTTGCTGTACCATATGTGAAGTAAAAAACAAAACTCGTGCACACCTTTAGTTTATTTTTTTTTTGGCTTTTTTTGGTTTTAGTAGGTATAACATTATTTTGCTAATAATAATTGAGTGTTTATTTTATTCTATATTTAAATTCTTAACTAAATAGTTTGAATAAGGCAATTTTTTTTGCAATATTTAATGTACTAATCTGTAGTGCTGTACTGATATTTAAATTTAATTTAATTTTTATTCTTAAGTTTTTGTAATTGCTCTGTAAATGGTTTATACTGTTGGCCAATAAACGCTATTATTATTATTATTATTATCATTATTATCAGATAAAAATTCCAGGCAGCACACTCTGTAAATATATTACAAACTTTCTTCTGGGCCAGCCGCCAGTAACCTCAAACGCGCCGTTTATTACACTCGGCGACGTATTATATTTATCTCTATTCAATAGTATTATGTTTTTATACTATACTATACCAGTACTATTCTATATTATATACTAGGAAACTAAAACCAAAGCTAAAATATTACAATTTTCCAAACAATATTATTGCATTTTTTGTAGTCTAGCAGCTAATAGTGTGTTAAGAAATTTATGAAAATAATTTCAGATAACACATTTTTAATTAGATTCCTAAAAAGATTCGCGTTCCAATTTTAAGTCTACTACGTATAATCCAAAGTCTAATAAATTTATTCAGTTGGATTATATAAAGTTGATTTCGTAATAGACTGAGAGCTAGACGCCGCAAAGGTACCTATTACGATCGTATATCCTGCTGAAATTTTGTGAACTCTATCATGAAGTGTCATCTGCAAGGATTTAGTTGAGAATCTCAGCAAAGGACACGTCAGATAATTTAAAAACTTCCCATTAGAAATTGCTTAAAACAGGTATATTTTTATTCTATCATATTCTCAAATGTCATACGTCATTCCCCGCCCCTCCGTCAGCCTAACTAAAGGTCATTTTACGGAGAATTCAGCAATTTTATTGTTGGTTGCATCATTTTTATTTTCAGCGCCCTCTAGTGGTATAAAAAACTGTAACGTATTGTAAAGTGTGACACTTCATTTAGAAGCTATTTTTATTATTAAAAGTGGTATTAAAATAATTTCAAAATAATTGAAAGTTGCTAAGAAATATATTCTGAGGATTGCCCATTTTTTAAAAAAATCCATGTCCAATAGGGGGGCTTAATATCCGATAATAGTGCATTTCTGTGTTTTACTTAATATAAAACAATGAGCAAACATCGAAATGATTCCAAAATAAGTGTAAGTAAGGTATTCTGAGGACTGCCCATTTTAAAAAAAAATCCTCGTCCAATAGGGGGGCATAAACTCCGATCATAGTGCATTTATGTGTGTTTATCTGATATGAAAAAATGGGCAAACATCTAAATTATTCCAAAAAAATTCTAAGTTGCTAAGAAATGTATTCTGAGGATTGATCAATTTTTAAAAAAAATCCTCGTCCAATAGGGGGCTTCATCTCCGATAAAAGTGCATTTCTCTGTTTTTACTTGATATAAAAAATTAGCAAACATCGAAATGATTCAAAAATAAGTGTAAGTTACTAAGAAAAGTATTCTGAGGATTGCCCATTTTAAAAAAAAATCCTCGTCCAATAGGGAGGCTTATTCTTTGCTAATACTGCATTTCTCTGGTTTTATTTGATATAAAAAAATGGGCAATTATCAAAATAATTGTAAAATTATTGAAAGTTGCTAAGAAATGTATTCTGAGGATTGCCCATTTTCTAAAAAAATCCTCGTCCAATAGAGGGGCTTAATCTCCGATAATAGTGCATTTCTGTGTTTTATTTGATATAAAAAAATGGACAAACATCAAAATGATTCCAAAATAAGTTTAAGTTACTAAGAAAGGTATTCAGAATACCTCTCTTAGTAACTTTTTTATAAAAAAATAAGCCCTTTCAATATCACATTTCTAAAATAAATGGTCCTCAAGCAAAAACTTTTCCTCCTTTTTAGTGACATCTCTAAAAAAAGGTACTCTCTCTTGTGCTCTTGTGGCGATAAAAAAATTAAAAACGTCCTCACTTAAGGTTGCCGGGCCCCCACTTGAGCGCCCCCCCTCTCATCGGCCCTGACAATAATCAAAGTGAGGTTGAATGGTCGTATTATAAACAGTAATTCTTGTAACTGATACATTTTGGGTTATTCTACTAAAATAAAGTTTTTTAATATTTTTTGGAAATATAATCAAAGTGACCTTCAAAATTTAATGAAATATCTAATTAAAACCCCAAGTACTTTACTGATGTAACAATTTCTATTCTTTCATTGTTAATAGATAAATTTATATTTAGTTAATTATATTTGTATAGCATGGGTTTTTTAACATTTAGTTTTAATTTATTAATTGATAATTATTTACTTGTGTTTTTAAGACTTCATTTTTTGAATGACGCTTTCCAAGTTTGAAATACTACATGCAATAAAAAGTATCATCTGCAAACAGATTAATAAAGCATTTTATGAATAGTTCGATATCGTTTATATATAAGATAAAAAGCAGAGGACCAAGCACACTGCCTTGAGGTACTCCTCTATCACTCACTAGTTCAGAGTATATCTGATCACCATAACGAACTCATTGTTTGCGGTTTTGCAGGTAATCACAAAGCCAGTCAAGTACACTACCCACTATACCATATTGTTTCAGTTTAATTAATAGTATTTCTCTATCAATAGTCTCAAAGGACCTTCGTAAGTCAAGAAACACACCAACAGTGTATTTATTTTTTTCGAAATTAATTTCGAGGTGACCCAACGTAAATTGCAAGAATAGAGACACCCGACTTCGGATCCTACAGAAGACCATGTAAATTTATTTGCATGATTATAGGATTTGATGGATGCCTTATTAGCAGAAATTTAATTTCTATTGATATGCCATCCAGATTATAAAAATCACCATGCGTTACCGTTTTCGATGATGGTGGGTGAGGTTTTTCGGGTAATAATAATAATAATAGCCGTGTCCATTTTCCTACAAAAGTCACTCAGTCGGTTTCAGGGATTGAAATTTACTAGTAAGGGGGTAAATTATTATTATTATCATTATTACTTTGTACTTTCCTTATTTAAATTGTATTGGTTAGTATGTCGGATGAGATGGAAGTGTCGTATTACAACATTTGAAAAAATTACAGAAAGTTGTTCCCATTGGAATAAAAATCTACCTGTTCCACGCAATTTTTTGAACTTTTAATCTTTTTTATTAGGAAACAATTTTTTACCCGATATTTTTTACAACTTTGAGTTGTTTGACGTGACACTTCTTGATGATCCCTGATCCCGCCAACCATTTCACAAAATTCTAGCCGGAGGCACGAATATAGTATCTACTCAGCTGCTAGCTCTTAGACTATATGACTTAAAATTTAGATTTGTTTGTATTTGAGATGCAGACTATTCGTCTCCGTGAATTATCATCTGCGTCATAATAAAGAGACTGATGACCCACATTTTGGGACATTAATCATTAATACAATTATTTTATGGTTTTACTTAGTATATAGTATATGTAACATATTCGAATGAATCAATCAGACTTGTCTATTATTGGGGTTATTTTTTGATTTATATTTCTTTGAGGCAAACATTAAAGTTAATGTATATACTAGCTCTAGCCTTTTGTAACCTTTCCAGATACCTACCCCATAATTACAAAAGATCCAAATAATTATGGAGCCACTCAAAGGCGGCGAATTTTCGGAGGGGGCATTCCCTTTTTAGCATATTTTTTTGAATAAAAGGCCTATAAATCGTAAGACTTTTCATCTCGGGGGGGCATGGCCCCTATAGCCCTTGGTGTCACTCTGTATTTATTTTCAGGAGACTCTACGATAAAATATGGATGCCAAGCCCTACAGGTCTTACAGTGGCTATTCAGAGATTATTAGAGAGGCTCCTCAATCAGTTGGTAAAAACAAATAGCTAGAAGTAAAGGTAGATAAAATATCTCTTAAATATGTCTCTTTAACAGCTCTTTCAACTTAGAGATTTCGAGAAGAAACGCCGAGGAAGAAGATCCAAATCCTCTAATTTTTAAAGGTCCAGAACTGACGAGGATAATGTAGTCACTATGCAAGGAGATGCCACATCCACCTCATACCTTATTGCTAATAAATAATTACTTGAAAAATAGATAATAAAAAGTTGGATGGTGTGAATTCATCAGATCAGGTGTGCTACAGGGTTCAATACTAGAACCCCTGTTCTTCTCTATTTATTTTTCACAACTTATAAAACATTTATCTAACTGCAACATCAATTTATACGCAGATGACATCCAACTGTACTACAGTTTTCCCCCAGAGATAATGGAAAGTCTAGGGCTGATATATCTAAGGGGGTCGCGACATAGACCCAGTAAATTGATGAGGGGGTGATTGAGGCTAGGGGGGAAATAGTAGTCAGCTTAAGTTGGCAACACTTTTCTGATGTTCGTTTACGAAATCCACGGTTATCGTTTGTCCTGCCATAATAGTATTATAAAAACAGAGACAGATCTACTTTTAACGTGCATAATAATGTCAATATGGTACAAGTGGAATGAACCACCCCAGTATATGTATGAACTACTGTGTTTTGTGAAAACTGTGGAATTAAAACTAAAAACATTTTGTGCTTTTTTATATACCAAACTATGCAATTAATTTCCACTTTATTTTAATGTTACATGAATAGGTACATGCGTTTGTGCTGTGGTAAATAAGTGTTCATGTGAAAATTATCTCTGAAACTGCATTGTGACTGCACTCATTTCAAAACTGAATGCTGTAAATCCAGGATTTATATCTTTCAAAGTGTTGCTTCGGATAAATTGTGAAAAAGGTGTTAGACAAACCGTTTGCAACCTAAAATTGCATGGACAACATCATAGATGAAAGAATTTTACCTTTATGACATTCTCTTTCAACATTTTTAAGTGACTAAGTTTGTGGTTTGGCGAATGGACTCAGTTACCACAGTCAAAAAATTTAAATTAAAAAAAGTGACCAAGTTCTAATAAGAATACATAAGTTGAACATGAAAATGTAATTACTAGATTTAAATGTTGTAAATGTGATTTAATTAAGATCTAGATAGATGTCTCATATAAACAAAGTGCTGTAAAATGTTGATAAATGCAAAACCATTATTAAAGAGAAATTAGTTATCATCAGTAGGATATTTTGTAGTAGCTGGTCTTCTTAAATAATAAATTTGAAAGACTGTGAATTAGTAATCACTTTTACACTAGAAGTTAAAAAAAAAAATGTGTGGTTGAGACTAATTTATGTATTTAATAAAAACATATATTTAACATGTTTTATTTAAATAAAAAACAGGTGTTATTTGAAATGGTTTATTTTAGTTTAATAATGTTTATAAATTGTGGGTACATTTGATCCGAATCTTGCTTAATACTATATGGTTAATATTGAAGTAGAAGCATAAAAGTTTTGATAAAAAATATATTTTTAAATGTAATAACCACTAATTTGGGGAATTTCCTATTCGAAGCCATACATGTTTCCTATTACAGTTTTCATACGTTTATAATTCTGGAGATACTGAAATAATTTGCTTGATTACTAAACTTTGGTTGTTCTTGTTGTGGTCTGCTGTTAACACTATTCCCCTAAAATATTAAAAAAGCTAGACAAAGGTTTGTCCATCTCTTTTGTCAGCTTTGTTAACCTATGCTACTGTTATTCTGCATGCAGACATTTTTC
The DNA here is from genome assembly GCA_927349885.1 of Psylliodes chrysocephalus. Taxonomy (NCBI): domain Eukaryota; kingdom Metazoa; phylum Arthropoda; class Insecta; order Coleoptera; family Chrysomelidae; genus Psylliodes; species Psylliodes chrysocephalus. Next base: position 28,727,649 of record OV651826.1, on the reverse strand, counting down.
ACTGGATATTTTCTGTAAGAACTGTAATCAGTTTCAAATTTCGGCTAGTTTTAGAAAAGTACATCTGTTATAAAGGTATTTCAAAGTCATCCTTTGTAAGATATAGCAAACAAATATATGCTAAAATGTATAGAAAACAAATCGCAAGATATTACACAAAATTATTCAAATTAAATAAAAACATACAAATGAAGTGAACAATACCTACCAACAATTTAAAAAGACTTAAAATAAATAGACTTAGGGGACATGAGCTCTAAAAAAGTGAGCCATAATTTGTTATGCATCCTCATCTATAAGAAAATTGTCTTCATCTCTTCAATTACCTTTTAAAATAAACCAAACCAAAACAGCATAAAATTGAAAGTGATCTACTTTTCACGACGTATTCTATGTACATGTGAGATTATTAATAATTGATTAAATTTAAATGTTATCCTAAAAAATATGGGCATTTTATAATGAAAATATTATTTAAAAAAAAAAACCGGTGGACCCCTTAGATATACCAGTCCTTGTAATGACATAAATGAATATCTTTACACATTTATTGACTTTTCCAAATATCACTGTTTATTTATAAATTAATCGACATTATTTGTTTTCATTTAGTACACCGTTTACTAACGACCTCTGGTGGATTTTTTAGAACTATCCATCATCGTGTTATGCCAGAATTACTGAATAGAAGCACATGTGTCCTGTATGTGTGGTTCTAAATTGAGTTAAGTTAAATTGGACATCTGTTAGACCCTTTAACGTACGGGTAGGCATTTTGGTTAGGGTAGAAAAAATACGAGCAGAAAATACAAATTGTTGATACGAGGAATCGCAAGACGAGACAAAATTATAAATAAATGTATTAGATTCAGTTCAGGGGTTGCTATTATAACTGAGAAATTTTTAAATTTTGAGATTTTAAGCTTTATTCTTTCGTTATTTGAAATATATTGTGTTAATATAATAATTAAATCTTGAAATTTAACCTAATTTTATTGCCAGCTCACAAATTGTGGAAGATAAACAATCTTTTACAGTCATTAGTTAATCAGTAAATATAAATAAAAAAAAAAATTGATAAAAAAGCATCAGAAACCCTTAAAAAAAGTAAGATTATACCTTGACTCTAGTTGATTGAAATGTCAACTGATAGTTTATGTTTTTATAACCTTTGTGATTGCAGAGGAATGTCGTTTTTAATCGACTTTGAGCAACAGTCATGCATGCTCAACTTGTGCGGGGTACCAAAGTACAATAATTTACAAATTTAGGAGGTTTCGGATCATTTACTTTTGGTCTTATCATTGCTTCCAATAAAACAAATTTTATTTATTAAGTATTTCAAAATAAAAATACTCCATGTCGACATAACACATTAACTACTTACTGGCTGTTATTTGTTATTCCGGGTTGTAACAGACGTATTAGAAATAGTTACTTATCCTCACTATTAATAGAAAAATTAGAAAATCATGTAAGGTAAATCACAGATAAAATTGTTAAATTTTGTAAAATTCTCGTAGAAAATAATAAATTGATTGAAAGTATTTGATACTTTTACAAAATATGGCTTAACATAGTACCTATTCAGTATGAGTATGAGTAAAAAATTAATCAAAATCGATTAAATCTAGAAGAAAAATATGTGCGCAAACAAACTCTGATCAAGCCTATTGAATGGCCTCGACGCCTAACGCTGCGACGTACCTAAATCGACGTCGTCACAATGCTAGATGAAATTAGTACATAATCTAATGTCTGTATTTTCAATGGTGAGTCAAAAGATTTATGTAACTTCTTTGAGATACCACCCGGGTTTCGTTTAGGGCAGGCTTGACATTTGCTGTAAACTATTATCAATAAACCACATGGCCTTCAGGTCATACACCCCGAAAGACAGGATAGACATCTGTTTTCGATGGGTGAAATTATGAGTATTTTAATAGAAATTATAAAAATCAATATTAAGAAATATACAGGGATGTATTAGGTTATTTCAATAGAAATTATAATAATCAATATTAAAATATATACAGGGTTGTATTAAGTATTTTCAATAGAAATTATAAAAATAAATATTTTAGAGATATACAGGGATGTGCTATTTTGGATAAATTGTACAAACCAAGATGGTAAAATTTAATAGTAAGTTAACCAACTGGTGAATACGCTGTTCGTTAGCTCAAGGGGGGGCACCTATACGCTAAGCAACCCGTTCTACTAGGTTTAAAACAAAGTATATGTGAAATCAACATAGTCAGGTATTTAAGTGGCGAATTGGCGCTGTTCGTTACTTCCGTTGGTCATCACCTCTATACTCATCGTAATATTTTCCTAAGAGGGTGCAACCTGTATATATCTATAATAGAATCAAATCAACATCAACTCAATAGTTAACCAACTGGCGAATTGGCGATGTTTGTTAACTTCATTGGTCATCAACTTAGATAAGAATATAAACAACACAATAGTTAACCAACTGGCGAATTGGCGCTGTTCGTTAACTCCGTTGGTCATCAACCTAAATCAGAATATAAACAACAACACTATAGTTAATCAACTGGCGAATTGACGGTTTGTTAACTCTGTTGGTCATCAACTTAAATAAAATATATTGGTGCCATCTTCTTCCGTTTAAGCTTGGGAGATTAGCGAGTTTGTGTTTTTGTCTAGGTTTGTTTTAATAATTTTATTATGATGAGTTTCTTTTGAATGAACTATTGGTACATTTTGTCTTTTTTCGGCATGTTTTTCTTGGAGCTTCGTTGAATAGCCTAACTGGATCTATTTTTGATTCTCGTAAGTTTACTATTTCATTTTTAAGTTGTTTTATTTTCTTTTTCAATTTTATAATTATTTCCAATTTATTCTTATTTTGATCTTTTTCTTCTTCTAACTTTTTACATATATGATCAGTTTCTTGTTTAATTTCTAAAACAGCTGCAGTTAGTCAGCCATTAATCATCTGATTAATTGAAGAAATACCGCTACGAAAGTTTTTGATATATAACAAATAAAAATAAATAGTATTAATATTATTTCACGTTCTGAAGGTACGTGGGTATAATAAAAATCACCTATATACTTAATTTAATACGAATACAATATAGGAATACAATATAGGAATACAATATAGGAATACAATATAGGAATACAATATAGGAATACAATATAGGAATACAATATAGGAATACAATATAGGAATACAATATAGGAATACAATATAGGAATACAATATAGGAATATAATATAGGAATACAATATAGGAATATAATATAGGAATAAAATATAGGAATACAATATTTATTTCTTGTTTTTAACTTTCTTGTGATTCTTGGGTCAACGAGTTCTGGTAAAAAGCATTTTTGAAAAAAAATTTCCAGTTTTGGAAGCATCTTCATTTTTTATATTAGTCTCTAATGACAGTGATTCTAATGCCGAGCTAAAATATTAAAAAAAAACAATAGTTATTTTCGATTTCATTGTTTAAATACCTTTCGTGGTCAAAAGTCTCAATTATTGATTAACACGCGACGGATTCACCATGATCTTCGTCATTATTAAAAACGTTACAATAAAAGTAAATATTTAGAGTAAGGGCTATCTAAAAAAAGCAAACTAAATGTTCTCACGGCTCAATTTTTGGAGTTCTTCGACGATGCCTTATTCTTTTTTGCTAGGATACACACGTTTTGTATAACTTTTTATTCTTCCCATTCTTATCACAGAAACTTACAAAGTCCTAGATAAATACTTTAGCACAACCTACCTACATAAAGACAAAAATGTTAAATACCTACCGATGGCTTGAATTCACGCCAAACATGAAAAATGCGTAATATGGTAGACCACCAACTTAAAGACCATCTAAGCGACTTGTAATAAATCGCAATTATAAAGCTGGTAAACTATTTTTCGATAGTTGCCAGTTTTGTTAAATTAGAGCGAAATAGAGACGATGTACGATCCAAAAAATTCGCAAAATGACAACGTTGTACCATTGTATAAAGAACTAACAATGGTTGTACGGTTGAACAAACAATCCCAACTTCTTTTACCGATATCTAGAAAACTATCTCCTGCTTACGACTTTTTAATTTGCGCTACTGTCCGCTTGGAACCGCCATGTGATGAGCATAATAAAATCAAACTTTTTCTTCATAAGCATTGACTTACTAGATATATTTATACAATGGTATTACATATTAAAATCAAAACAATTTATCTCTCTAGACTAATCAAAAACATTTTTGAATGACTGGCTCTAAAAATTGGTGATATCTAACATATTTTGTCAATGTTTATCAACTAGTCTAGAAAGTTATTTCAACTAATTGTAAATTTTGTATTTTTTTATGTCAATCTAATTCCTATTATTTTTTCATAAAAAATTACAAATTTAAGCAAATTAGTAAGTTTATATAATTTATTTAAAAATGCATTTATTTACTTACTTATTCAATTTAGCAGAATAAAACTATATGGGTAAATACCTGAAAAGAAAAAGTGTATTAGAAACTGGAAAAAGTAGTAACTTTTAGTATTAAATGGAAATGGAATAACCGTCCTTTTTTCACCATGTATCGGTCTAGTTAAAAATTGTACAATATTCAATAGTCGGAAACCAGTCCAACGAAGGATAGTAGTGTGATCAAAATGTCATGAAGGAACACACTTTAGCGAACGCAGTGAAGCGTATGAGCGACGCACGTTCACAAACGCAGTGCAAAAAACCAGCCTTAGAGAGTTGTATAAATTTATTTATGTATGTTATATATAGATATATTCACATAACTAAGATAAGAGTTAAATATTTTTTGTACAACCAAGTTGTTTGGAATTGATAATATCTATGTGAAAAAAATATGAAATGACTTTTGAAGTCAATCAATCCTTATTCCGGAACTTACATAATAAGTTCCATATCATAAGAAAAGTTATTTGTTATTATGTAATGCTGATGAAATTTTGAAATAAATTAGATTAACTAACGATTTTTGAAATCTGCATGTTGTAAATTAACATAGATTTAAGGAATATTATAGTATAAGAAGTGATTCATAATAAACGTTTTTAAAGTTTTTAAACTGTTTTGAAAATTCGCAACATAATTATTTTTGTAAAATAAAGTTCTTGTTTGTATCATAATTGAAAAAATTTATACCACGAAAAATTTTTTTATAGGTACATTTTTTTTCCTGGGCTCGTCTGACTATGTTTCTCCGAATAACACTGAAGCCTATTGGCTTATTGTGTTTTACCCCATGTTAGTTCATAGCACCCACTCTATCACCTTTGTACCTTGTACAAGTTTGTACAGATCCTTGGGTGAGTGGGTTCTATACGTTGTTGGATCAACCTGGGGTTGTCCAAAAAGAGCCTGTCTTTTGCGATCTAGAGCTTCGCATTCGCACAGTATGTGTTTGGCCGTTTCTGGTTTCCTGTGACATAGTCGGCACATGAGTTCCCCATTGTACATGCCAATTTTGTGTCCCTTTACTGGGGCGTGCCCAGTCATGAACCCTGTTATCACTTTCAACTGGTTCCTATTCATTAAGAGTAGTTCTCCAGTTCTTTTGGGACATGGTCTGCCTATGAAGGCTTTTCCATGTGCCTGTTTTGGGGTGCTTACACCAGAGACAACAGAGACGTGTAAAACTTAATAGGAAAATTTGTTCAGTGGTCCATTTAAATTACATATATGACTTTCTTTCTCTTTTACATTGATCTTTATATATATTTATCTCTCTCCAATAAAACTAACACCAATCTTAGAGGTCGCTGATGTTGCTGGTTTTTTGACGTCGACGTATAGATTAGAACTGACAACTGACAATGTTATGATTGTAGTTATGAACGTGTGCATTTTTTTAAAATTAATTTAATTTGGGATCCGTTTATTTCTTTGATTCTGATTTTCTTTGGGGGGGGATGTTTATTTTCGCATATTATTTTTTGCATAAAGCAATTTCTGTAAACAAACTCGCGTTTTTGTACACGTTTCTTTCTAGAAGTAAGTAATTTCCAATTTATTAAGAAAACCACTGTATAATGTGTTTTTTTAATAATATATTAAAAAATGACTATAATTATTTTAGGTGAATTGGAACAGAGATCCATTGCTACAGCTACTTTTGTTCATTAAGTAGGTAGATGAATGTCTGGACAGCTTTAATGGCAGCACAAAGTTCCCACCTACTAGAAAAGTAAAATGTATGCCGAGTAAAAAATCTCTGCACATGTAGTATTGGCAAAGAACTTTTGAAATGATTAGAGATTGGCTATTTCTTACATACTCCAGTGGCTATTAGAAGATTGTAGAGTCATTTAAACGAAGGAAAAAAAAATTGAATCACAAAAGGGCAAAAACTATTTCTGAATTCATGTTTGAATTTCCCGCCCTAAAGCATTTTTAATTTTCCCGCTATTTACTAGTGGCGCCATCATAGACTGGTTGTGGTTACAATCGCCCAAACAACTTTTACCGAACAGAAAAAAATAAATTGAGTTACACGTCTCGCTGGGTTGTCTCTGCTTACACCAATTATAATTGCAAAATGGACCTTTTAAACAATTCTACTACAACCAAAAACTGTTATTAGTTCAGTAATTGTTTAATAAAAAACTTTGTATAGGCACCTACATACTTATTTTTGGTTTTACTTTTATTAAATAATATATAGATACAAAACAACAAACGTCCATGATTTAACATCTTTCGAAGTATCATTTCTGCATAGTTTTTAAAATGACCACATATTATTTCAATTGCTTTTTTTTTGACGCTCTGAGCGGGTCACCTAAAGGCTAGCACCACCGCACCACTGGTATCATTGCAGTTACGCCACTGGTGTTGGCATACGGTTTGTTATTTATTAGATTTTAAATATTGTAAAAATTATGGAAATTTTTCTATAAATAATAATAAAATTACGTGTTTATTTTTTCATTTGCCTTTTTTATGTTTCATTCATAAAGTCGAGTAAATAACAGAACATTATTAAATGACCCACAAGAATATTGTGCTTGATAAGAAAGTTTAACTTGTAAATTGTATTTTCGGGGACGTCATCCTTAAAAAAGCATTGTACTTTTAATTATTGTAAAAGAAGATATTAAAGCAATTATAACCTCTCTACCTAACCTACGTTACAATTAACAAATTTATTACTTTGATGTACCTAGCCAATTCAATCATAAAACAAAATAATTTTTGAGCACGAACCAGGAAACCTCGTGTTTTATCTCCACGCTTTTAATGCAAAATATAATGAATCGTAATAAAATTATCATACACTCTGGGGTTATCGAGATAATGTTCAAAAATATTCAAATATTTACTTATATCGTACTCTTCACATCTTTGTAAGTAACACCACGGATAATTCTCAGTGAACCTCAACACGAGTAAAAGTAAACGGAATTACTATTTGTTTAACCTTTATAACATTTGAAAATATTATAAACACACAGATTATCATTGAATCATTTCATGTAATTATAAAGTACAAAATGATAATAAATAGAAGGACATCTAGAAAAAAGTCTATCATCTATGACCCTCTAATTTCACATAAAAAATTTTATGGCGATTTATTAACTACTACAATAATGGCGGCAAAAATATCAGCCATTGCGAAATTATTTAAAAAAGTAAAAAGAATTTTTGGAGGGTAAAAATGTACAAGTTAACTGGCAAAAGATTAAATTAACATTACATAACAGATTGCCTATCTATCTATAAGCAAGTCTTAAATTCTATATAAACTTATTGTGTACATCTTTGAGATTGTGCTAAACCAACTAATTATTATACTCTTCACACCAATGTGACAGTTTGCACCGCTTAAAGTAGTCGTAACTAAATTATTGCGCAATATTGCAGACTTATGGTGAGATTACAGAACGTCTGCAACTTTGCAGATCTGCAAATATGGCGGACTTACAGATGCAAATATCCAAAAAATATCTGCAAATTCGCAATATTTATTTATTACCCCTAACAACACTAAATCTAAATGCACCCTTAAGAAGGTTAGAATAACATCCTACAACGATGAAGTCTTCTGTTTCTTTTGATTGAATACAGTTCATGGTGTCAGATTATCGAGTTTTTAAACATAGTAATGGATTTGGGTTTAGTGTTGTTGCGGATAATAAACCACAATAAATATTGCGAATTTGCAGAACTTTTTTGGAATACGAAAACTTTATACATGCACATGTAAGTCCGCCATATTTGCAGATCTGCAAAGTTGCAGACGTTCTGTAATCTCACCCTTATTCCACAACTCAATATCTTGTTTCGGATAAAATATCAAGTAGAAAGTGTAAACAAAGTTCTTATCTTTTTTGTTATGTTTGTGGACAGTTTATACTTTCAAAAAAGAGAAGACCCGTTGTAGATTCATTAAAAAGTACATATCTTCATTATTTTGAATTACCTCTTGAAAACCAAGATAAAAGTGTTTTGCGAAAGCTGTAGAATTGTCTTACTCCAATGGCCATCAGGAGAAAAAGTACACTTTCCATTTGGTTCACCAATGCTATGAAGAGAACCTAGTAAACATGAAAATGATTGTTACTTTTGTATTACAAAGATATTGGGATATAATAAAAATAATAAGGTGAGTATTATATATGCAGAAGTTCCGTCTGTTACTAGTATTACTAAGCCCATTAGCATTCGAAAGATCTACCACATCCAGTTTGTACTGGTAATTCGAGTGCAAATATACTAGCTAGGTGACAATGAAAGTGATGTTGAATTCAAATTTCTAGTGATTATGACAAGTTCTTTCTTCAAGGAAACACTCCACATTTAATTAATCAAACCGAATTAAATGATCTTTTAAGAGATTTACAATTACCAAGATCTAAAGCAGAGTTTCTTGGTTCCCGCTTACAGCAATGGAACTTATTATCGTTTCTCAGAAACAGAAGCAAAGTTTACTAAGAATTTTTCAAAAAGATCGTGAATATTGTTATTGTACCGATATCCCGGGGCTTTTTGAAGCAATGAATCAAAACTATGATAAAACAGAGTGGCGCTTATTCATAGACTCTTCGAAATATAGTTTAAAAGCTGTTTTATTACAAAATGGAAATAAAAAACCATCTATACCAGTAGGACAAGCAGTAAATTTTAAAGAAAACTATGAAACGATGTGTATTTTAATTAATTTAATAAAGTATAAAGAATACTAATGGAAAGTGTGCGGCGACCTCAAGGTCATCGGTTTTTTATTGGGATTGCAGGATGGTTTCCTTTGTTTGTGGGATAGTAGATCAACACATCATCATTATATAAGAAAATAATGGCCTATTCTGAATGAGTATATTCCGGGCAAAATGAACCCCTTTACACATCCTTACTGCTAGTTTAAAATAAGTTTCGCCGTGGGGTGTCATTTACTTAGTGCGACCCGACGATAAAACAATTCAACATATATCCAACATGTTTGCAGGTTGTAAAAAAGTAGTTTAGAGGTATGTAAGAATTTGATACATTGATCAAATTTATTAAAGAATGTAAAATTAATTTATACATCAATAATAAATAAAAAAAAATGGATCACATACACAACCATATAGCCTTAATTTATTAAGTAATAAATAAATAATAAAAATGGTACTCTGTCCCCTACTGAATAAATAGTCTAACGTAAATTGTCAATCTATGTCGATTAAATAAAATAATCATTCTAACAACATTTTTTTAATATATGTAGAATAAAATAAATATCTTTGAGAATATAGAAACAGTCTCTGTGTCTTGATCCCGGACTTGTACTATGGCCTAAGTGTGAGTCAATACACTACGCTTATCTCTGTTGCAGGGTATTTCGCTTAACAGTTTATTTAACAATTAAATTAAAATTGTTATTTGTATTCTTTTGCAAATAAAATAATATTTGTTTTAGAGTGAAATGCAGTATCTGTTCGTATTTTGCCGCTGACTTTGCAAAAATATTCTCGAATGTATTGCGGTGCCTAAAACTGCAATCAATGGGGAGGGGATGGCCCCGAAGATGAAAATTCTTCCAATCCATGAGCCTTTTACTTAAAAAAAGGAACGACTAATGGTAATGCTAACCCTCCCGAAAATTCGTCCTGGTGTAGGGTTATCATATTCAAAAATACAAATTCTTGATATATCTAAGGAAAATTTCTTTAAAAATCCGGACAAAATAATAAAACTCCAACTCATGAAATAATTACTAAACGTTTGATTTAAAAAAGTACCTAATGTCAAAAACTAAATAGTTCAATTCAAAATTTGTGTAATTAAACATAAAACATATATAATGCAAAAGGGTATATACAAACACAACTACACAGGACAGCAGCAGTTTATTAACTATTTACATAAAAAATAAATTATAAAAAAATAAAACATAATTTCAACGGCCAAAAAACCAAAAAAAAAGATGATTTCCGGACTTTTCCTGACGTCTGGTAACCTTACCCTGGTGCCGCTCTTGAAAAACATTACCGGTTTCAAAATTACATAATATTATTGAATCATATTGACGCAAATTTTTGTTACTATTTATAATGGAATGGAATGCTAATGAACTGCTGCAGTACCAACAAGAATTGCAAGCATTCTTAGATATAGAAAGCATAGACATATGCTTAATTTCAGAGACTCGCTTTACCAATGAGTCCTTTATTAAATTTAAGGGATATAAGGTTTATGATACCATTCATGCCGAAATGCAGCAAAGGGGGTAGTGCAGTAATAATTAGAGAAGCAATTAAGCATCATCAAGAAGCGGGATACTAGACTGAAGAATTTCCGGCTACTTCAGTAATGATAAAATCTAAAACTTCTGTATATTATCTTCCAAGACATACCTATAAAAAAGAACTATACCTATATTTCCTCAATAGTCAAGAACCTAGATTTATCATTGGAGGCGACTTTAATGCAAAACCCACCCATTGGGGCTCCAGACTAACAAAAACTAAGGGTAAAAACCTATAAGAAGCAATGAATAATGTCACATTCAACTGGCAAACCAACTTATTGGCCCACAGATAGAAACAAAATACCCGACCTAATAGACTTTTTTGTTGTACGAAATATTTTAGCAAACTACATCCATGTTGATGAAGCTTGGGACATGAATTCAGATCATTCGCCCATTCTCCTCACTCTTACTGACACCTTTATCCAAAAGGAAAGCGCTCCTAGACTAATAAATAGAAGAACAGACTGGCAAAGCTTCAGACTGGACCTTGAAAATAAAATCACTCTTTCAGTTTCATTAAGAATAAAAGCACAGCTAGATGAAGAAGTAGAACTACTCGTGTCCAACATACAACAAGCAGCATGGGATAATACGCCACCTATTGTGCAGCGAACAACATGAAATAACTATCCTAAATAAATAAGGGACCTAATCTCTGCAAAAAGAAAACTAAGGAGGAAAAGGCATCAGACCAGAGTTCCATCAGATAAAACCAAACTTAACAACGCCACCCAGCAGTTAAAAAGAGAGATCTATTTGTGAGTACCTTAGGAGGAAGACTTGGAGTTTGGATAACATGAAAAAAGCTATGCAGACAGTAAGGGAAAAAACTATGGGTACTTTAAAGGCAGCTGAAACGTTTGAAGTTCCAAGGACTACGTTACAACGATTATCCTGATGAGGGTAGTCAAATTAAACTCGGAAGAGGTACTGGGTTAGACCCAAAGCTAGAGGAAACTTTAGTAAAATATATGCTTGAACTGGAAGCAAAGTTTTATGGTTTAACTAGAACTGACATCTAACCGAAGTGTTATTTACCCCAATCAACTGAGTCGTTATTTAGTAGCTATTTGCGAGGGTGTATCGGCACTTCGGTAGACCAAATTCTTAAATTCTTAAATGCATACTGGGACGTGTCCATCTAGCGGCCCAAATGCGACGTTAATGAACAATATATTTCTATAATAATGAATAATATAATAATTAAATTATTGACTCACCATCTATTTTTGATGTTTTTATATTGTTGTTGATACGTGGAAGTGTTGCTGATTTGGAAATATTGAAGGGGCATCCGGTCGTATAGCACTGGGACGTTAAGTGTCGGAATGTAAAGCGCCGGGGTATGGAAGGGGGACCGGGACACAGAGCGTCGTATAAGACAGAGCGTCGTGACGTAGAAAGGTAGGGTATCGGTACGTTGAGCGCCGTGACGTGGCAACGTTCGGGAGATAGATCATAGGGACGTAGAACGTCGCGACGTAGGAGTGTCGATAGGAGGCAGGGTAGGAACTGCGTCGATTTAGGAAAGGTACTCAATACTGAACTTGAAAATATGCTAGATTTGAAAAGTAATGAATGACTGGAGTTTGAAATCATCTGAACTGAGTTTGATTTCCTAATATATCTCGAGTCCCTCGGGATCGGGTCTTTATACCCGAATTAATGACTTTTTGTGACGTCAACTTGTCGTAACTTCAGTGGGAACGAATTTGAGTGGATAGAAAAGGGGTGATCGATTTATTACTTGCCTTGAAAAAATTGTGTGTCGTAAATAATGTTCCTATTCAAAACTGACTTAAGATAAGTGCGTTAACTGTTTCAATGATTATTACTTCGTGACAAAATTATGTTGTATGGTGTTTTCGGGTTGGGTTCCCAGACACGTGCAAGAAAATTAGATCTCTTACAGACAGGGTTATAGATATTATTTATTAGGTGTCGTAAATAAGATTTAATTATCTGGGAGATTTTTCGTTAAATGAAGGATTTTGAATTTAATAAAATTGCAATATTTTCTTTAATAAATGGAATTAATAAATTATTAACGCACCTGGGTGCGGTAGGTTAAAATATAAATATGACTGATCTTATTTCTGAAATTTCCAGAAAGAAAGCGCGTAAAGCTACTTTTATTTAGTGTTTTTATTTAAGATTAGCAAATTTTGATCCTTCTTCAAAATTATTTTTTTTTAAATAAAAATGTATATTTATGTGCTTCAGTTGTATTAATTAATTAATTAGCGATTACAATGTTGAATGTACATAGTACAGACAAAATATAAAAAATATATGCACTAATTTAGCAAAAGGCTCTGTGATCACATTTGCACGATGGCGCTCAAGCGGGTTGCAACGGCATTACTCCTACTGTGTATGTAGCCGTTGAAAAAGTACAGTCTTTTACTCTATTGGAATGAAAATAAAAATCTTCTACTCGTATCGAATTTTCATTCCAACCTTGTTACAGAATATACTTTTCAATCTCAAGAGCGGGAATGTTTTCTTTCTATTATTATAAGTGTTTCGGAAGAATTACATTCAGTAGTGACTGTGGAGAAACATTTTTCTATTTCACATCATTCTGGAATTCTTTTTTATAAGAGATCATCTTTATCTTTGATATATAAAAAATAAAAGTTTATTGCTAACGAGTATCGTCGACGGCAATGTACATGAATCTTGTTGTTGATTGACCCATGTTTCGCTTAAATATTTCGCAATTCGAGACGGAATTTTTTCGATTTATCTTCTATTTTTAATTAAATCCGTTTGACTATCGTTATCAAGTCATTAGCTTAGTTGGTGTTGGTACTAGACACGTGTTCCAATTTAATCATTAATCCAAAAAACCGTTTGCAAATAATTTTGCGTGATCGTTTATGAATGAATTTCGACAATTTGTTTTTTATTGCATAGTTTTTAAATGTTTTGAACTAATTTTAAAAATATCTTTTATGTAACAATATTGAATGCGTGGCGCCAGGAAATTATAATTACCAAAATATTTGATTAGGATTTGTCGTGGACGTGAAAAGCATGTTCAAATGCTCAATTGCTCAAAGAAGATGAGAACGTTATAAATAAAAAAATTATCTGTTGGCCTCTCTTCTCGAGAAAAATTATTGTTTATGTATTTAATGTATAACTGCATATTTGATTCAGATTACCAATTAGATAGATCAAGAAATTTATCAACAAATTATTTTTTCTTACGACTTAAGTAATATGGAACCTCGTATAGAACAAATATTAGAGAAGGTACAAATATGGGCTACCATTTTCATTTTTATATTTGCACTATTTTTGCCCAGAACATCGCATTTTATTTCACAAACTGTCAAAATTTTTTTTATTCTTTTTACGTTAAGTTCATTTTTTATTTTATTTATCTTTGTTAAATGTCCCTGGGGGACCAAATGATAACGTGCTATAAATATGGGTTACCATAAAAAATAAGTTAACAAGATGAATTTTTATAGCTTTATTTCAACTAACTACAATAATCGCAGACATATTCGTCTGTCTCTGCACCTGCGCTGTCTACATGACTCCACATCTGTTACATTAGACATTGTACCCACCGCGTTGGTCTTCGGAAAAATGTCTATCAGAAAAAAGACAATCAGCATCTGCATCATCTGGTTTTTTCTTCCAGGAATTTTATCCAAATCTTGATCCTCGTCATTATATACGCGGTTAACTGGAAACTTGTATTTTTGGTAGGCTTCTTCCAAAAGTGAAAAAAAAATTCAACACTTGCTTTATTGAAACCTTTTGCACGCGAAAAAGATGTCCCTGTGGGTCTTCTTATGGACAAAGTGTTCTTATGTTGTTGTAAAAAGAGATCCAGCCTCCCCTCCCAGCAATTGGTGATTTTCCAAACGGGTGTTTTATGTCATTTTGTTCTGCGAGAGTGTAAGCCATGCGTTAGATGGTTAGACTCATAACTTATACAAATATGCCTGATATCACTGCAGGGTTGACTATCTTAAATAATTATCTCCTAATCTTCGCACCGTAGATCTGAACATAAGGGGTAGTTCACTGGTATTGATCCGGCTTTATTCTAGTAGGACTATACTACATAAGCGCACCTATATAAAAAAGACACGACGAAACACAGAATTATTAAAGATACTGCAATTCTGAGGACGTCTGCTGTATATCCTCAAAAATTCTTCAACAGGCAAGTGGCCTGTGGCCTGTTTATTTGGGCTGGATAAAATTAGTTGATGCTGAAGTATTTAACAATCTAAATCATTAGATATATTAAAAATAATTTTGAAATCGTCTGCGAAAATCAAATTACTATATTCACAAGCGAGGGAAAAGTCATTGATAAATAATAAAAATAACACTGGGCCTAGATTGGAGCCTTGTGACGATTGAGTATATGTCCTAAAAGAAAAATTTTTGATAAATGTGTATGTAATGAGATTGGTCGGTAATTACTGAAAATGTTTTATCACCTTTTTTAAAAATAGGTGTCACTATAGCTTACCTTCACCATTCGTCATGATATTATTATATGATGCAACATCAACCTGCAAAGTATTAATAATAATAAATACTCTACCTAATTCACCCCTTTACGAGTGAATTTTTACCCCAAAAGCTGAGCTTGTGCGGGGAAAGGGACGGCTACTATTATTATTTGCCGCGGCGCTCCGGGGCGACTTACAGATGATTGATAGTGCCATTTGACTTACAGGTAAGGAAAACCCGGAAAACCTCATCCACCATCATCGAGACGGTAATGCATGGCAATTTTATAATCTGCATGTCATCAACAGAAATTGAATTTCTATTAATACGGCACACATCAAATTCTATACCAAACCATGCAATTTAATTAAAATCCACATGGTCTGGTGTAGGTTTCGAAGCCCGTCTATCTCTGACCAGAAACTTGCCTATAAAGGAATAGAAGCGCGTGAGACAGCTACACCACCGACCACCTGCAAAGTTGTTTGATAAATTTTTCTATTCTTCTTAGTATCGGGGCTGACGAGAGAGGGGGTAGCTGGGACAATTTCCCTGGGCCCGGGCTCAAGTGGGGGTCCGGCAGCTTTAGGAGACGACGTTTTTCTTTTTTAGAGATTTCATGAAAGAGGAAGAGAAGTTTTTGCTTAATTTTTTTTATAAAATTGTCGCGGGGCCCGACCTGGCTCTCGGCGGCCCTGCTTAATATAAAGATATATTTAAAACTTTACATTCAATAAAATTAGAACAAAATGCAGATTTATTTTGATTTGAAACATAATGCTCAATTTTTTCACTATCTAATTCAGCCGACATTCCTACAACTCTTATTTTTGGTTTTATTCCAAATTCCAACCACATCCTTGATTTCAGCAAGATTTTTTAATTTGGAAACTCCAAATTCAGAGGAGCAAACAATAACTAATTCCTCATCTCTAATATTCTTAACACTGCAGATCTGAATATTGAAGCCTACCGGATAAATCGCATTTAAAATATCTGCTGCTTGATTTTATTTTGAATGGAAGTGACGCATCACCCGCTTCAATGGAAGCTTCGCCACTGTTTGATACCTCATGATTACTAAACAGAAATGGGATTCTATTCCTTGAACTTTATCTTATCATTGTTAAAATGCATTTCCACTTGTAGACAATAGTTTTATAAAATAGTTAAGTTTTTTAATTTTTTTTTAAATAATTTTTAAATAGTTTTTCATAATAAAGAAAAATAAAACATTTACTATTACTATCGATTATAGTTTTTAATGACACTGTTAATCTTCGAGAAATGATAGTACCGCACCGCACGTTTTTGATCAGTTTTTACGGTAGTGTCAGTGACGAGCACGTGCTCCAAGCTCGAGCCAACTAAATAAATACTCATAATACCTTATTATCTAATTTCGTATACTCCAGATCCAGCGGTTCAAGGTTCAAACCTATCATCCGTTACAGAAATGTTAATGAAAAGAGTGGGGTAAATGAAGTTTATAATGATTTTAATACGCCTGCACTTTTCAGGATCAATCCAAATCAATTTGTAAACAAGTGTTGTTGTACGCGTTTTGGTAGCGAATTAATTAATTTGTAAATTTCGTACGATGAAGCCTTCGATATTCGTTGTGGTGCTGCTGATGGTTCTTGTGAATCGAGTGGGTGCCAAAGTGCCTTCCGTATTCGGTGTGTTCTTTTCGAATTCGAACAAAAACGGGGATTTGCAGGATAACAGTGTGCCCGAGTCGGAAAATCAGACGGCGGAAAAAACGGAATATACAGTGATCGAAGATGAATTCGCCAAACTGAGGATCGAGTACATCAAAAACCAAATTTTGAAAAAACTGAGGCTTAAAGAGAAGCCTACTATAACGATTGCGGAGCTGCCCAAACCCATCAAAGAATATGAAAATCTGCTGTCCACTCGCGACATGGACATACAAACTTATTCTGATGACTTTTATGGAAAAACTACCCAGGCTATTATATTTCCTTACGAAGGTAAATAATATATAACTACTTCAACTACTTGTGTATAAACAGCACAAAGTGTTCAATCATTGTCACTCGACAATGTAGATTTATGACAATAATAATAGCTTTATTAAATATGAATTAATTGTTACGATATAGATATCTACATAACTAAAACTAGTATACATTAATATAAATACACTAATTTGAATTACAGAACAAAAAATCTGATGTGTCCAACACATGACTTTCCTATCTAGTTATTATAGGCATTTTCCGGTTATTTTGTACAACCTATTGCAGCATCTCTATAAATGTTTAGAGGATAAACTAAATATATACATTTTCCACATACATCTACCTCGAAACATTTTTCTATAGATATTCATTGAAAACGAAAATACAGAAAAATTTAAATTTAGCACTTTTCCATTACGGTCCATTTTAGAAAAATCATATATAAACAAAAATTATAGAAATCGATATCGCAAACAACTTTTAGTTCAACAATTTTCATAAAAATCAGAATTTTGCACATTTTGTCAAATTTCTCGAATACGGACCATTTCAGGAAATTTTGACATAGAACAAAAATTATAGATAATAATATTAGAAGTAACTTTTATTTGAACAATTTTCTTCTCCAAACATAAATAACAGATATATTCCATAAAATATAAAAACGGCCTCCCATAAAGTACCCCCCCAGATGTTCCGACTTTGTCCAAAATCTAATCATTTCACGTCAGGCCGAAATAAACCTTAAGTTTAAAATTTAATGTTTTTTCCTTTATCCGTTTTTGAGTTTTCTTCAAATTTCGAAATTTACACATTTTCTCAAATATCTCGAATACGGTCAATTTTAGAGAAATTATGTATATGACAAAAATTATAGAAAATTATATTACAAACAACTTTTATTTGAACAATTTTTATAAAAAAATATTTTTTTTACATTTTCTCAAATTTCTCGAATACGGACCATTTTAGGAAAATTTTGCATAAAACAAAAATTATAGATAATTATATTAGAAGTAACTTTTATTTGAAGAATTTTCTTCTCCAAACGTAAATAACAGATATATTCCATAAAATATAAAAATGACCACCTATAAAGTACCCCCCCCCCAGATGTTCCGACTCTGCCCAAAATCTAATCGGCTCATTGGACGCTGAAACAAAGCTTAAGTTTAAAATTTGGTGTTTTTTTGTGTATCGGTTCATGAGTTATGCGTTATACAGACACACACACACACACACACACACACACACACACACACACACACACACACACACACACACACACACACACACACACACACACACACACACACACACACACACACACACACACACATACAGACAGACAGACATCATCGCGAAAATAGTCAAAACGGATTCAGGGGACCTCAAAACGTAAAAATCCGTCGAAAACTCGAGGTCGAAAAAAATCATGATTCCTATACTTTCCTTATATCTGTATACAGATAGGAAAGTAAAAACATATCACAATTATGATTACTGGGGTTTTACGAGTTTTCTCGCCTGTAAATCAAATGGTACCATCATGTTTCGTCCGTTTCTGTTCATTATGGAGTTCTACAAGGTTTCATTTTAGGACCGATACTTTTTTCAATTTACATCTCAGATTTTTAATCAATTTTAGGAAAATTGTCATATTTCTTATTACGCTGATGTTGACTCTATTTGTCTTTTAACCAAGTTCAAAATATCATAAATCTAAATTTAAATATATATTCAAACAAATGTCTTCATGCTGTTTGGGCCTAATAAAACAAGACATTCTCTAATAATTTAAAAATTAGCATAGATCATGACTCTTGTAGATTGAGTCGAACTTAGGTTTACAAAACATATCTCTGAATTGTCTCAAACCTCATACGACTATTTTTTTTTTCAATATTTGTGTCACTCTTAAATGTCAAATTATTTCAATTTTTTGAACGTCCATTAAAATACTTGGGAAAGTGATACATATCGCACTATTTTGTCTTATGGAAAGTGCCCTATATAACACGCGTGTGGATAAGAATCTAATTTCCACTTATGTAAGTATGAATAAGAATCTATTTTTTCTACACCCACATGGATATTAGCTTATCTACACACAGATTACAAAACGAAAAAGTATGCTATTGCTTTCAACTAAACGAATATATTTCATATCCACTCTAGGTAGTGAAAACACTGCAAAAAATTAAATCCACCAATCATCGTTCATATTTTGATTAAATGACTGCTATTATTGTTAAAATTTTAAATAAGTGACACTTCTGTCAAACTAATTGTCAGTATATTTTTTAGTTATTGAGATTGAACATACATTAAAATGGGTTATGATTATGTAGAATCGATAAATAAAAGCATTTCTGTTTTTATTTCGTCTATAATTATAAATAATTTGTTAATTTAAATAAAACTATATGAAGTCAATTTAATTACTAGTATTAAAGCAACAAAAATAAAAGAATAGATAGTCCTGTGGTCAGCGTTCTTGCCTTCCATACGGAAGACTCGAGTTTGATTGTCGGATGGAGAAAAATCATATGAACTTTTTTCTTTTTTTCTATTTTAAAAATTTACTTAAAGTCATAAATTATTTTAAAATTAGTTATTTTGTCTTAATAACCTAAAATACTTCTTTTATTTGTAAATTTTCGTTAGTGGGTCGTAGAAAAAATATTCTGTACAACTGGAGTGGATTATCCACATCGCACTCAGACCATTGAGCACTCCGCCTACTGCGTGGTGCTCAAATTTTGTCTTCGGGTGATATGGCCATCATATACACTCTTGTTGCACAAACTACTATATACATCCCTTGTTTAAAAATAACGTTTTCATATAATATACTTTTATTTGAGTAGTTATTTATTGTAAGTGAAAGTTGATAAGTGAAAATAATAATTTTAAGATATTTTAAATAAATGTGGATCTTACACGAATAACGATAATTTTTGCACGGACTTTAACGAACTCCAGAATGAAACTTGTATCTGAATTTAATATAAGAACTAGAAAGATAAAACGCCCAAATATTATTTTTACATGGCAGGCTTAAATAGACCAAATATTTTCACATGGGCAGGCCTAAAAGGTAAAGGGCCCAAATATTTTTATATAGAATGATTCTTAAAATCCATAGATAGACTAAGTAAAGTTATTACTTCACAAACCTAAAAATTCAATGTTTTAATACTTCTTTATTTCTCTAAAACACGGGAGGATTACGCTGAGTGCCTTCCTAGATATAGAAGGTTCCTTCAATAATGCCCTTCCTCAGTATTTGTTTGCTTTTATTGAAAGAAGAGGAATCGACAAACTGACCTGTAAGTGGATCAGAAGCATGTTTGGAAATCGTAACATTATTTCGTCCAACGGGAAAGAGTGTAACGTTCACGCCTCCCAGAGGATGTCCACAAGGCGGCGTACTTTCACCGCTACAGTGGATCATTCTGGTGAATAACCTTTTTACAATGCTATGTGGATGATCTGGAGATCAATTAGGGAAAAAGTACGAAGAGGTGATCTCCAACATCCTTCAACAAGCCCTAAATATGATTAACAGATGGTACGAGAGGGAACAGCTTTCTGTTAACCCCCGGAAAACTATTATGGTCAACTTCACGAAAGTACCTTGGTCGGAGAAATGGTTTCTTCTGCATAAGAGGTGAAATATCTGGGGATTAACCTATATAAGAAATTCACCTGGAACCCACAATTGGAAAAACCATCAACAACGCCAGCTTTTCTCTCTGAATATTCAGAAAGATAAACGGCAAAGCGTGGGGGATCAGTTCTCAATCATGAAGACCATGCTGGATCTCTCGCTCCACCACATTTTTTTGGAAAGGGAGGTCAAGATGATCTCCTATAGACTCCTGATGGTGGGTAGTCAATGCAATAGAGCTGGACAATGGGATAAACCTAAGATATTGAATACGATTAATAACCAATACATTCTTGACATGGTCTCAGTCTCAGAAAAAAAGTAGGCGCGTGAGTTTTCCGCCAGAAGCTAAGAGTTGGCATATCAATAAACGCCGGTTCTCTGGCCAAGATCTTCTAGACAGAAAAGATTAATTTGTCCCCGCTAAAAAGACTATAAAGATCTTTTCGTACAGCCAGGCAGATCTCATGGCCCTGGGTTCCAATAGCTGGTTTGGAACTGTATAAATATTCTTGAGTATCTCAGTGTCCGGAACAAAATTAATCTGATCTGATTTCCGGGACACAGCGGTACAGCGATGCGATGCTATGAAAAAGCTGACGCGCTCACTAAAAGAGGAACCAAATCTGAGTTTATAGGAGCAGAGCCATTCCTGAGCATTGCAAAGAGAACTGTCAAACGAATTATCTCAAAATGGACATATAACAATTATAAACTACGCTTTAATATACTGGACTTAATAAGGATCGATCCACAAAAAAATGTTTCTAAAGTAGGCATTGGAACAATTCATGCATGTCGGATCATTCAATTCTTCTTCTTTTTAAGTGTCAATTTAGAACCGTATCACGGACATGACTTTCGGTCATGGTCTACTTTAGAAACATTTTTTGTGACATCAGCTATCCGTAAACTAGAACAAATTCAAAGAATAGCATGTCTCAACATAACAGGAACCATGAAAACAACACCGACCAGAGTCATGGAAGTCATTCTTAGTCTCACTCCCCTTAATATTTACACCAAGGAGGTAGGATTTGGTGAGACGAGACTACGCTTTTGGCAGGAGGCGCTCGATACGCTTCCACTGCTTTAAGCGAACATGGACATAAACTTATAATAGAACATATAGAAGAGCCGGAAGTGGCAGGTACGATTCATATCTACATCGACGGATCTAAAACAAAATAAGGCTCAGGATGTGGAATATACACCAGATTCTTAAACCTAAACATAAAATGGGATGTGAGCAATAGTGCCAGTGCAGTTCAAACAGAGCTAACGGGGATTCTCATAGCAGCAAAAGAAATAACCAGAAACAATATCACTGGAAGGAACATGCTCATCTATACAGAGAGCAGACAAGCATTACTCACCCTGAACAGACCATGAATTTATTCAGGCTTAGTACTAGAATGCCACGAAACTTTGGCCGAAGTATCCATCAACAATGTGGTCACCTTAAAATGGATCAAAGGTCACGCCACATCGAAAGGTAACCGTCTTGCTGCTTCACTACCCAAGAAAGCAGCCAACCAAATACTTTTTGGACCTGGCCCTTCTATTGGCCTGACAAAATCGGTAGTGACAGACCTAATTAAAGAACATTCCCTTGTGAAATTCAAGGAAAGATGGGATGTAACAAGAAACTGCAGAGTTGCCAGGGAGCTCTTAAGTTATCCTGACAACACTGCAGCAAACAAATACTTGATTAGACAGAATCTACGCCTAGTCACAGGCATTCTGACCGGTCATTGCCAAGTACGAAAGCATCTCCATATCATGGGGCTATCAGAATCCGCACTCTGCAGAGGGTGCGAACAAGAAGATGAGACCATCGAGCATATTCTTTACGATTGCTCGACGCTCTCATTTATTAGAAGATTTCTGTTCGGCGAGTATCGGCTAACACCGGCCGATATAAGAGAAGCACCTCTTGGCGACGTTGTCAACTACATTAAATCTGTAGGCTGGCTCACGAGCTAGGAGGTACCTATCATCTTAGGAGGATGCACATTGGGCCTAATGAAGCCTAAGTGCCGTGGGGGGTAACCCACCCTCCACACCTTACATATACAGATATTGACATCTGTGGGTATTTTTAATCTTCCAAAGGGCAACTAGTGTTTGTCATTTGTTATATTAGAACAAATATTGTAGTTAATCACTATTAGTCATGTACCTATAAAATGTTTAGGGTAAATAAATATAAAGTAATTCAATATCTTTTATATTGTTGATTTCAGATAAAAACGATTTTTAACACAAACGTTTGATATACAAATTAGATGATCTATAAAATTGGTTATACTGCGCACGTGCAATGACATATAAGTTTAATAAAGCATCCTGTTTATTAAAATGTTGTATGCATTGGAAACAACATTTTTAATAATAATTATATTTATCACAAATGTAGGATAACAAATTTAACCTAGGACAACATATTAATGAACATATTTTAAAATGTCATTTTGTATATACATCTCTTCGTGCTATTTGTAAATATGTATTGGTAATCGCATGTTGAAAACATGCCTTCGTTTTTAAAAACATGTTTAGACTTTAAACTTATTGTTGATATCTATAAATTTTTTCAAATAGAACCAAAATACCACGAAAATCTATGCTTAATTATTATTATTTTGATTACATGAAACAAAAAAAATCCCATTTAAATCATGTTATTTTTGAACAGGATATTTATTTTTGAAAATTGTTATAGGGAAACGCAAAGCTAACTAAGACAACTCCAAATAAAAGGTGAAGCTTCCAGAAAGTTGTGAAAAAATAATGTATATAAATTATAATATGTGATGTAAAATTGTAGATTAGAATAAATTAATGAAAAATTAATATTATTTAATGTAAAATTTTTATGTATAATAAAAGAATGAGAATATAATATTTTTTAAACTATTTTATGTATTTACTTCAATGTTTGAAGCAGTAATTATATTTTATTGGCACTGCAAGCATTATTATTTTAATTTCAAATTTATCCGTATACAAAGGCTATGGTGATATTTTTAAGATACAATGGAACTGGTCGAATATTTAAAACGTTTTAACTTAAATTTGTTACTGAATCCATCGGCTTTATGTACAGATTAACTAATAAATGTCAAAGTGAGGATAGTCCAAACCTATGATACAAAAAATTATAGAGATACTTGTTAGGCCCGGTATTTTCATCTACAAATAAAGTAATTTATACTGAAGAATACATATATGAAAAATAACAGATACTATTGTATTTTCAGCTTCAAAATATTGCAGATGGTGGAATGGATTGGATTGCTTAATCCAGAGGAGTTTATAAAAATAATAAATATCTTGACAAGACTTTTACAAAATTATATATTTGACAAAAAATACATCAATCAGAAATAACAAAACAACATAATATACAGTGTAATATTTTTGTTCTGATTTAAATATCTGCAGCCATAGATAATATCTGCAACACTTCCCCTAAAGAAAAACAAAAATATAAAATAACTTTACAACAATGCAACATCTTCTTAAATCATGCCAATACTTCTAAGGCACTTCTCGTGTTTTATTAATGGTAAACCTTTTGTCATAACATCAGCGGCCATCTCTGTGGTTGGCATGTATTTAATAATAAATTCTTCATTAGAAATACAGGTACGTATAAAATGATAACGTACATCGATGTGTTTTGTGCGATTGTGATTAGTAGCATTAGCAGACATGCTAATAGCACTTTGGTTATCATTGTATACCGTTACAACTCCATCTTCTGCACAAAGTTCTTTCAATAAATTTTTTAAGAAAATACATTCCTTGGCTCCTTCTGAAAGAGCAACATATTCTGCTTCTGTGCTCGATAAAGATACACATCGCTGTTTTCTGCTACTCCATGAAATTGGTCCATTACCATAATTAAAAATAAATCCAGTGTAAGAATGTCTATCTAAGTCGCTTCCACCCCAATCTGCATCAACAAAACCAGTAAGTGTTTTTCTTGAAGGTTTGAATACCAAACTCTTATTTAGGGTTCCTTTCAAATAACGAAGTATTCTTTTTCCATGTTGCCACAATTCCATGGTATAATTGGTATTAAATTGGCTAAGTACACTAACGGCGAAAGAAATGTCTGGGCGTGTACATGTAGACAAATACATTAAAGCACCCATTAAGCTTTGGTAGGGTACATCAGGTAATTCACCATTTTTATTTCCACCTATGAGTTTCAGTTTCGTTTCTATAGGTGTACGAGCTACTTTCGCATCTTGCATACGAAATTTCTCAAGTAGATCCAATATATATTTTCTCTGGTTTAACCTAATCTCAACACAAAAAGCCGTATCTACCAGTCAATATCCTCTTGTCCCCAGGATAATTTATTCGGAGGTATTACTAGATGTAGTAGTGAATAGTTAATAATTAATAATTAAGTAGCTATAGAAATGATGTCATATACAGTATGTTAAATTTCATACAATGAAACTAGAAGAACGTTATAAAATAAGCGATTGATTAGACAGAAGTAGAACAGTGCACGCCAGTCAAGTGTATCCATCTGTCCAATCACCATTTATTTATTGAAGAACTGATTCTTGAAGTTTAAAATAATTTAGTGTTTGCGAGATTTTAATAAAAAAATGTAGCAAAATAATCAAAACCAACATTCAAACAATAATAATAAGCAGTCACTAAATATTAATAAAAAGCCTCTATAAACTAATTAAAAAATAAATATCCAATAAAAAGTAAGGCAATTTTGTGGTTTAGGAGGCGTTTAATGCCCATGTCCACTCTGCACCGACGTTTAGATTTAAATTTTACATCCACGTTGCCATATTTGTTGCAACATATAACATAAATAGTGTCTTAGATAATGAGTTCTAGTTAACATATCTGTTGGATAGTTATTTGGAGAAAAAGCTTATTTATCTCTAGGTAAAAGTACAGGACTTTAGCCGACGAAATATAATCTTTGTCATACAATCTCTCAAACGAGTGAAACAACACTACTCTGCAAGAATGAAAGATACTATAAATTTTACGTTTTGTACCTGCCTGACCCATTCGATCTGGATATCTATTCTTGAATCTAAGATAATAGATATTTTGAAGGAAGAATGAGACTGAAATACAAATTTTGTAATTTGCAGATAAAGGAAAAAAACTTGTTTTATATTTTGTCGAATTCAAGAATAGCTACACTGAAATGATGACGTACTAAATTTTTATAAATGTATCACATTTTAGTTTGTTTAATATCAATTTTTCAATTTTGTTTAATAAAATTAAGTTTAGCAGTAGAAATAATATTACAAATTAATACTAGTGACACGTAAAACATACTACTTAAATACTCAGCCATCCTCTATGGGAGCCCTTTAAATTGGAGTTTAGTGCTTTGTCTCTAGATTTTATTTTCACGCTCTGACTGACACCTCTGTTGTGCAGTATATGTATTCATTATTCAGGATATTTTTTTTATATTTTTAATATAATCTAATTTGTATAACAAAATGATTAGCTGCTTAGTATTGCATAGATGGTCGAAGAAAGTGTTTTTTATTTACAACTAAGAAACTATTGAAAGGAATAAGAACAATAAAGAAAAAAGTTGTGAAATTTATTCCTCAATTTATCCTGACTCCTCGGTTTTGTCTTTTCAAAACAATATTAGGTTTGTTCGGGTTTCTTTAAAACTCGATCCAAACCGTCCGAGAACCAGTGGAACAGTTCAATTCCAAATTATTCGTCTCATACTATTAAACTATTAAACTGTCCACTGGTCAACTAGTTCTCTGATAGTTCTCAATGTATTTTTGAAGAACCCGAACAGACCTATTCTTTTTTATGAGTTTACTATACTGCCACGCATTATAGTACGACTGTGAGCTATAGCACCTGGAAAGGGCTCATTAGCGAGAGCGAGAAAGCCCTTTGGCTGTAGTCAAAAAAATATGAGTTTAGTTTGTATGTACTTTTTTTTACAGTAGCAAAGACAACCCAGTTGTGACTAACTGTATTTTTTTTCCGCAAAAGTTGTTTGGGCGATTGTAATGCAAGCGCACTAGGTATTTTCTTCTTTTTTCAAAACTTTTTGCTGTCATGAATGGAGGGAAAATTTAAAATTGTATTCTATACCAATTTTACAGAAATTTTGTTTCACTATGTATTAAAAAATATGAAAGCTTTCAATAACATCAAATTTTCAAAGCAAAAACTGTTCATAATCTCTACATTTGCGAAAATTAAATAAAAAAAATTGCATATGATGCGGAGTTAAACAGTGCGACATTGCATATCTATTTAAAAAAAATTGTTTTGAGTAGGCCTTTTGAAAAAGATAGAGATCATGTAGTTCTAGAAGAAATGTAATAAAATTATAATTCTGATTAACCTTTTTGAAATGTCTTACAATATGAGGATACAAACAACTCAAGAAAATGCTAGTCAAGCATTAACTTTCCTGACATCTTGCTGTGATTTTTAATATTTAATGTCTAAAAATATTCCACCACAGAACATGCCCTCAGGATTTTCTACAACCTCTGGGTTCTGTTCTTCATCTTCCCCAGTAAATAATGAATCATCTAAATCATCGTCCGCCACAAAATCTTTTTCAGAAGAGCTGCTTGATTCGGTTACAATATATATTGCTTTGTTTGTCCTACGCTTAGCTTGATTCTGTAAAATAATAGTTGATGTGCTGGGAGTAGGTACCTATAACACTTTTTTTTCACTTTCGATATTTCCAAACAATTACAAACTAAATCTTCTATTAAAGTCCGATCCTGGACCTTGCTGCAGGGTGCCGCACGGTTGAATCTTTTGTAATTTCGATATTGAAAGTAAAACGTAACTATAAGAAAAGCCAAAAACCTAAGTTCTCCTTGAGCCACATTTCCAAAATTGGATTTAGTTTTTTAGTATTTAAGTTTCACCCCTTAGTGGTAACTTTTTAACAAAGTAATCTCTTTTAATTATAACGAAAATTTTCATCTAACGTAAAAACAATCAAGTGTTTATAAGTATGAAAATTAAAAATAATTTTTGTATTTTAGATGAAGTTCGCTGCTCTAGAACAATACGGTTTCCTTCATCCTGTTTGCCATTTCAAATGCCCAACGATATCCACACTACAGAGGTCGCTAGTGCAGAGCTATGGTTCCACAAAGAGGAAGACTATCTAGACGAACACAATCAGACTTTTGTAATATACGAAGTAGCGCACTGGGATACGAACAAAAGTTTTCAAAAAACCACGCCCATCGCTATCCAAGAGACAAGCCTAAGTGGTAAGTACAAAATATCGTTCATTTATCGTTGATCGTTTATCGTTTATCGTTTATCGTTTATCGTTTATCGTTTATCGTTTATCGTTTATCGTTTATCGTTTATCGTTTATCGTTTATCGTTTATCGTTTATCGTTTATCGTTTATCGTTTATCGTTTATCGTTTATCGTTTATCGTTTATCGTTTATCGTTTATCGTTTATCGTTTATCCTATATCGTTTATCGTTTATCGTTTATCGTTTATCGTTTACATATGGCTTCAGGCCGAATTGGAGGGGATCATTGCCATTAGCCATTTTTTTAAACATATTTTTTTAAATAAAAGGCTAATGGGTTGTAAGAATTTTGTATATCGGGGGGTGGGTATGGCCGCAGTTGATTTATAATTTGAAGGTTATAAACACGATAGTCACGGCTACACTTATACGTATTTTTTATATACAAAGCTTAGTCTAGATTGAAAATAAAATTGGCTACAGCCCATATTAGAACGTTACTTTTCCTCCATGTCCACTTAGACTGTGACGCATTCCTGGATTTTAAAATATAGTAAACAATTCTATATTTTTTATATATCTATATGCTTTCTATTGAAATGTGTTTTACAAAACAGTGTTAATTTTAACAACGTTTCTTTTGTTTTTAGAGGGTTGGTTAAAAATAGACGTAACCTATGTCGTTAAAAATTGGCTGGATTTTCAAGATTCACCCGTGCACGCTATCAACGTTGTATGCAAAACCTGTGGTATGGACAAGACACAATCTCCCGTATCGTTCATCAACGATTTGAAACCGTTTTTGGTGATCTACACTCATACGCAGCAAAGAAGAACTCTTTCTCACAGGAGGCAAAAGAGATCGGCCAATTGCGAACCGGGCCTCAACGAATGTTGCAGGGAGAATTTCTATATTTCCTTCGCCGAAATTGGTTGGGACGATTGGATCATTAAGCCAGAGGGGTACAATGCTTACTTTTGTAAGGGTTCCTGTACTACTCCGGCTGCTATCACGCTTAGTGCTAGTCAGCATAATAGTATACTTCAGGTAATTTTTAATATACTTTTTTTAATATTTAATCATCGAAAGTAAATAGGTTAAGAGTATCTTATCAAACCTATCACAACTCACTAGTCTCGGCCATTATACCTTGAGTCTTTAGACTTTAAAACTTTGTTTTCCAACCAGTTTATTTTGATCATTCCATAATACAAAATTTGTTTAAATCCGCATCTACTAGCTGCCCCTACTTTCGTTGTCTGTGACAGGGGCGGCTCGTCACCAAAATTTTGGGGGTTCACAGTAGCAGAATATAGATCCCAGATATTGGTAAAAAACTGTCAGTTTTTTAGAAAGGTATAATATAAACTTTCTAAAACACTGAAAGTTTTTTCATACATCTGTACTGATACGTATATTCTGTCACTGTGAACCACCCCACGAGCCGCCACTGGTCTGTGATACACAGTACTTATGTTTTTTGTGAATACAACTGAAGTCTATAGCTGATGATTTACTATATTTTTTGGTATTATAATTTGTTTTTACGCTTATTGCGCCAATCATAACCTACAAAATCAACTTAATTGTAAAACGAAAGATTAGAATGTAAATAGATTCTTTTTTTACATACAAAACACTATTGAACCATATTGGTAACAGCCTTATACTCAATCAGAAAACTTAAAAACATTTTTCTCTAATAAAATAGCTGCTACACACAACTCTTTTACAAATATCCTTGCTTAATTGCGCCGTTGTCAAACGTAATATTTGAAGGACTCATAAAATTGCGACATAACGTATCTTTCACTACTACTGTTAAGAACTTTGTAAATTTGGTATCAATATTTACTTGAATATTGAATTTCTACCAAGAACGCTTAGAATGTGAACTTACTTTGGCTTCAGAAATTTTGTAAATAATTCTGTCTTGGTTATACAGTAGTGTTTCATTTTTCAACATTATCATTGGAAAAAAACGTCGTAGAAAATTCCACTCTACTTTTTAAAAAGCTTAAAATAGGCCATATTAAAGTTGGTTAGTTGCTGCATTAGTTATCGGTCAAATTCAGTATTTTTTTTAAAAATAGTTCAATTTTTTTTAATGCCAATTTGACAGAAATCTAAAGTCAGTAGCCAACTTTGATATGGACTATTTTAAGTTTTTAAATAAGTAGAGGCGATTTACCTACGAAGTTTTTTTCAAATCGTAATATTAAAAAAAATCCCATATGGATCCAACTTTATGGAACACAGTGTACATCTGTAGAGTCCAACAAAGCCTTCTTTGTGGTGTAACAAATATGGTTTTATGTTAAACTCATTAAAATTGCTATTACGAATTGTTTATTTTTACTTTCATTTCACACATTTTAGAATTTTCACATGTAAACTATTTAGAGGTTAAATTGTTTACGAAATTTTTTCTTTTCTTTTACCGATGAAAAATTTAATTTTTTGTTTTTAATTTAACCTTGAGTGGTATTTGGTGAAAAAATGTTATACAAAGTTGCTTTTAGTTATTTATTTCTGATGTGTATGAGTATTTGTATTTCTAATGATATATATATATTTAATTCAAACGTCGTGTCGTTCCTCTATGAGCTGTCATACCTATTTTCCTATAGCTAACAGCATATCTACATACTTTGAGCGTAGGATCTTATGGTGTTGCATTTATTTCCAACAAAAATAAATAAAAGAAGTGT
Organism: Psylliodes chrysocephalus; assembly: GCA_927349885.1. NCBI lineage: Eukaryota > Metazoa > Arthropoda > Insecta > Coleoptera > Chrysomelidae > Psylliodes > Psylliodes chrysocephalus. The sequence continues at coordinate 28,696,753 of OV651826.1, read as the reverse complement.
GTAATCATAAAAAAGTGACAGAAATAAAATCATTGACCTTTTTTAATTAATTATAACACTTTAAAAGTTGTTTAATATGTTCATTATTATATTGTCACAGTTTTAACATATTTTGCATAAAATACAGCATTTATATCTGACAGGTTTCCATTAAAAATAAAATAGTAATTTTGTGATTTTTTTAAATGAGATTGAAAGGTTATGAACCACGTTGATACAGAGGAATAACTTAATAAAATTGTTATCTGTTCGACATTTAGACTTTGACTTGCACTTCCCAGAGACTATTTGTATGTATACAATGTTTTCAGAGTTTGTATTACTAATCGATGTGCTAGTCCATTTTGTTTATGTGTCCCCCAAAAATTTAGGATAAACACACATTGAAAATATTACACGAATAAATATTTAACGAATAACACAATTTATTATCGACGAATATTTCTAAAATTGAATACGGTAATGTTTTCCGAAATATTGATAAGAATAATAAATATTTTTAAAAGAAACATATTTATATTCACCAAAGTTATAAAAAAATATGTTTGTAGTTTTTAAAAATGGCTAGAAAACACTCAGTCCATAGTTCAAATTATGTAATATAGTGGAGGTCAGAGGCGGCTCGTGGCTTAGTTTACGAGGAGGTTACGGAGGCTACTTAATAGAAATATATATTTCTATTAGAATACAAGAAGCAGAAATATTACATTGTATTCTACTAGAAACATATATTTGTATTAAGTATATAGGGTGTGCCAGCCTCTTCGTAGACTAGGCCACGAGCCTCCTCTGGTGGAGGGGTTTTTTTGGGTGTCACACTTTACAATACGTAACAGCTTTTTCCCCTCTAGCTAGAGGATGCTAAAATCAAAAGTAATGCAATAAACAGTAATTTTGTTGAATTCCCATTGAAATACAAATCTTTTTGTTTCAAGGCATTTTTGATGTTCATTTTTATTAGGAGATATTGCCAATGGGAAGTTTATAAATTGACACCTTGTATATATAGACCATCTTTATTAATTTAATATTTTTTTTTTTACAGAAAATAATGAATGGTCACAAGAGGAACAAGGTTGTGGGACCAGAAATCACGCCTTGCTGTACGGCTACCCAATTTCAAAATTTACAGTTATTTTACATGCAAAGTAATAAGACTCTGACAACGAAACTATTATCGAATATGATAGTAGACACTTGTGGATGTATGTAGCGGAATCCAATTAGAAAATTTTAGTTTCCTGTTTGACAGTATTGTGACTCTAGTGATATCTGAAGATCCCAGTGAAACCAAGCATTTAAATATTAATCTCAAATAGAAAATATTGTATAAAGTATCATAATTATTAGATAATAACAGCCTTCTACTTGTACAAGCTCATAAAACGATACTTCTAAGTTGAGGACAGTGGCGTAACCAACAATTTTTGCACCCTTTCGCAAAGTATTAGCTAGTAATTTCATAAACTACCTATATATTTTTTCAAATCAAGCAGGGGATGTAGTTACGACACTGATTGAGGAGATACGTCGGCTGGAACTTTGTTTACTATTTATTTATAATATACCGAGATAGTATGTATTTAAAAATTGAGTCAATGTTTGAATAGAAACGGTATTTAATATTTAAATACCATTGATGTGTTTGTGATAGAAACCTTTTAAAAGAAACAAGATTAAGCAATACTATCTTGGTTTTATACTAAGGTTCAATGGTTAAGCAAATGTACCATTGTCCCTAATTTATATTTGGGTGTTTAAAGTAAAACTTTTTACTCAGGGAATTTCAGGTATATGAAGTTGACACTTTGTGTCTTGTGACAACTTTCTTTTTTGAAAGCTTTAAACTTTTTAATCTAATGTGCGTGAACGATGGACTGAGAGAAAAATTTTAAACTGTTGAAATAGTTTTTATACAATGTAAACCACCAAAATGTAAAAACAACGTATAGCGCAAAAATATGCCTTTTTATTTATAGTTTAGGAAGAATTGGCACATGAGTATCGAAAACTAATCCATGTCAGAATCTTTTAAAATATTTTAATATTCCTCACTATGCAATATAAAGAATATAAAAAATTTTTTCAGGTATTTCTATAGATTTATAAGCCGTTAAAATCCGTTAACATTAAAAATTCATATTTTCTAAAATATTAACTTTATCAAAAAACTTTTTGTACTCGTATTAATGTAAAGAATTTGTTAAAAATAACATTTGTTTAGGAATTGTTCAAATAATTTAATTTTAAACAAAATGGGACCACATTATCCCATGTAAAACTGCATTTACATAACATATTTGACAAAAAAATGGCGCCGGAACAGTTTTCGACGCTTATGCGCACTATTACATTTTCGTGGTACTGTAAAACATGTGTTCTTTCAAAGTGAGTGTGATATTAGAATAATAGTAGTTTGTTTGATGTTTAATTTATTTTTATTTGTATTGAGTAGCTATAATGTATTATTTATTTAATATTTTATTAAAAGACCGGCGTATTTTTATGTATTATGTAAAAAGATTCAAATAGTCGTTTTTATATTTTGTGGAAAATAAAAAAAATTCAGTATAAAAAATATTTAAATAATGAATAAAATGATTAAAAGAAAAATTTGGATTTTATTTACTAGCCCAATAAACAATAAAATTGTGGCAACTTGTTGGCCCTTAATGTGATGGCAAAATAACTTGTAACGGCAAAATCGTTATGGTCCTTTTGAAATTTGTATTTAACTACCCCTTAACTTGAATTTTTCAATTGGCCGTTGATGTCTTTTTAACTGTTTTCAATAGGCAACTGTAAAATCGTTATGGCTCGTATGAAATGTGTAATTAACTGCTTTTTAATTTTAATTATTCGATGGGCCGTTGATGGATTTTTAACAGTTTCCCACATACAACTGTAAACTCGTTATGGCCCGTTTGAAATTTATAATTAACTGCCTTTCAATTTTAATTATTCGATGGGCCATTGACGACTTTTTAATTGTTTCCCACATGCAGCTGTAAAATTGTTATAGCCCGTTTGAAATCTGTAATTAAATGCCTTTTAACTTAAATAATTCGATGGCCCATTGATGGCTTTTAAGCTGATCCCCATATTCAACTGGAAAATCATAATGGCCCGTTTGACATTTGTAATTAACTGCCTTTTAACTTTAATTATTCAATGGGCCGTTAATAGATTTTTAATTGTTTCCCACGAGTAACGGTAAAATTGTTATGATCCATTTGACATTTTTAATTAAATGGCTTTTAACATTAATTACTCGACGGGCCATTGATGGCATTTTATGTTTCTCACAAACAAAAAAATAAGAGAAGAATATTAACATAACCTATGATATTGTGAGAAGAAAGTGAAGATTTTATCGTGAAATTTAAAAACTTACAATGGCTATATGTCATGGACTAAAGATACAGAATGTACCCTGGGGTGACACATCATTGAATTTTTTTTCAGAATGAATCACCCTATTAATAGGTACGAATACCTAAAATTTCGATTTTTAGCCCCTTCTTGAGGGGAAATGTCTCATATAAAATTTAATTTTATTAGTAATTCAAATACACTACATAAAATTAACTTAAATAAGTAAAAAATAAAACTAAACAATAATTAAATAATACCTATAGAGTAGGTACCTATTAGTATTACGTAGTTTTGTTACAAGTGTAATTTGAACACATTTAGGTTAATGTCATGTGAAGCATTGAATTACTTTGATTACCTAATACTTTTTTCCTTGAAGAGAGCGATAAAATTGAGGATTGGGGTATTAATAATGTTTAATTCCCAAAAAATTACCCTATTTTACATGTCACACGTGGTACATTTAAAATCCTGGCATCATTTTTATAAGAGCCTTATGGAAGCCCTTTGATGGGAAGTTAATATTAAGATGGGAAACTGCTGGCCATGTGCAGGCCTTTCACTACTTATGACTGGTAAAGTAACGAACCTTATGCAAATCCACTGAAAGATAGTTTATATTATGGGAAACTGCTGGCCAGGTGCAGCCTTTCATGGTAAAGTTGTGAGCCTTATGCAAGCCCATTGGAGGGAAGTTAACATTAATATTATGGGAAACTGCTGGCCATTTGCAGACCTTTAACTACTTATTACTGGTAAAGTAACGACAAGCTTCTGCCTTTCGTTGTGACAAAAAGTCTACTTACCACTGCCATATCCCCACTGAAAGGCCATTATTTGTAGTAACGTGCATATGTTTAAAGACCGTTAACTTGCCATCACAAAATGTTTGTTAGGATCAATTACATAATGGTATATGTATTACTCATCGTTGAATTTTAAAAAGTGTTGTTTTAGGAAGTGACTTTTTGTATACAAAACAAATGGTCACCCCACGACCAGACAGTGTCAGATTCCTACCAACTAAAAAAACTAACTATCCAGTTAACAGGTGATCTTCTTCGGGATTACCTCTGATATTACTTCAAAGGGAATTTTCCGATTATTAATTAGGAATCAAATATCGCTCCCAGACAAAGAAACATATTTTTTTTCTAGCATAAGTTGGGTACAAATAGCACTTTAACCTGTCCTAAAAAGAACGACTTGCAAGATCACATAGGGTGTTTTTCAACCTCAAGGAGAAAATAGTCGCAATCAAATATCTCGGTTTCTAGACATAAAAATACATTTATTTTACTGAGGCCCTTCCTATGGGGCCTCAGTATTGCATTCGTGCAGACGAAAAAATTTTCTTACCTCATTTTTTAAAACTTTTTTTCATGTTTCCGATCATTCTGGGTACGAAAATGCAAAAAAAATTCGTCCGGTCGTCTGTGTGTGTATGTATGTCGGCACAATAACTCTAGAACGAAAGTTCTGATTGACTTACGGTTTTGATTTTCTTGAATAATTACTTCTAACTTAGAACCCTATTGATTTTAGGAATTTTCGGTTCATCCTAACTACTTTAATATTTTTAAATTTAATGTTCACTAGACATGTTAATTTGAGTACTTTTTTATTCAAAGCCATATATGTATAAGTTTCCTATTAAAAATATTGTTGTTCATGGGTTTAAAATTTGAGGTATTGAAATATTTTGGTTCTCCTTGTTGTGGTTTGCCATTGAAAATATCGTCCCGAAATATTAACAAATGAAAAACAAATTTAAAAAACCTGGATTGTGACCATTAAGTCCCCTTTAGAAAATGGTACAAGTCAATTTACAGACCTTTAGAAGATGGTACAAGTCAATTTGAGCCAGGTGTACAAGAAAAGCAAAATTTGACAGATGAACTATATTCTTTAATTGTGATTCTACACCTAATCAAACTGATATCCCAAGAACGAGTGCAACGCAATCAACAAATGTTACAAAGTTAAAGCCAACTCCAGAATAAGCATCCAATAGAAAACCCAATGCAAGCAAGAAAGAGAGAAAGAAAGTCAAGAATTTATACTGTGGTGAAAAAGATATAGAAAATAGAAAAGGAATTTAGAGGAAAGAAACAAAAGAAAAATGGTAAAACAGCTATATGTATAACAAAAGAAAAACATCTATGATGAAGATATTTTCAGTGAATCGGATATAGAATTAGATTTCACTTCTCATAGTAGATTTAAAGAAATAGATCAAGATATTGAAGACATTGAATTTAATATTGGGGACTTTGTGTTGGTCATGATGATGACATTTCAGAGATTGTCATTAATGATATCGTGGCCAATCCTCGTCTGCAACTGGTACAGCAAGAACGTCATAAAGTTTTTCATTTAATTATAAGTTTGATAATATTTCTGTAAAATAAATTTAATATTTTTTTCTGTAAAATTAGTTTAATAGTAACTTTTTATCTATTTTATGTTTTATTTGACTAAACTACTCCACCCCTATGTAGGGAATAGTACAGTTATCATAATAATCACTCCTACTACATACTATATAGATATTTTTAAAATACTTTTGTGTATTATGGATAGGTACATCTTAAAAAAGGATATAATAGAATGCTAAAATCAAATTAAAAATTAAATTAAAATTTTTGTTGTTATATCAGTTTAAAAGGGGTGTCCGAATGTACCCCACTCTCCCCTGTATTAGAATTTATTGTATAAATGAAACAAATCATGTTTACTTTGAAATTTATTTTTATTCAGTTATTATTGAAAAAAATAATCTTAGGCTGAGCAGATAATGGGCACTTCCATTTGGACTTTCCTGTTTTCAGATTTGTGACTGAAATCGGGGTTAGCTCCTCTTAAGATTTGTTGTTTCCACAAATCAGCTACATTGCTGTTAGGAATGCAATGAGCAGAAACGGTCTTGGTGATGTAACCTTGAGCTTGGCACATACGTTTGCAGCTTGGTACTGGATAAATGGTGAAACAGATTTCATTGTGTTGTTCTGCGTATTGTGTACGGAAACCAGTGCAATCGTCTTGTTGATCTTCAGATTGTCCCAAAGTTTTGACGTTTCTCTCCTTAATGAGGTTTATGTAGATTGGAGTTGTTCTTTTTAAACATTTTTTGGAGTCTCCTTCCAATTCTTGTCTGACTTGTTTACCCTGTGGTCCTTCAACTTCGTAACTTCTGATTAGTTTTTCTGGGTTGCGGACGAAGCAGTTTTGGGAGGTAAGATGATCTTCAGTTTGTTGGTCGTTGTATTGACCACATATTCCTCTGGTGCTGTCTCTAAAGAAACCATTGTTGCTTGCAATTTTGGCACGTTGACCATCGTAAACGACAATGAATTTTCCTCCAACTGTTACCTTTACTTCACCGTTGGGATTAGCATAAATTTGAATGTACCCTTTTTCAACGTCATAGCTTTCAGTATCGCTAACTTCAATGCGATTTTCGTTAACTTTAATGACAGCTTTGGCAGAGTCTTCTTGACTAGAAAGCAAAGTGATGTCTATTACCTTGAATTTGGTTTCAGGGGCACTGACAACGATCTTAAAATCTTTTCCATTCTTGTTTTCTTGATTTTCACGAACCAAAATAACGTAGTTCGTAAGTTGTTTACTCAATTGTTGTTCAACAGATAATTTAGTAGTTTTTGGTACAAATTGGGTAGCAACAGTCCAGTGTTTGGAAATGCCAGCAGAGTAAGTCCAGTTGCTAAAAGTAGTTACTTGGGATCTGTCGACGACACAGAGATCTAAAACAAGCGGATTAATTTATTAAAAATATTGTTCAATATGGATATTTTAGGAATCTAATGATTTTTTATGATTGATTGTAAACGTTAAGAACATTCATTAATTTTATTTAGTTGTATAGTCTAAGGACTTAATTGTGAAAAGTTTAGGATTCATCACGTGATTGTAATAATGAAGAAATGTTAGTAAATAAATACCTAATAATGTGTCGATTTCTAAGGCTTTGCTGAGAGCACGGGTAGATGCACGTACAGATGGGTGGACTACGAAAAACCTTTTGGCATATTCATTAAGTTCAATATCTCTGAAAGTAACTTGTTGTTGGTGAGTGTTGACAGTAACATTGACGTATTTCAAATCCCTGTCAAATTGAGCTTGGAATTTCATTTGGTTTTTAGGTACTGAAGATCTTTCTTTAAGTCCAAGATTGGGGTAGTTTTGATATTGTAAATGATCGTACACAATTTCCATGAAGTTTTGTACAGAAGGATCAATGTTTTCAGATTTTACATCCATGTCAACTCTATCAAGATAGTTAGCTTCGATTGTCATATTTACACAAGCAGGTGATTGTTTGTTACCTACACGTCCATCATGTACACATTGATGGTACATAGGTTGTTTTGTCAAATATTCTTTACGGTCTTCGCTTCTGACCATTTTGATGTCTGCTTTAATTTTGCTTTCTCCATTTCTGGAATCGAATCTAACTTCAATTTCTGAATGAACCTTAGGTTCAGATCTGAGAATATCTTGCAAGTTCAAAGAGTTAGTGTTAGGTGAGTTATTGATCATTTCGAATTTAACTTCGGTAGGTTTGTCATTTTGACCATCTTTCTTGAAGAAAGCGTATGCACGAGACTTAGCGTCAACATGGCTTACTGAATAGGCTCCAGATAAAATGTATTGAATGTCCTTTTGTCCTTGGAATTCAACTGAAGCATCCATGGCGTGAGTTTGAACATTTTTTATTCCGGATGATGCTCCTTTCATTAAGGTTTGTTGTCTAGATGCAGATTTATCAGCCTTGCTTACTTCTTGCCAATTAATAGTTTCTTCATTACCTTGTTTTTTGTATTCTTGTTGGTAACCCAATCGTAAAACAACCTTGTTAGTTGAAGATTCTTCAGGCATGTAAGTTACGTTTAAGTGGCTGTATTGAATTTGTCTATCATTCCAGATTTTGTTAAGACCGCTTGAAATACCTTCTTTGCAGAAGAAACGTACATTAGAGATATCCATTGTGTTTCTATCGTGTTCCATTTCAATTTGGAATGCTAATCCTGTTTCTTTTTTACCAAAAATCGTTTCAACCCTACGAAGAGCTTGAGGTTTGATGATTTGCTTGTGTTTTTGTGCAGTTATGGTCTTTAAATCCATTATGTTCTTTCTAGCAGTGAATGGCCAAGTGCTGTAGTGGAATAAGTGGGCACCAGTGTGAAATTCCTTAGGTTGAATTTCAATTTTTACTTCGTTGTTCTTAACATTGAATTCCATGTTAGTATTAACAGGTACATGAGCTTGCCATACTTTATCGAAACCGGAAAGGTATTGTTGATTATCGAAGGGAGTGATAAACGAAATGTGTCCAGATACTTTAGCTCCAAAAGTAAGGGCGAGCTTAACTTCAGCTTGAAGACGTTCTGGTGTTTGGATCCTACCATTTTGAGATAATTGTGGATTAGAAGCAGCTCTTACTTTTCCGTGGAGTTTCATGAACATTGGGGCGACATAGGTGAAGACGAATGGCAAACCAAGTTCATTGGGCATAGCTAAAGACACATGGTCGTTGTTAAGGAATTTGACAACATCTAAGTCTTGTTCATTTCTTAATTTGTCTTCCAATTTTTTGATGACTGCAAAATAAAGTTCTATTAGTATTACAGTAAAGTTACTTAGAAGCACCAAGGTTTTATACGTAATAACAAAATTTATACTAATAATTTAAATTAAAAAAAGAAACATGTTTAAAATTTCATTCTACTTACGCTCAGGTAGTCGCTCAAAAGTTCTGTTGTTGAATGACAGCATTTTGTAAGGGCTGTTCAAAGCCATCATTATGTTTCCTTCTAACTGTTCTCTAACATCAGATTTCATGTTAAGCATCTTAGCAATATTTTGACTGGACCATGGATATTTTTGACTTTCACCTGAGTTTTGTTTTTGCTCTTTCTCCTCTTGATAGCTTTCGGTTTGTTTTTGAACGACATCAATAAGTTGTCCTACGCTAGTAATTAATCCTTCTAGATCTACGATTTGCTTTTCAAATCCACCTCTTTGGGATTTTGCTGCGTACCTAAAACCATTGGGAACGTAGTACCAGTCGCTGCTCCAGAGTTGTACGGTTTGTTTGTAATATTGATCAAATTCTTCAACGAAGTAATTTTTGAGGAAGTTACCTCCTTGTTGGATTCCATATTCCTTTTCTGTCAGAAGGGGTTCTGCCATATCAGCGGCTTTACGGCTACAAAATATACAAAAGCATTTTCTTAAAATTCAATAAATACTGCAAAATAATAAGGTGGACTGTTTTGAGCAGCCCACTATGTAATTAGTATTTAGTATTATTTTTTGTAAATTAGTAATCTCATGTTTGGGTCATACAATTTTACTTTTAACGACTTTTAATGTAGGTACGTATGAGATAAAATATATAAATACTGACAATGAGTAGTAAACAAATAAAAAACTTAAAAAATATAAATCAGCGATACCATCATCGTCTTCCTCTGACGAATCTGATGTACCATATGAACCCGATGAAGGAGGCGATAGCCCCGAGAGTTTCGATGACTTGCTAACATTCTCGAAATCCTTTGATCAATCACCAAATAGCAGTAGCAGTGATGATGATATGCCATTGATACACTGTAAATTATGTAAATTCTTCGATGGAACGGAGCACTGCTTGCTGAAACACCTTCATGTAATGGGATTACACAATGATCCCACTACGTATAGACTTTTCATGGAAGAGGAAGAAACCTCATACCATGTGACCTTCGAATGCGAAGCTCTTACTGAGCGACGTTTCATCCTTTTCGGACTAGAACTGGAAAGAACGCCCCAGGAACACTTGGTAGGGAACCTATTAAAACTAACCAAAGACACAGGACTATTCCAAAGATAGTACCTGAATACGGGGGAAAGCAGGGGAATACAATAGACCCAAGAGGTCGCAGGGTTCTGGGTCAAACCTAACCCTACCTGCTTACAACTGATAAAGATAAAGGCCATGCTACTTCATTTCAATTTCAAAAACCAATTCAGAGTGCTCCTACACGGTATATTTTAAAGAAAAATCCTCTAAGACAGAACGATTCCTAACACCAGATGTAAAAGATATAGACGATGTTCTTGAAGAACATATAAAAAAAATACTCCAATAGTCCAAAAATAAATGGCACAGGAAGAAGAGTATTTTTTAAATGAAATCAGAATTTATCATCTTATAATTGCCAATAATATCCTATATTTATTACGCAGGTACTTCCTGGTTAAGTGCCAAATTATGCTAAAAGGCTGAAGAAACCAAATTTAATTTAAGTTTACGTTGTTTTTTAGAATTTGCACTTATTTTTCTTAAATGTTCTCGATTTTTTTTTGTAATAAAATCAATAAAACTAATATTTTGTGTTTTTTTATTAGTTTTTTCATCCCTAAATGATAATTCTCAGGTAGATATATTTTTTTATATCTAAAAAAGCTCCTTGAGCTGTCAAACTTCATATTCTGTGTTATTTTTGCCAATTACAAAATATCCCCGCTCTATGGGGTTATTTTGGATAGACCTTCAAAAATTTTTCTTCTCATAAAAGGGTCTCGTATTTTTTATCATGGTAATATTACCTTGTATGTATACCTATCAAAACTCGATATGAAACTTATTTATTCTTGGACGCTTTTTATGGTACATCCAAAAAGGTCCAAAATAACCCCGTTTTACGGAACGAAGAAACAAAAATGAAATTGTACTTACAGTTCGCTTAAATGGTTACCGAATCTGGCGATTGTTTGGATTGAAGATTTAACGGCAGCATTAACTTGTTCATCAGTATCAATTCTTGTGTAAGCGGCCATCTCTTGGAGCATCTCAACCCTGGGGTTCGTACGGAAAAGCTGGAATACTGCAGCAACTCTTACTTCAGATGTTTCACCGCTGTTTTGATAAGTTTTAAACAGTACTTCACGAGCTTCTTCGGGAGATGTCTCGACAATTTTTTTCATGGAAATAATCATAAGAGTACGTTGGAATTGGGAGCAATGTTTTGTACCTTCTAAGTAAGGTTCGTAAGCCTTAAGGATTTCAAGTGATCCAATGCTTCCCAAAGCACGGATGTAAGTATGTATTTTGTTGGTTTCGGCTTGGATTATTGCTTTGTCAAGACGTTTAGCGAAATGAGGAATTACGGTATCTTTGATGAATCTAAGACCTTCCTTGTCTTTTAAGTTTTCGAAAGCGTTTACTGGGAATTGATTTCTGAAATAGTTTTTAGCGAAGTATACTTTATGGACTAAATTTGAATAACTCAAAATGGCAGTTTCATTCAAGGGCCAGCTAGAAGCGACAATTGGTTTCTTGATTAATTCAAAGAAAGTTTTCATGTAAGGAGTAGTAGGGTATTGAGCGCGGTTGGCCATGGTGAAAATACTGTAAGCAGCTTCTTGGTCTTGGATGTTCTTCATTTCAACCCAGCTTTGGATTAAAAGTAAAGCTGGTCCGTGTCCAGATTCAGCGACAGCATCACGGAAAACAGCCCAAGCTGCATATTCTTCACCATTTTCATTGGTGGTGTACAATTTCTTTGAGGCTTGTCTTAATTCGGATTCATCCATATTACTTACAAGAGAAGTCAAAGTAATGAATTTGTCGAACACTTGTTCATGAAGTGCGATGCTGGGATCTTGTACGTCCTGTCCAATTTCTTTAGCGATTTTAGTAACACTCATAACAATGTCAATTCCAGATTTAATAGAAAGACCTTTGTTTCCTATGCTGTAAGCAAAGAAAGGAGTTTGAGGAGCTTCATTGATTTGTGGTTGGTCTTGTTTGTATTCAGACGCTTCGTTTTCAGAATAGAGGTTTGGGCTCAATCTGTGCAATGCTGGTCTGTTGTATGGAATTTGATTCCTATTGGAGTTTCTTTCCAGTGCTTCATTGGTTTTGGCAAAAGGTTTGGGGTAAACATAGACAAGACCTCCTAGACGAATTGGCGAAGCCAAATCTTCGAGAAGTTGTTCCTGTGGTTTTACTTGTTGCAGAGTGGTGTTCCATAAAGTGTAAACAGCTCCACGTTGTTTGTCAAGTAATGTTGGGCTTACAACGATTTCGTTAATTGTAAGACAGTGTTGGATAGTAAATTGTTTCAAATTTCCTGTAACGAGTGCACGAGTCATAGTATTTCTTAAAAAGAATTTACCCATTGAGTTAGTAGCAGGTTGTTCATCCTTCAAATCTCCGAATCCGTAAAAGTAGGAAGGAAGTTCGATGTTTTCAGTAAAATTTTTGTTTTTGAGTATTTCAAGGATTTGATCGTCATCATCTTCTAATTTTTGCAATTGGGGTACTTCAGAATCGAAGAGTTTGTACTCAGGAATTGGATTAATTTCGTAAACAGTTTCGGTGTTACCACTGACGGTTTCTTCGTAGACCTTGTAGAAGGCTGAATCCTCGCGATTATCATTTTGCGTCATAGGAGAATCAGCTTTGTTGAGACTTATTTGGAACTGACTCATCATACCTCTGATCATATTGGATTCCCAATGAGGAACACCCTTGTTGACGATCACATCTGTGATGACTCCATGGGTAATTTCAATTTGGAATGGTTTTCTGGTCATTTCCAGAGGTTTCCAGCTAACTTCATGGTCGGGGATATAGGTCATCCAGCCATTAGAAAGCTCAGAATGGATCTGAGCGTACTTTGAATTAACGATCAGACATTGTAGTTTGCCATCGGGTCTGGTTTGGACCCTGAGGGAAGCCTTTAATAAAATTCCAGAGAATTCATTGGCAATGTCAAGACCAGCTAGGGCACGTCCTTGAAATTTATAGACATATTCCTTGTTTTCTTTCCAAGCAGGTGTGTTAGAACCAAGGGCAAAGCCAACTGAAAAAAATTAGTTAAGAAATATTAACAGCCGGTTGAAAGAATTCTCATTGAGCTGAAAACCTTTAAAGGAGCTTGAGAACGTGGTCTGTATGAGTGAAATGAATCTAAAATTACTCAGAATCTGAAAATCTGGCAAATTTTATCAGACGCATAAATTTGGGTCGATTTAAATATAATTAAAATGTAGATAGAACTATCTGATTGATATCCGATTAAAAAAGTTTAAATTAAGCACAGCTTTTAGTAATAACTTAAAAAGTTGTAAAATCGTTAAAAGTTTATATTTTTCCATTAAATTTTCTTTATAAATGATTTTCGAAACAATTTCCTGTTGAATTTTCTAAATAATTTAAAAAGTTTAAGAAGTTGGTATTGAGGTAGGTTACATGTTTTCATTAAAAGTTAAAATGTAGAAATATTTTACGGAATTGCATTTAAGTTATTCACTGTGGAATGTGAATAACAATATTAAACCATACAAATACAAAGCACAACACAGTATTTATACCAGAGTTAACTTCGTTAAACCACATAAAACACTTAAAGGTATTAGGTCTAATCAAAAGACAATGGGATATAGAACCCATATTTATACCTCTATGTTTTACGCCGAAAGATGGTGGACGGGAAATATTAACAATGCGAGCTTACATTTTAAGGGTATGAAACCCTATGATGTCAAAAAAGAATTAACAAGACAAATACTCTGTGCATCCGCTATCGAGCAATTGCTTGAGGGGAGAAGGGAGAACTGGTGGGAGTTGCTCCAGATCAAAAAGCACCGTTAAACAAAAACGTTCAGTTAGAGTCAGAAATAGATCTAGTATTGCTCTCGATTAACTCAGATGACATAAAAGAAAGCACTCTAAAGGGGTTATGATGAACAAGTAATGTTATTTTTAACAGACACGTTATTTGTGAACAGGTTGTTATTTCTGTGTGTTTATAAAATAACAGACCTGTTAAAAATAACAGAGGTTGTCAATCATAACCCCCTATATGTGTACCTGTCTATTTTGTGAGAAGACTTTCCAATCAGCAAATCATGATTTACCCTGACATGCAGGGCCGACTAGAGGGGGGGGGTAGCCGGGACTAATTCCCGGGGCCCGGGCTTAAATGGGGGCTCGGTAGCGCTGTAAGGGGGGCCCGCCAACAGCATTTTTTGTTCTGCATGAGAAATTCGACACAAGATGAGAGTGGGAAGTTAAGTTTCGGCTGACTTTTTTTTTTTAGAAGGAGAAGCAAGTCGAATAGCTTTTTGATGTGCGGACCTTTTTTTTACTTCTACAGCGGCTGGATTTTAGTAAGGATCAGGAATAAGATGCAGTAATACAATGAAACAGCAGTAACAAAATCAAAGAATAACACGGTAGACAATGAAAATGGTATTGAGAAAAGGGTAAGAAATGACAATGAATGCCTTAACGAATAGGAAATCAGTATGTAGAAGACGAAGGGGTAGACATAGATTTAAATTAGATGCGGTGCACTAAGAAAAATATAGAAAATTGCAAAGAAAACTAATTAAAAAAGTGTAATAAGATGTTTGATGGGAACTGAATGTTGATATTTAATGCATTTAGTTTTAGCAATCCCTGTATGCATATTTAATATGCTAAATGTAGGTAATAGTGTTGTCGGTGTTGACGAAATTATTATGTGTCAGAAATATTCTTGCCCAAATTATCTAACTTGAATACTGATTCCCCAAAAGAAGGGATTTAGAAAGTTCCAAGAAAGATATTGAGATATTTACCCAATATTTATTTCTCTATAATTTTCAACTACAGAGGGAAAATTATAAAAATAAGAAATAGGTAAATTTTTTGGAAATTATTAAGTTTTTATGGTTGAAGTAAATAAAAAATCAAACTTACCAATCAAGCAAAAAACTAGTGGTGACCACATCATGACTAAATTGGTGTTCAGTCTGAAGTGTGAGCATCAATTCATTTCGAAAGTATTTATAGAGATGCGATAGTTGCATTTTTTAAATTATTGCAAGAATTGTGAATGAAATAGATAAAAATGATTTTTATTGATTTTTGATTTCTGTGTAGTTTGTAAAATTTTTCTGCTGTGTTAATTATTTTAAACTCATGTGCAGGATACAGGTTCGGATTTAAAATAAGGACACTATAAAATAATTATTGCTGATAGAATTTTTAGATTTTTTTGTGCATTGTAGGAGCACCATGTTGTTGGAATGTAATTTCGAAGTCATCAAATTTATCTGGATTATGTTACATTAGAAATTAATAAATAAACTCAACTATGTGGTGTCCCAAAATACCTGACCAGACATTTACTTTTGTTGGAAACTGTGTATGTTTTTCACGAAACATCTGAGGATTTGTGTCACTCCAATACCCCACATTTTCAATGTTAACATTTCTGTAATAATACCTAACCTACATGTAACGCCTGATATTTTATTTCAAACTGTCTCTTTATTTAAATATATAAAAATAATTTTTAAATTTGTAAACGACAAAAATTCCCAAGAATGTTGACTATTCGGAATAGGGGGTAAAGGGGGGTTAAAATATTTAAAAAATTCTAACTCAAACACGAAAAATGAATAAATGAATAAATTGGGGGGTTAAGGAGGAGTTAAGTTATAAGAAAAAAATTCTGACTCAAAATCGAAAAATTATATCAAATTTAATATTTTTAGTAAAACACAAGCTTTATAAGGGGAAGAATCCATTTGATTTTGAAAAAAATCTGATTCAAAATGAGGAGTTTAAGAACGGGTTGAAATTAAAAAAAAAATCATAAATCATAAAAACAAAAAGCGATATCAACATGAAAATTTCAGAAAAATCAAGCTCTGTAAAGAGGCAAAGCTTATTGATTTTGAAAAAATCTAAATAAAAATAGGGGGGTTAAGGTGGGGTTAAAATATTTAAAAAATTGTAACTCAAACACGAAAAATGATATAAAATTGAAATTTTTAGTAAAAAAAACAAGCTCTATGAGGAGAAGAATCCATTTGATTTTGAAAAAAATCTGATTCATAATTAGAACGGGTTGAAATTAAAAAAAAATCATAAATCGAAAATTAAATTTAAAGGAATTGCTTAAAAATTTGGATAGCTTATGACACATTGTTTAAAAGGTAATTTATAGGGTATAATATAATTTAAAAATTCTAGATGCCCGCCATAAGAAATAACAAAGTTACGTAGATAACTCAAAAACAGAAGTTTTAATGTTTTTTTATGCAATAATCACATAACTTTTAATAATTTTGAAAATGGATCCGAAATTAGTATTAATTTCTCTAAAACGTTCTTGATGGAAAAAGGTAAAATTTTGGGTAATTTTGGGAAAGGGGTAACATTTGGGAGAAAAGTAGTATTTAAATGGAATAAAAGGGGGTAATAGTTGCCTAAAAATAGAGAACGGCGTAAATGAGGTAACAGTGTAGTTTAAATGTAGGTTAGTTTCCATCTTCCATCTCTTATATTGAGCGAAATATTAATGTAGAGACTGTAGAGAGTCATACTGTATAAATACGTATTTTATATTTATAAAGGTTTAGTTTAATACATTTTTAATATTGCGTGTAATGCCGTTAAATAAATAAAAAACAATCATTAATATTTAAATCTTGAACCATCAATTTAATTAGAATTAAGTAAATAGGTTGTCAATTTAATTAAATGCTTTTAAAATGTATTATTAAATTATTTTTAATTTGATTAATTACAAGAATATAAGAAATTGCTTAATACTGATCTGAGTTAAAAATAAAAAAATAATGTATAGACCAGCAGCGCTAAAATTAAATTGTTTATTTATGTTGGGCATAATGAACGGTCCGTGCGGATAATATTATGAATACTCAGCAAAGATAATTGTTGTTATGTTGGTTACTGTCTAAAAATTTCCGAATGTACTCTTGATTTAAAAAAGTATTAAAAGTTCTAGGTGACATTTAAATTTTTTAATATTAATCGCTTATTATCGATTCACTTTTTTTTAACACTTAGGGGGATGTGAGACGCCACAATAATGATTTGTGCAACAAGAGTGAATATGATGGCCATATCGATCCGGATATATCTTTTCTACGACTCACTAACGAAAATCTATAAAAAAAATATACAAGATACACCTGATTTTTAATTTTTAATGCTCATATTCTACTTTTTATTAAAATTTAAGAGTTATTTTATAAGAAGATTGATTCTGAAAAAATCTGAATAAAGTGGGGGGGGTCAAGAAGGAGTTAAAATATAAGAAAAAATCCCAACTCTACGACTCACTAACGAAAATCTATAAAAAAAAAAAAAACATACATCTGATTTTTATTTTTAATACTCATATTCTACTTTTTATTAAAATTTAAGAGTTATTTTATAGGAAGATGTTTGTAATTTAAAAATATCTAATATAAACTTGGGCGAAAATATTTAGTTATTTAATGAATGTCAGGAAATATTAGAAATTAATTTAATAAAAGATTTAATATCTATAAATTGGAAGGTAAAATTTAAAACAAAATAAAATTAGAGAGAAATAAGTATTAAAACGTAAATAAAAAAATAGTAAAATAAAATAGATAAAATACTTAATTAATGTACGTATAAGATGGTGTACCTGAAATAAAAAGAAAAACAAGTATGAGCACTCAAGTTTACCAAAAGCAATTTTGTATTAAAGAAAGTTATGAAAAGGTGATATCCATAAACAAAATACTTATTATCCTTTTAATTAACCAGAAAATTATACTGATAACTCTTTATGTCAAAATATTTATTTAAAAAAAATATACACAACTTTAAATTTTCCATAATTGACAAAAACTGACCGCAATGCCCAAACTATCGAACGATATATAAATTAAGCCATTAATAGCACACTGACCGCAATGTCACTAGTCCGCACGAACCATGGTACGACGACTCTGGAAAACTGACCACAGTAATCCCAAAATAAACGCATACACTGACCGCAATGTACTACGCCAGAACAGAAAATCTAACTAATTGTACTTTTGATTACACCTCGTAGAGGAAAACAAAATACAAGTAAATAGTCAAATAAGTTTTAATTATTTAATATAATCCCGTTAATTTAGGATATAAGGTTTTCTCAATACTTGACAAAATATCTTTACGTCAAAATTGACAAATTAATTATAAAAGGTTGATGGATAATAATTGGGTAATATAATTTGCAAAATAACTTGATTACAAATTAAAACAAAACTAACTTCGACTACACCAGTGCTTTATAAAACCGTAAAACCAGTGAAACGACCTTGGATCAGAACACTCAATTAATTGCTTTTATACACTTCGATGTGCCGTGTGTGTCGCCATACATGCTGACGCGAATAATACCGCTACGACTGTATTACATAATTACAACCATCATAATCGGGTCCAATCCTAAATGTGCTTATACCACTGCTACTAGAAATTTGGAACATCCTCCAGTTGAATATACAATATTAAGGTGAGCGAATTTGAGAAACGTTTCCTTTTTTTTACTGTTTCACAACCAGCCCCTTTGGACAGTATCAACTCATTCAATCTAATACAGCTTTTCTTCCTTAAAATCACTGTAAACATCAATTTGAATACGCCGAGGGCTTGTAATCATTGGCACTGTAACCTACCGCACCCAGGTACCTTAATAATTTATTAATTCCATTTATTAAATACAATATTGCATTCTTATTAAATTCAAAATCCTTCATTTAACGAAAAATCTCCCAGATAATTAAATCTTATTTACGATACTTAATAAATAATAGCTATAACCACGTCCATAAAAGATCCAAATTTGGTGCACGTGGCTGAGTTCCTAGAGCAAGAAAACACTATAAAACATATTTCTTTCACGAAGTAATTATCATTAAAACACTTAACTCGCTTATCTTGCTAGTTTCGATGTTAAGACCGATTTCGACAATATTTTGATACACAAAGCTTTCAAGGCAAGTAATAAATAAGCCACCCCCTGCACCCACAGTATTTCTATGAGAACTAAAGACATAGAGACGTCACAAAGCCATTAAAATTTTAGTATAAGAAGTCAGACCCAAATGAGCTCAGGGCATTCATTTTTAATTATTTGATGTGCATGCATTCAATTTGATTATTTGATGTGCATGCATTTAATTTTATTATTTGATGTGCAAGCATTCATTTATTATTTATATCCAGTTATATTTCAAGTTCAGTAGTCAGTACCTTTCCTAAAACGCTCTTCCTAAACGACGTCTATCCTACAATACCTCCTATCCCCGAAGGTGTCAACGTCTCGACGCCCAACGTCCTGCCGTCCTACTCCCTACGTCTCGAACGCTGTCACATTCCTCACTATCTAAGTATTTCCTACCGTACACTCATTTCGACGCTCAACGTCCCACGCCTTATTTCCAACGCTTGCCGTCCCTAAATATGTCCTTCATAATATCGCGTCCTGCACCACCTACATAATTCTACCGTATATCTGTCCCAATACAGTACCGTATTAAATACCCTCCTTTCCACCACGACGCTAGGCGCCTCGACGCTCTATGCTGCGACGTACCTAAATCGACGCCGTCACAACGCTATATGAAATTAGTACATAATCTAATGTCTGTATTTTCAGTGGTGAGTCAAAAGATTAATGTACCTTTCTTTTAAGGGCGGGCTTGACATTTTATACAAAATATTATCAATTTAACCAATAAACCACATGGCCTTCAGGTCATACACCCCGAAAACAGGATAGACATCTGTTTTCGATGGGTGAAATTTTGAGTATTCTAATAGAAATGATAAAAATCAATATTACGAAATACACAGGGTTGTATTAAGTCTTTTTAATAGAAATTATAAAAATCAATATTTTAGAGATATACAGGAATGTGCTATCTTGGATAAATTGTACAAACCAAGATGGTAAAATTTAATAGTAAGTTAACCAACTGGCGAATACGCTGTTCGTTAGCTCAAGGGGGACACCTATACGCTAAGCAACCCGTTCTACTAGGTTTGAAACAAAGTATATGTGAAATCAACATAGTAAGGTAATTAACTGGCGAATAGGCGCTGTTCGTTACTTCCGTTGGTCATTACCTCTATATTCATCGAAATATTTACCCAAGAGGGTGCAACCTGTATATATCTAGAATAAAATCAAATCAACATCAACTCAATAGTTAACCAACTAGCGAATTGGCGCTGTTCGTTAACTTTATTGGTCATCAACTTAGATAAGAATATAAACAACAACATAATAGTTAACCAACTGGCGAATTGGCGCTGTTCGTTAACTCCGGTGGTCATCAACCTAAATCAGAATATAAACAACAACACTATAGTTAATCAACTGGCGAATTGACGCTGTTCGTTAACTCTGTTGGTCATCAACCTAAGTAAAATAGTTATTGATAGCAAATGAATATGGTCTGCGTTTGAACGGGAGATCGCAGTAAATACTAACAATTGTAATATACTTTTCTAATTATTGCATCACATTTAAAGTATAAAAAAATAAAAGAGTTTTTCTACACCCGTATTATAATAATGCACTTATATGCCCATAATCCGTTTCATAATGATGCCCATTATGATACAGATTTTTCATTACGATACAGATTTTTAATCAATAGAAACCTACAATTTTTCAATCAAGCATGCTGTTTGACGTTTGTCCTAGGTTCCTATGTAATTATTTTAGTTGTCAAAACGTATTAAATTTTCGTAGGTAGCTAAACTTCGATAATTATAATATTAAAATGTCTGATATTAGCGATATAGAAGACTCCTCCACACATATCGGAGAAAGCAGAAAATACAGTACAAAATATTTTACCGCAAAAATCTAGGGAAATACCAATACCTGAAGTAATACCATTAATTACAATTTTGTAGAATTTTTTATAGAAATACGAGTAATTACTGTTATTGTGTTCAATACCAATATAAATATAATATTTATAGGTCTTGATTATTTATCGGGTGTAGAAAAAATAGCGTATGCAACTCTCATGTAATGGTTATTAAAACACTCGCATAAACCATACGAAACTCGCCTTTGGCTCGTTTCGTATCCCGGTTAATGCTCGTGTATTAATAACCATCATTACATGATCGTTGCATAATATACTATTAAATATGAATTTGTATGTTTTATTTGTCACATTATCACAACGATGGTATATAAATTATCAATTAATTAACTAGACGATCACTTTTACTACTAGAGGAAAAAGGCCAAATACAGTAAGTGTAGAATTTAATATAAAATAAACTTGTGAGGTAAATAGTAACATTTCTGGGAGTAAAATAACGAATAAAAAACAAAATAAAGAGGGGACAGGGGATGGGCCGTCACAGCACTATTATTAGTAAAATATAAAGAATTACACAAAAATTCTAAAATGTATTAAATGTTTTAACTAAATATTCAAATAAAAAACACACGTATTGAAATAAACCAAACAATTAGGTCATTACTTCAGTCAGTGGTTTACATTGAAATGAAGGTAATACGTTGATAAAAATTAACCTGTCACGTAAATTTTGGTTTAAATAAACTGTCGATAGTTGACAGAAGAGACTTGTGTAAGGGCTGCTACCCGAAACTTTTGCTTCGGGACCCTAGATTAGATTAGATTTAATTGGGAATGTGGGTCATGTGGTCTCCCCCACCTCGACCCTTTCAGATCTATTGCGGATATCCTTTAATCGTTGTTTAGAGTATCTTGTCTAATTCGGTCTTTTATAGTAGACTTTATAGACTGGTATAGAACGGTATAGCTAGTTGTCCTTGGTTTTTCTTCTCCAAATGTGAGGAATCTCAGTCTGGCTAGACTTTCGCAGTAACACAATACCTGTTCTGCCGTTTCCTCCTCTTCCTGACAGAATCGGCACAAGGTCTCTTCTGTCAGACAGATATTATACATATGTTTGTTAAGCCTACAATGCCCTGTTAATAGACCTACCAGTACTCCAGTATTTTTCCTATTAAGGCTTAGTAGATGCTCAGTGAGTTTAGGCGATGGTCCTTTTGAGAACTCTTTGGCCTGTCTCTGTCCTGGTGAGTTTTTCCACCACTGCTGAGATTGTTTTAACATCCATTGCTTTGTGAATGTTCTGATAATTGTCTTTGTGACACTAAAGAAGGGTTTTGGGCCAATAAGAGCCTTTGAGGCTCCTTCTCGGGCTAGTAAATCAGCCCCTTCGTTGCTCTTATGTCCTCTGTGGACTGGTACCCAGGATAAGGTTATGGACCCTAAGTCCCAAAGCACCTTAATGTGTAAAGTAAAGTTTTGTGCAGCGATTTGTGTTGTTTGGTTTTGTTTTGAGACAAATCATTTATTTCCCTTTGAATGTCAATTTTTACGTTTTCTATCCCAAGTATGGATACAGACTATTCACATATATTTATAAAGCTGTGGGTGGGATAATGAATGTTAACAGGATATCAATGACAGCCTCTGAAAATCCTTTTTCTAAGAAGGATTTCCTGAAAGTCGACCTGTAATTAGTGTAGGATTATCTATTTTTATTATAGTCCCTCCTCTGACTACAAAAAGTGGCACGTCGTAAGTTTCGCTTGCTCTTTGTAGTGGGGTATAAAGGATGCGGTGAACAAGACATACTTTATCCCGGTAGTGGGAGCGGTCATGTGACCTGTGACATTTGAAGCATATCCTTCTTTACTGACAATGAAATATATGCTTCTAGACGCCAATAACTATAAGTATATATAAATTTTTAATTTTTATTAATCTGAATAATTAACAGAAAACCTACAACGTTTATTGGTCCAGCCCTAAAATTTTAGATTTTTGATGTAACATTTTTCTTGAATTCGCAAACCAATGACTTTGGAGTATAAGTATTTTTGTCTATTTTTTGGGAAAATCAATGACGTCATGTACACGGAAGTGATAACGTCATTAGTACATCCAATTGTAGAGTAACACGCGCAGTTAAAAATAAAAATTGACCTGTGAAAGCATTTTGTTAAAATACTTTTAGAGAGAAAAATATCGAATTTATTCCAACCCATACGTCCTCACTGTATTGTACGTCATTGATTTTTTAGGATTGTGAAAGAATATTATTTTTAGAAATCGGGTTTGTTTTGAAATAAGTTGTCATTATGTTTTATTATTGAACGTCCGATGGATTTTTTTTCTACGTGTATGGGTTAGGAAATTTTGTTGAGAAAGATATAAAATATGATGGATAGGAATAAAGATTTTAAAATATTCACCAGTGGAAATTTAATTAAAAAATTAAAAAAAAAGAAGCTTTAAAGGAAGGAATTATTGAAATATGAGAGCAGGCTACAAAGGAATTAAAAGGTTAGAATAGATGAAAAATATCTGATAAATGTAGAAGACAATATTGTTCAGAATCCTAAATACTTTTGGCAATTTGTAAGAAACAAAAATTGACAGAATATTCCTAATAACTTATTAACTCCTCTAAAGTAGAAAAAAAGAATTTGAAGATTTGTTTTGTTTATTTTTGTTTTAATTTTTTTCTTAAAATATATTTTTTTTAGGTTTCGGCTACTGAACGTCTTCCAATACGCAATGCACAAATACGCGTGAAAGTTACAGATAGTTGGCATTGGAGGAAGCGTGAAACAAATGATGTCAGCGTTGCCATTTATACGACCCGACCGCGTTGTAACATTGGCGAGGCCATATAGGCTGACATCGCTGGTATTGTTCCTTTCCTATTTGCTCTAGTGCTGGCTCTCTGTAGTTTTCACACGCACTTGTACCAATTGGTATTAGAAAACTTTCTATTCATTTAGAACTTTGAAATTTTAATTTCTTTTGTTTATAAAATTGGTAATTTTAAATTATTTAACGTATTATTTTTAGTTTTTAGTTTATACCAGGTTCTATTAAATGAAACGATTAAGTAATAATTTGCACTTCAGTTTAATAATTTATTTTTTTTTACATTTTTTGAATGCTCTTAAATCTATAATCAATACGGGTAACAGACGCAAATCGCCTAAGCGGAGCAGCTTTCAGCAACAGGCATTTCGATGGTCTTGTGTTGCTTCTTCATGCTGAAGTCTGGACTGATTTGAGTGTTGTCAATTTGGTTCTTCCACAAATCGGCGACGTTGCTCTTTTGGACACAGTGAACTCCTACGGTCTTAGTCTTAAGGCGGTTGGTGCGACAGTGGCTTCTGCAGGATGGCAATGGAACAGTGGTGAAGCAAATTTCACCGTTTTGTTGGATGTATTTGGTTTGGTGGAACAAACAGGCGCTTTGGCTTGGGCGTTGTTGTTTTCCTGATGATGGTTCACGTCTGGCGTCTTGTGCAGTGATTACGTTGATGAACAAAGGTTCTTGTTTCTCAACACATTGGTTGTCGTCACTAGCAAATTGTTGTCTCATTTGTTGGCCGCGTTCTCCCTCTACTTCGTAGCTGTCAATGAATTTTTGAGGATTGCGGGCGAAGCAGTTTTCTGAGGTAAGGAAATCTTCGGCTGGCTGGTCGTTGAATTGACCACATAGACCTCTAGTAGCATCCTTCAATTTGTCGCTGACAGCGGTGATCCTGACGCGTTTACCGTCGTAAGTGACGTAGAAAGCATCTTGGATTTCAACCTTGACTTCACCGTTTGGCAAAGCGTAGATTTGTACGAAACCCTTGTGGACATCTTGGCTTTCTTCCTTGTTTACTTGGACTGCTTTTCCGTTGACGGATACTTGAGCTTTCCCTTGGTTGGCTTTCATTTCGATTTCGACGATTTCGTAGTCGGTTTTAGGAGCGCTGACGACGATCTTGACATCTTTTTGTTCTTCAGATTCTTTGCTTTCGCGAACAAGTACAACGTAGTTTTCGAGTTGTTCTTTGAGTTGTTTTTGGAGAGAACGTTGTTGGTTTCCTTCTTGTTTACGGGCTTGTTTGGGAGCGTACAAAGCCATTAGAGACCATTTTTTGGAAAGTTCAGCGTCGTATGTTCTGTTACTGAAGGTGTTGATCTTAGTTTGGTCAACGGTACAGAAATCTGAAAACATTTTTATGAATTAATATACAAACGTAAAAACACAAGATGTTTTATGTCAATATTAATATAATAATATAAATAATAAATCATACCTCTGTAGGAGTCTGTTCCAAAAACGTAGCTAAGTACTCTGGCGCGAAGATGGAATACTGGGTGTGGAACAACAATTTGTCTGGTCAGTTCATCAACGGGAATGTTGCTGACGATGGTTTCTTCTTGTGGAGTTTGAATGGTAGCGTTAAAACGTTCTAAGTCACCGTGGAATTTTATTTTCATCAAGATTTCGTTTTCCTGAACATCAGTTTGTTCGGATTTGATTTCAGTGTTTGGTGATGCAAAGACACGACCAGCTTCGAATACCATTTGGATGGTTTCTTTCAAATCAGCATGTAAGTTTTCGTGTTGGATTTTAATGTTGGTACGGTCAAGAAGGTTGGCGATCATGTTTATTTTTGTACAAGCGCTAAGGGCTTTGTTATCTTGTTCCATTTCTTGTTTGCATTCACGGTACATTGGCAAGTTTTTCAAGTAACGTTTACGTTCTTCGCTCCTTTTGTTTACCAATTTGGCTTTCAATTTGGAGAGTTTTCCTTGGGATTCTCCGAAAACGGCTTCGATTTCGCTTTTCATTTCAGGTTCGTTTTGGAAAGTATATTCCAAGTCCATGGCGTTTGTGTTTTCAGCTTCTTTACGTGCAACGATATGTACTTCGTAATCCTTGACTTGTTGGTCGTTTGAGCTCTTCTTGTAGCAAATTCTAGCAAATGATTTAGGGTCAACATTGCTCTTGGCTGCAGCAGCTGTGAGTAGATATTGGACATCTTTTTCTCCTTGGAATTCGATGGTGTTGTCTAAAGCAAATACTTGAACATTCTTGATATCAGCAGATACTTCCTTCATAAGTTCTAGTTGTCTTTGAGCTGGTTCAGCTTTTTCGTTTAATACATATTTTCCTTGTCTGGGTTCAGCATTTTGACGATACTCTTGATCGTATTTGGAACGAAGAGTGATCTTGTTAACAGTAGATTGTTCTGGAAGATAAGTGATGCCGAATTGGCTGTTTTGGATGTAACTGTCTTCCCAAAGTTCTCTCAAACCATCAAAAATACCGTTGTTAGAGAAGACACGACGGAGGAGGTCGATATGTACGTTCTTCCTTTCATGACGAATTTCTACTTCAAGAGCAATTCCGGTAGATTTTTGGCCGACAACAGTTTTGTAGGCTTGCATGTTTTGTGGTTCAACAACCCAGACGTTCTTTTGGGAAGTCTGGGTACTCAAAGGTTCGAAGTTCAATACATCAACTTTAGCGGTGTATGGCCAAGTGCGGTAATGTAAAAGGTTAATTTTGTTTTCTTGTTTAGGTTCGATTTCAACTGTAAGTTCTTGTTGTTTCCAATCGACTTTCATTTGGGTCCTCATCTTGGGCAAGTTCAATTCCCAGTGTTTATCGTAACCACTGATGTATTGTTGATGTTCGAAGGGAGCGAAAAACATGACACGTCCTTGAGTTTTTCCACTTACGGTGATTCTCATTTCAGATACAATTTTGATTTGGTCGGGTTGTTGAAGGTAGCGTCCTTGGGATAATTCTGGGTTGGCAACAGCCATGATTTCTCCATGTGCCTTAATGAGCATAGGAGTGGCGTAATGGAAGACGAATGGGATACCCATAACAGTAGGAAGGGCTAACACCATTTCCTTGTGGTTGATTAGTTTGTAGTGGTTAATTTTTTCTCCGTTTCTCAATTTTTGTTCCATTTCTTGGACAACTTCTTGTAATTGGTTCATGGTATTGTTATCGAATCCGAACATCCTGTGGGGAGTGGTGAATTCCATTGATAAGTATCCTTCAAGTTGCTCACGTTCATCGGCTTTTATGTCTAAAAGCTTGGCAATGTTTTGGCTAGACCAAGGGTATTCGCCTTGTTGTTGAGCATGTTCTCTTTGTTGTTTTTGTTCTTTGTCGAAATGTTTAGTTTGTCTGTATGCAACATCAATTAGTTGATCAACACTGGAAACGAAAGCTTGAATGTTGATTTCTTTATGGAAAAGTCCGGCCCATGATGATCTGGATGTGTATCTCATTCCTTTGGGAATGTAGGCATCTTCGCTGGGAATGAATTGAGCAGAAGTTTTTTCATGTTTGTTTAATTGATCGATGATGAATCCACGAAGGTAGTTTCTGCCAAAGTTAAGTCCGTACGTTTTTTTGGTAAGCAGAGGCCTGGCTGCTCTAGCACTGTCACGGCTGAAAAATATAACAAATACATATTTTAGTTTTTTTTTTGTTTGTGTTTTTAAATTCTCAATCATGTGTGTTCTGTATAGGCTTTGTTACTATTTCCCAGCGCCACTTCAGGAACAGCACTGTTAATTAGAACCCAACAGTGAATGGTCGAGTGGAGAATCCTACCAAGGCATTAGAATTAATTTTAAATAATTAAACTAAATTCAAAAATCCCGGCCAACGGTGGGATTCGAACCTGGGACCCTTGGATCCACAGGCAGAGACTCTACCACTGAGCCACCCTACCCCTTATTTTAGATTTGCTGAAAAAAAGTTCTAAAGTATATAAAATTAGGCAATACAATAGAAGGAAAAATTATAATAGAAATCAAGGAATTAAAAGAATAACATCTATATACTGGAAAGCAAAAGATACTGATATTGTGAACAGAGGTAGTTAAGTCAAAAATATCTTAAAAACAGTAATAACTGGAAAGAAAAGATAGGGACATATAGATTGGCAAGAAGAAAAAAAATAGTAAAAAAATAAGGTGTCAGTGATAGGGGCGCATATATATTGAGGGTAATTACCCCCTAAGAATTTTTTAATCTAACTTTTTATAGGAACCAAAACGTGCTATTATCAAAAATAAAGCCTTAAATATTACCACTGCCCCCCAAACTTAAACTTTATTACCACTACCCCCGGACTTAAACTCTGAATGCGCCACTGGTCTGCGAGGGACCAAAAAAAAATTGTTAAGATGGAAGAATGTCTATTCTAAAAAACCATAATAATTGTGTTTAAGTTTTTACTTACATAATAGCGAACTGGTCACCGTCTTCGAGTTCGGAGAGTTGTAAAATGGTGTGTTTGACAACAGCATTAACATATTCATTCTTTTCAATATTAGTGTATTGAGCCATAGCTTGGAGAATTTCTGTTGTAGGGCCTGAACGCATGATGTGGAAGACACAAGCGATTCTTACTGCGGGATGTTCTCCGGGGTTTTGGTATGTTCTGTACAAAACAGCGAGAGTTAGGTCGGGATGTGTTTCAACGAGTTTTTCCAATGAAAGGATCATCAACATACGTTGGAATTGAGAACATTGTTGTTTTCCTTCTAAGAAAGGTTCAAAAGCGGCTAATATTTCAGGGTGGGCGATTCTTCCAAGAACAGCGATGTAAGCATGGATTTTGTGGGTTTCGGCATTTTGTACGGATTTTTTCAACATTTCGGAGTAGTATGGGATGACTTCCTCGCTGATAAAACGTTTTCCTTCTTCGGTATTGTAAGGTCCGAAAGCTTTTTCGGGATATTCGGATTTGGAGAATTTATCATCGACGTAGACAGAACGTACGAGATAACCGAAACTTATGAGGACAGTATCGTTAAGAGGCCATTGGCGCATAACTTTCTCTTTCTTGGTAAATTCGAAGAATGATTTCATCTCTTGGAGTGTAGGTTGACGATTAGCCTTAGCATAGGTTGATACAACTTGGGCAGCTTCTTCGGATTGGATTTTGCCTGTTTCAATCCAAGATTTAATCATCAGGAAGGCGGGTCCTGTTCCAGATTCAGGGACGGCATCACGCAGAGCACTCCAGGTG
This sequence comes from Psylliodes chrysocephalus, assembly GCA_927349885.1. NCBI lineage: Eukaryota > Metazoa > Arthropoda > Insecta > Coleoptera > Chrysomelidae > Psylliodes > Psylliodes chrysocephalus. The sequence goes on along the minus strand of OV651826.1, from coordinate 28,667,651 downwards.
GCTTTTTCAATACCTTCTTCAGCTTGGCTATAAAGTTTTTCAGACAATTGTTTGAGTTCTTCTTCGTTCATCAAACGGATTAGAGAAGCAAGATTGACGAATCTTTCTAAAGTGGTTTCGTGATGATCTCTGTCTGAGTCGTATAATTCATTACCGATTTTTTTGGCAATCTTTTCGGCCAATTTTACGATGTTACCGGCTTTCTTGATTGATTTTCCTTCATATCCAGTAGTTAGGGACAAGAGAGGGGATTTGGGAGCTTCAGAAAGTTCGGGTTTGTCTTGTGTATAATAGAATTCGTCATCAGAAGATTGGCTTCTTGAATATTTATTTATAGAACGGGGTCTTCTTAGTCTATTATAAGCTCCAGAGAATTGGTTTTCCTCATCTTCAAAATCCTGGTATTCTTGTTTCTTGTGGTGCGATTGTTTGCTTTGAACTTTGTCATTTTGTTCGTTGGGTTCTTTGTAGTCGAAAACGAGGTTACCTAACTCAACGGGTTCGGAAATGTTTTCGATTTTTTCGTCTTGTGATTTGATGTCTTCTAAGCTAGCTTCGATAATGCTGACAACAGAAGCTTTTTGTTGGTCGGTGATAGTTGGGTTAACAAGGATGGTGTTAACAATGGTAGAGTTAGCTAATATGTAGTTTTCCAAGTGCCCTAAGAGAATAGCACGTCCAGTGCAATCTCTGCTGATGTAATTTCCCATACGAGTTTTTGCTGGTTCATCACCAAGAAGGTAATCACCGAAACCGTAAGAGTAAGCAGGAAGTTGTCTATGGTTGTCGTAGTTTTTGTGTTTCATAACTTCAATGATGTCACCATTTTGTTTCCATTCTTGGAAATGTTTACCTTCTTTAGCAAAATCGAACTGGTATTCTGAGACTGGTCTGATTTCGTATAAGGTTTCAGTTTCCCCGGATACTGTATCTTCCATGGTCAAGAAAACAGCATTGTTGGATTGAGAGGTGGGCAAGACATTAATGGAGCTGGGGAGAACATTTTCTCCGTTGACATTTATTTGGAATGCGCTGACAATACCTTTGATCATATTGGCTTCCCAGTTTTTAACAACCTTGCTGACAATGAGGTCAACAATTTTGCCATTCTGCATTTTGATTTGGAAAGGCTTTTGACTCATAGCAAGGGGTTTCCAGCTGAGTTCTTCATCTGGGAATTGAGTTTTCCAAGAATCACTCAATACGGAATGAATTTGAGTATATTCTGGGTTTGTGAGTAAAGCTTGTAGTTCTTGTCCTTCGTTTCTGGGTTGGATTCTAAGAGTAGCCTTAAATAAGATTCCTGCGTATTGGTCAGAGACTTCCATGAGTCCGGTCAGAGTTCTTCCACGAATTTTGTAGACATATTCCTGGTTGTCGGTCCATGCTGGATTGTTTGAAGCAAAAGCGAGCCCCACTGAAATTTCAAAATGAATATTATCCAAACGAAATTTTAATCCTTGACGAATTAATCGCCAAAAACTACATGCTTTTTTCAATAAATAATATCCTAGGTTTTGAAAAATAATATACAAGGAAAATACAAAAAACATCTACTGGAGGACAGGGCCTTACTTGGCCGATGAATAGGAATAAGGAAGATATATTTTTTGAAATCTTAAAATTATATTGTTACCTGTCTACTCAAATTTGTTACTTAACAATAAAACTGTTTAAAGTACTATATTATTGTAGTATGTAAGAAACACCGCCTTTATTTATTAACAGAGTGTTAGGCAGTGAAGAAAATTGACTAAGAGAAAATACGTATTGCTGAGATGAGGATAAAGAAAAGTAGAACATTCTACAAGAAAAACGGGAGGACTTCAAGTTAATGAGAGGGTATTGTTAACCTTTATATGAAGGAAATACTAATTGATATTGAAATAGCACACTATTTAATTTCTAAAGAGACGTGACCGTATTTATTCCAAACTAATCTACCTGAGGAAACAATAATTGTAGCCAGAGCATAATTATATAAAGTAGAAGGAATTATATATACAACCATACATGAAAATTGCTTTATCTAACAGGTTCAACTTAGCACCAGAGCACTTAGGCTTCATTATCCCATTGTGTATCCTCCAGAATAAAAAATGCTTTTTTTGTTTTAATCGTTTTGAAGTATGTAGTTGATAACGTCGCCAAAAGGCTTTTAAATTGGATATGATGGGCAAAATGCACAAAAAAAGAGATTAGCACAAATTGTACACGTTGATACTAAGAAGTAAAGAAAGAAATAATCACAGAATGAGAGTTTATAGTTGTGGATATAAAAAAACATTTGAAAGTTAAAGTTTTTCCTTAATTGAAGAAGTAGTAGATGATATGGAAGAATGGTTTGTCAATTAAGACATATCTTTGTACAATGTTAAAAGTTAGATATGTTAAAGGACAGTATTTTTAATCCAATAATTTTGGATTTTAGAAATAATAATTTTAGTTGAAAAAATAAAAATAGTTAAAAAATAAATACAATAAAAATAAATATAGTTGGACTTACCTAGGAGGAAAAGGACAGCTGTCGACCACATAATTGTACTACTGAATACAACAGGTCGTAGTGTGAAGATTCAAAATTTCTATTCCAATTTATAGTCGAAAACTGTGCACAATGCACTTTTTTTTAATTGCAGTTATTACAATTTGTATCAATGAAAACGCAAAATCTGTATAGTAACGAGATAAAAGCACGCGCTGAATTTTTCTTATCAATAACTTTCAAAACGCAGAATTTGCAATTATTTAAGATTAATTTTTGAATGTGAAGTAGATCAATAATATTTTTAAGTAATACTTATAATAAAATGTAACAAAAAAGAAAAGCGGATATAATAGTTAAAAAAAATTGTTTTAAAGAAAAAGCAGTTGTAAATTTGATGGGTAAAATTTGTTCCGAAATGAGAGGTAAAATTCTAAATCCTAAAAGATTATATTATTTATCAGCCTTTGTCAACGCAGAAATTGTATAGAAATAAATGATTTTGAAATAATAAAAACCGATTTATCTAATTTGCAGTAAAAATCTATTTTGTCCACGACAATTTTAAAATTAACTAATTTTTTATTAGTCTTCTCTCTTAAAATGCTTTATATTAACAGTGACTAATAATAATTATTGCTTCTTTTCACTAAATTTCCAATATGTTAATTAAATTGAAGTATCAAATTTTGACTACAAAATTAAATTTTATAAAAACTTATGTTTTTAACGTTTCTTAAATTGGACAAGGGGTAAAACCATGAGCGTCGTTACACAATTCTATAGGGAGGGGCAAAATTTCTCTCATCATTACAAATTGATAAAAATATTAAATAATTACCGTAAATTTTTTTGTTTCGTGGAGCTCTTTTTATATACATATAAAACAAAATAGCTTCATAAAAGTTTAAAAAATGTTAATACTTTGTTTATAATAATTTTTTTAAGTTTACAAAAACAGAAAAGTCACAGTGGTGCTATAAAATTTTTTTTTTAAATTTATTATAATATTACTGTTTTAATGTCGAGAAAAGACATTTATTAATTAAAAAAAAATTTTTTTCCTCCATTTGTTCATAAATTTTTTATAAACAAATGGAGTATTTCAATTTAAGTTATTATTAAGAAAATTTTTTTTTAAAAATCATAATTGGCAATTGTCTAGAAAGTTATAAAAAAAAATTTGAAAAAAATTGAAATACTCCATTTGTTTATAAATTTTTTATAAACAAATGGAAATTTTTTTTTTTTTAATTAATAAATGTCTTTTCTCTACATTAAAATGTAATATTATAATAAATTGAAAAAAAATTTTTTATAGCACCACTGTGACTTTTCTGTTTTTGTAAACTTTAAAAAATTATTATAAATAGTAATAACATTTTTTAAACTTTTATGAAGGTATTTTGTTTTATATGTATATAAAAAGAGTTCCACGAAGCAAAAAAAAATTTACAGTAATTATTTAATATTTTTATCAATTTGTAATGATGAGAGAAATTCTAAAAATTTTGTTAATTAACAATAACCTACTTTGTTGGAAAATTAATTTTTATGAAAAATTCCAACGGGAATGAATTCTTCTGTTTAGAATACACCATAATTTTTTTTAAATTTTTGAATTTAATTTTATTAACTTTAAAAAAATTATTTTATGTAACGTACTCGGTTTCGACGCCGTGCGCGCAACCTAAAAATGGCGCGCGGAAGGCTACTTTGAGCGTTAAATTAAAATTATAAATAATGGAGGTACAGTCCCGGGAGTCGGAACTTATTTATAGCAAATTTCCTCCTCTTTAAGGATCTTTTTTGAAAAATCCAAAAATATTTATAGTTTACAAACTATAGGCGAAAAACCAAACACCATGTTTTTGAGGTGTTTATTTATTTATAACTTTTGCAATTTTTTATAAACTGCAAAATTTTTCTTCACACATTGATCTAGACATTATTCCGAATCGAATGAGCTATTGAACATAATTTTCGTAATAGTATGTCCCAAACACACGCTTTTGAACTTGTTGATTAACTGATATGTTGATTTTAATAAAAGTATATGTATTTGTAAAACAAGTGAAAAAATTATTTATTATTATATATTTTTATTAAAAAAAAATATATGATATGCTGTTTAAGTCTAATAAGTTGTCATTGAAAAATAGGTTAAATAATGTGAAAATATAAACATAACGTAGTATCAAAACGTATTAACAAAAATAAATGGTGTCTGTTAATAATTTAAAAAATAGGAAACTGCAATTATTCTGAAAATTGATAATAAAAATATTTTTTTAACTCTTTGGCATATTTGATGTCGCTTTTACTAACTCAACCCTCAACCAGTTAAATGTTCATAGAAAAAGACGTCTTATATTTTTTTTGTTGTAGAGGTCATTCTTTGTTTAATCAAAATATTTTTTATTGAATAAATGTGTTATAATTGCTTGTTTTTTTTATACCCTCCTCGTAAGAAGGAATTCAAAACAAAACTCCTCATATCTTTTTGGAAATTTTATACTCTAATAAAAAAAAAGAAGCCCCCCCAAGATTTTGTTTAGCCCCCCCTGAAACATGGGGCTAGCTACGGCCCTGACTGTTCAACTGGTTTTTTATACCAGTTACTTCAATTACTTGCAAAACCAATGATCCGCGTTATTTTATAAATTGTTAATTATTTGTCAATTAGTAAGATTAAAGATATTAAATTAACAGCGGACCACCCTCGTCAGAAGTGGGAATCGAATACCTCAAATACATTCGATAACAAACATTTTGGGAAAGGAATTTTATCGATGAAACTTTAGACAAAAATTTCCACCATGTCACAATAGAATTTAATTGTAAAAAATGTTTTTGCCCATGGATTTCATCACTTTCATCTCAGTGACGGATACAGGATTTTGATCGGTTGGTTCGGGTTACAAATGAAATATAAAAATCACATTAAAAAGAATGTTTTATTATTATTTTATTATAAATCTAGACTTATTTATTTAAATCTTAAATAAAAGAGGCCCAGATACATCGTTGTTTAAACTGTGAGAATTTTTCCAGTTTCTAAAGGTGTGTTAGATGTTGGTTTATTAGCATCATAATCAGCTATTAGATTTATTTCTTTTGGATGTTGGATGGTTCTTGGTATTTTAGGTGTCTGCGAGAATGTATGTGGACGTATTTTTTTTTAAGAAAATCATTTGGATTAGAATTATAGCTTTCGGCACTGATCAGTGCTTTCTTTGGTAATATTTATTTATCAGCAATATGTATTTTACATTGTTTAAAACTTTATTATTTTTTGTAGTAGAACATTTTAGTGGAAAAAAAGTTTTTTAGTGATCATGTGTGTACCTAAATAAACTATCTTGTGTAACTATGATTAATTGTGTATATATTTTTTACCTAAGGTAAAACTAAACAACATATTATAACTAATATAACCATATACTACAAAAAAATTCCTTAATAGTATATTGTTTAAAGAGCAAGAACTGGTATTCACTGCTTACGAGTATCATACAGGGTGATCGTCAAGTATGTGGCCAAACTTTAAGATGATCTTCCCTACTCAATGTTAAGACAAAAAGTTTATCATGTAATCGTAGATCCTAAACTGCTTTATTTTCAAAATACAGTGTGTTGAAATATACAAAAAAATGTTTTTTCTAAATATCCAGAAGACGAAAATTCATATCAAGTTAAAACTTGGTGAAAATGTTTACTGCAGCATTTTTTTTTTTGTTACCAGTGTTGCGCACAGGATTAATTAATTAAAAATATATGGTATTCCAATGTTTCTTGTTAATCTGATACTATTTAAAGATTCGACAATTAAAACTGTACAAAAGAATCATTATTTCAGTTTTTCGCTCAAATTATCAATTTTCGATAAAAATTAAAAATATGAATATCATTTGAGTATTACTACTACTGTAATTTGTTAAAAATAAAAAATAAGAGAGCCTTAGAAACAAAAATACTCAAATAGATTTGACAACTGACATAGCTTTAAAGAGTGAATACAATTTATTGATTCGTAAATTTAATTCTAATAAAAAAAAATGGATAAATTTGCAAACGCAGAAATGGCCCAAGTAAATTGAAGAGCGGCAAAGCGCATTTATCAAAAGATGTATCCTCAACGTCTTCTGTATCTGTAACGTGTGGAGGGTGGGTTACCCCCCACGGTACTTAGGCCTCATTAGGCCCATTGTGCGTCCTCCTGAGATGATACGCACCACCTAGCTCGTGAGCAAGCCTACAGATTTAATGTAGTTGACAACGTCGCCAAGAGGGGCTTCTCTTATATCGGCGTTAGTCGATACTCGCCCAACACAAATCTTCTAATAAATAAGAGCGTCGAGCAATCGTAAAGGATATGCTCAATGGTCTCATCTTCTTGTTCGCACCCTCTGCAGAGTGCGGATTCTGACAGTCTCACGATATGGAGATGCTTCCGTACTTGACAATGATCAGTCAGAATGTGACTAGGCGTAGATTCTGTCTAATCATAGTCAAGTATTTGTTTGCTGCAGTGTTGTCAGGATAACTTAAGAGCTCCCTGGCAACTCTGCAGTTTCTTGTTTCATCCCATTTTTCCTTGAATTTCACAAGGGAATGTTCTTTGATTAGGTCTGTCACTACCGATTTTGTCAGGCCAATAGAAGGGCCAGGTCCAAAAAGTATTTGGTTGACTGCTGTCTTGGCTAGTGAATCAGCAAGACGGTTACCTTTGGATGTGGCGTGACCTTTGATTCATTTTAAAGTGACCACATTGTTGATGGATACTTCGGCCAAAGCTTCGTGACATTCTAGTACTAACCCTGAGTAAATTCGTGGTCTGTTCAGGGTGAGTAGTGCTTGTCTGCTATCTGTATAGATGAGCATGTTCCTTCCAGTGATATTGTTTCTGGTTATTTCTTTTGCCGTTAGGTCTGTTTGAACTATACTGACACTATTGCTGACAGCCTATTTTATGTTTAGGTTTAAGAATCTGGAGTATATTCCACATCCTGAGCCTTGTTTTGTTTTAGAACCGTCGGTGTAGATATGAATCGTACCTGCCACTTCTGGCTCTTCTATTTGTTCTATTATAACTTTATATAGCTTATGGAAGATATATCTCGGTGAGATGGAGTTTATGTTCGCTTGAAGCAGTGGGAGCGTATCGAATGCCTCCTGCCTAAAGCGACGTCTCGCCTCACCAGATCCTACATCAGGTTCCATGGCTCTGGTCGGTGTTGTTTTCATGGCCCCTGTTATGTTGAGACATGCTGTTCTTTGAATTTATTCTAGTTCACGGATAGCTGTTAATTTTTGGGTTTTCGGTACCCAGACAACTGCACCGTATGTTAGCATAGGTCTTATGTTAACCGTGACGACTCTGGGGGAGAAACCCCAGGTGCGCCCCACGGTTCGGCGGAATTGTTCATAAGCAATGTATGCTCTTTTAACTCTGTTTTCTAAATGCGAGTTTTATGTTAACTTGCTATCAAAGGTGGGACCTAGGTACTTCACCTCTGTTGCAAAGTTTAGTTTTGTGTTTAGAAGTTCTGGAAGTTTTAATTCCATTTTCATCCTTTTCCTTGTGAAAAGGACCATTTCTGTCTTCTTAGGATTGATAGACAGTGAATGGTCCTTGCACCACTGTTCGATAATTTTTAGAGCTACTTGCATTATTTCGCAGAGTATATTCTCAAAATTCCTTGTTTTTGCAGAATGACCAGGTCATCTGCATATGCTATTATGTAGTGACCGTCATTATTGAGGCGTTTCATAAGGGTGTCGAGGACCATATTCCACAGTAGAGGTAATAGCACCCCTCCCTGTGGACATCCCCTCGCAACCAAACCTCTTATATTTACATCTTCTATACTTATGTTTACTGCTCGCTTTGAGAGCATGTTATGTATTCACCCACTAACAATTTGTCTAATATTCCTGTTGGTTAGTGAGTATATTATCTTTGGGAAGGTGGTTTTATCAAAAGCACCTTCTTTGAAAACACCTAAGGCGGACTCCTTATTGTCCAGGGATCTTTCTATCCGGCCAGCCACTAAATGAAGGGCTGAATCAGTAGATCTGCCTGGGGTGTATGTAACGTCTTATACCAAAAGGACAAACATTTGTTAAGCTACGTATAAAATATAACGCGCCAGGCTCGAGCCATGCCTGCACCGTCCAAACAACGGGCGAAGTTCGTCAGATTTGTATGGTGTTTGTCTACCACGGGTTGCGCCAAATACGATCGCGCGCGGTAGATCCACAACACCGTACAAATCTGTTGGCTGAGGCACAGTCTGGGAGGTATATTTGTAAACAGCATCCAGGATCGCGAATCGGATCTGGGATGAACGGAGGGAAACCCTTCCCGTAAAGCAGGTTTTAACCACAGAACAAGTACACGTAAAATTGCAAACATTTCTCAAAATATTGAATGAAAGATTATAAGAATAAAAAAAAATTATATCCAGATTTTTTTTGTATTTTAGTTTTTATCGTACAACAGTAATAGATTGACAAAATTGACATACTTTTTGAATAATTGTAGTAATGGCGTAATGGTATAAACAACAATGTAATAGATATATTACAATTGTAATGAAAATAACAACTCTGACTGATATTCTGAAACCCAAATGACCATATTCGCTATCTATATATGGGACCCATAGCTGACTGGACAGTTCATGAGCGTTGCTTCTCCTATAATATTCCTTTATTCAATGACGAAAGTAAAATGAACTTTGAAATTTTAAGTATTTTTTGTACTATTTTGTACTATTTTGTACTATTTTGTACTATTTTGTACTATTTTGTACTATTTTGTACTATTTTGTACTATTTTGTACTATTTTGTACTATTTTGTACTATTTTGTACTATTTTGTACTATTTTGTACTATTTTGTACTATTTTGTACTATTTTGTACTATTTTGTACTATTTTGTACTATTTTGTACTATTTTGTACTATTTTGTACTATTTTGTACTATTTTGTACTATTTTGTAATATTTTGTAATATTTTGTACTATTTTGTACCACTTTGTACTATTTTGTATTACTTTGTACTTCTTTGTACTACTTTATACTACTTTATACTACTTTATACTACTTTATACTACTTTATACTACTTTATACTACTTTATACTACTTTATACTACTTTATACTACTTTATACTACTTTATACTACTTTATACTACTTTATACTACTTTATACTACTTTATACTACTTTATACTACTTTATACTACTTTATACTACTTTATACTACTTTATACTACTTTATACTACTTTATACTACTTTATACTATTTTATACTACTTTATACTACTTTATACTACTTTATACTACTTTATACTACTTTATACTGTCGCGCTTAACGGTTAGGGGGTGGTAATTATTCTTTTTAATGTAATTAGGGGTCCTCGCTTGGCTTGAGAGGTAAAAATAGATAATCACCCACTTCCGCTAAGCGCGCTCTAGCCGATGTTAATCTCAAAAGGCTCAGATTAACTTCTTGGTTTAGAAGGAATCTGCGCCACTTAAGATGAACCTCGGGTGACTTAAATTACTGTATAGAGAACTCAACTAGTTATAATAGAAACACCATGTATAAAAAATCAACAAACACTTTATTAAATATCGTAATCAAAAGACGCAAAAGATATAATAAAGAATCGATATAATATTAAAATTTGGGGTCCTTACCTCATTGTCACGGAGCAGTCACAATTTTTATTTTTTACCTTATTTTATTTTCTGAAATATTTATAAGTATTTATTTTATGCTTTATATTTTATTAACCACAATTAATTTTTTTTGCGATCGATGACGACCACCCCTTTTGCCGTCTCGCAAAACTCTCAATGACCCCCTAAAATAAACCGACTAGGTTCGATTTCGCAAATTTGTTTGGTAAAAAAAATATATATATATATTAAATTTAATTACCATTTTTAGGGATTTTGTATCTTAGTGCATTAACAATTTATTTGGAGTACGATTACAGGTTGTATGGATTGTAAAAACTATCAATGTATGTTTTAAAATGATTTCAGAGGGAATTTTCGTAATTTGTGTATCAAAAAAAAAATAATAACCATTTGCAAGGAATAATCTATACCTAATATTATAAAATCTACATAAATTACAAAATATCTTATTAGGAGCTACTAGCATAAATAAATTATAATAGTTTATGTAGTGTCCAAGATAGGAAACGGTTCAGGTGTCCATGGGTCATTATAAGGAAGTATTCGACTGACATGGACTACTTCCTGTTTACTATTTTTGTGCAACCCTTTTTGTATTCGGTAGTTGACTTCACCTATTTTTTCTTTAATGTAATAGGGTCCAAACCACCTCAGAAGTAGTTTTTCACTTCTTCCTACTTTTCTGATGGGAGTAAATACTTTCACTTGATCACCCTGGGCATAGTTTAGAATTCTATTACTTGCATCATATCGTTCTTTGTCTTTTTCTTGTTTTTTCTCTATACCCGATATGGCTTTGTTACGGACAGCGAGGGCTCTATCTCTTATTTGCATGGCGTCCAAGTTTGTAGATGGTGTCATCAAACTTGCTTCCGTAGGCAGAACCGGTTCTCGCCCATATACCAACATAAATGGGGAGTACTTAGTGCTGTCTTGTTTGGCCGAGTTGTATGCGAATGTAACCAAACTGAGATATTCATCCCAGTCTGTATGTTCGGTATTTGTATACATCGCTAACATATTCGCCAGGGTTTTATTGAATCTTTCAGTAAGACCATTAGTAGCTGGGTGATATGCTGTGGTGAACTGACTTACAGTCCCCATCATTTTAGTAAGTTCAGTGACCATTTCGGATTTGAAATTTGTTCCTTGGTCACTGAGTAAGAATCTTGGACTACCATGCCTACAAATGATTGAATTCAATATGAATTTGGCCACTTGGGCTGACTTTGCATTTGATAAGGCCATTGTTTCAGCCCATCTAGTGGCATAGTCAGTTGCAACTACTATTACTGTTTTCCCGTTTCGACTTTTGCGAAATGGGCCCAGAATGTCGATGCCTACCCTTTCAAATGGAACTCCTACTTGAATGGGTTGCAACAGTCCTATGGGTTTCATAGTTTCCTGTCCTTTTCTGGCCTGGCAATCACTACAACCTTTGACATATTTTTCAATGTCTTTGTATAGTGTTGACCAATAGTATCTTGCTTTAATTTTATTTAGAGTTTTTGTTATTCCCAAATGTCCTGCAGTAGGTTCATTATGATGAGAAAACAAGATCTCTCCTATAAGATGCCTAGGTATGACCAGTAAATCTGATTTTCCATCAGGATTAGTATTTACTTTATACAAAACGTTGTCAATAAGTCTATAGTTTTTTGCTTTTCGTCTTTCGCCAATTGAAAAAGATGAAGGATCTAAAATAGTGTTTTTTAATTGTACTATCTCAGAGTCATTTTGTTGTTCTTTTTCCATATCCTCTGCCTGCAGCAGGAATATTGGGATATCATTATTTTCATCGATATCTTTCTCTTGGCATTTCAGCACAGGGTTTCTCGATAGACAGTCTGCATCTTTATTCGAGCTTCCACTTTTATGTTTGATTTCATAGTCAAACTCAGATAGTTTAAGACTCCACCTCGCAAGCCTACCTGTGTTAATTCCATTTAAGGAATAATTGTGACAATACTACTTTATACTACTTTATACTACTTTATACTACTTTATACTACTTTATACTACTTTATACTACTTTATACTACTTTATACTACTTTATACTACTTTATACTACTTTATACTACTTTATACTACTTTATACTACTTTATACTACTTTATACTACTTTATACTACTTTATACTACTTTATACTACTTTATACTACTTTATACTACTTTATACTACTTTATACTACTTTATACTACTTTATACTACTTTATACTACTTTATACTACTTTATACTACTTTATACTACTTTATACTACTTTATACTACTTTATACTACTTTATACTACTTTATACTACTTTATACTACTTTATACTACTTTATACTACTTTATACTACTTTATACTACTTTATACTACTTTATACTACTTTATACTACTTTATACTACTTTATACTACTTTATACTACTTTATACTACTTTATACTACTTTATACTACTTTATACTACTTTATACTACTTTATACTACTTTATACTACTTTATACTACTTTATACTACTTTATACTACTTTATACTACTTTATACTACTTTATACTACTTTATACTACTTTATACTACTTTATACTACTTTATACTACTTTATACTACTTTATACTACTTTATACTACTTTATACTACTTTATACTACTTTATACTACTTTATACTACTTTATACTACTTTATACTACTTTATACTACTTTATACTACTTTATACTACTTTATACTACTTTATACTACTTTATACTACTTTATACTACTTTATACTACTTTATACTACTTTATACTACTTTATACTACTTTATACTACTTTATACTACTTTATACTACTTTATACTACTTTATACTACTTTATACTACTTTATACTACTTTATACTACTTTATACTACTTTACTTTATACTACTTTATACTATTATGTACTATTTTATTATTTAAGGTCGCAAAGAAATAATAACAGAAATATTATTGAAACATATTTATTATTTTCATTTTTTTTTTTATTTTTTAAATGCTCTTAAAACTAAACCAATACAATTAAGGTTACAGTCGTCAGTTAATTTACTGGGCACAGCTTTCTGGAAGGTTCATTTGGATCGATTTGTGTACTTTGTGGGTACTGAAATCGGGACCGGTTCTTTGGTTATCGATTTCCCTCTTCCATAATTCAGCAACGTTGCTGTCTTGCTTGACACAGTGAACTTGAACGTTCTTTGTGGTTTGCTTTCTTGGTTGACAATGACTGCTGCAAGCAGGTTGAGCTCTGATGGAGAAGCAGGTTTGTCCATTTTGTTCGACATATTTAGTTTGGAAGTAAGTGCATGTGTTGGATTGTTCACCTTGTTTCTGGGACCTGTAGTCACGACCAACTACGACTTCGACGTAAAGAGGGATGTCCTTTTCAACGCACTTGTTGGTTTTTCCATGGAAGATGTCTCTGATTTGTTTACCCTGTTGTCCTTCGACTTCGTAGCTCTTGACGAATTCTTCAAAGTCGCGAGCAACGCAAGCTTGGGAGGTGGTTAATTCATCGGCTTTGTGTTCTGTGAATTGACCGCAAATACCTACAATGCTGTTCATAAGTTTACCTCCATCAGTACTAATTCTAGCACGGGATCCATCGTAGATAACGTAGAAACCTCTTTGAATTTCAACCTTTACTTCACCGTTGGCCAAGGAGTAGATTTGGATAAATCTTCCCTTGATATCGTGGCTTTCCTTTTCGCTTACTTTAACTTCTTGTCCGTCAACAGTGACTTTAGCCTTGAATTCGTTAGATCCTTGGCTTGGGGTCAATTCAATTTCTACTACCTTGTAGTCGGTTTCGGGAGCACTGACGACAATCTTGATGTCCTTCTTGTTGGCGGCTTCTGGGCTTTCACGGACGAGGACGACATAGTTGTCGAGTTGGGATTTCAATTGTTCTTGGATTGATTGTTGGTGTCTTTCAGAGTTACCAGAAATGTATTGGAGCATTACTGTCCAGTGTTTCGATATATCAGCTGGGTAGGTCAAGTTGCTGAAGGTGTTGATGTGAGTCTTGTCAACGACACAGGATGCTGAAATGAAAGAATAAAGATAATTATGTTGAATTTTTGTTGAAATGACGATATTTTACTGATAAAAACTGTTGACATTTGTGTCCTTGCCGGCTTTAGCTATTTCTATCGTACTGTAAGTAAAATATTTTTTGGGGCTTTTGTGCCTGCTTAGGTCAAGTAATAAATAAATATTTATTTACCTCTGTAGTTATCCATAGGAGCAAGGATGTGCCTAGACAAACGTTGGTAAGCGTGGAAAACAGGGTGGACTACGAAAATTTGTTGGCTGATTTCATCAACTTCGATGTTGTTGAATCTGGATTCTTGTTTTTGAGATTTGACAGTAATATTGACGGCTTGAAGGTCGGGGTGGAAACGGGCTTGCATTTTGATTTCGTTTTCGGCCAATGATGTGTCTTTGTTGATGATTTTAAGACCAGGTTGGGCGAGTACTTGCAGAGTTTTGAAGTATCTTTGGAGTGTTTCCAAAAGTTCTGGTTTCAAGTTTTCGTGGTGTGCTTTCAAGTCAACGCTGTCGAGGAGGTTAGCAATCATGGTCATGTTGAGACAGGCTGGTAGTTGTTTGTTACCGGCTCTAGCTTCTTCTTTGCATTGTTTGTGCATGGGTAATTCCTTCAAGTATTGTTTACGTTCTGCGCTTCTGCGGTATTTCAGTTGAGCGTCGATTTTGGAAAGTGCTTCATGTGAGTTTCCGAATTTAATTTTGATTTCGGTTTCAGCCATGGGTTCGTTTTGCAAAGTGTATTCGAAATCAAGAGCGTTAGTGTTGGGGATGAAGCTCTTGGCAACAACGTGAACTTCGTGAGGTTTGGGGGTGCCATTAGAACTTCTTTTGTAAGAGATCATAACACGAGATTTAGGGTCAACGTTGCTCTTGGCGACAGCTCCAGTCAGGATGTATTTGACTTTCTGGTCTCCTTCAAATTCAAGGCTGGAGTCAAGAGAAACAACTTGAACATTTTTGATGTCAGCGGCGATTTTCTTCATCAATTCTTGTTGACGTTGAGAAGGCTCAGCGTTTTCGTTAAGGATCCATTCGCTGGATGAGCCAGACTCGGGTTGTGATTTGTATTGTTGATCGTAAGAAAGACGAAGAATTACCTTGCGGGCAGATGATTCCTGTGGACGGTAGGCAACATTGAATTTGCCATATTGAATGCTGTTGTCATCCCAGATTGATCGGAGCGAGTCAAAAATGTTTTGTTGTTGGTTCAAGATACGTCCAAGACGAAGAGCATCAAGGAATTGTCTTGAATGGACTAATTCAACGCGGAATGCAAAACCAGTGGGTTTCTTTCCAACTGTAGATTCGAAAGCTTGGAGATCGTCTTGTTTGATCAGTTTGGTTTCTCCTTGGGCGGTCATTGGTTCGAAGTTGGTAACATCGACCTTGGAAGTGTAGGGGCGTGTAAGGTAATGCAAGAGTGTATGTTCTTTGGTTGGTTTAAGTTCGATTTCGATTTCAGCGTTCATTTTTTTAACATCAACTTGGACTTGAACACGAGCAGGTACATTTACTTGCAAGTGTTTGTCAAAACCAGCGAAGTATTGTTTGTGGTTGAATGGAGCAGTTACAGATAACCTACTCTGTACTTTGGATGATACAGTAATTCCCATGTCGGCGTTAAGTTCGATTTGTTCGGGAGTTTGGATTTCTCCATCTTGAGATAATTGAGGTTGGACTTTAGCGCTTACTTTCCCTTGTGCCTTCATGAAAGTAGGAACGTCATAGGTGAATAAGAATGGAACACCAGTTTCGGTAGGGAAGGAAAGAGCTATTTCTCTGGTTGTCAGTTTGAAGTAGCTTACTTCCTTTTCGGTTTTAAGTTTTTCTTCCCATTCACGTACAACTTCTGAGAAGTCCTGTACTGTCCTGTTGTCGAAAGCGAACATTTTTTGGTAATTGCCCAATTCAATGGACAAGAATCCTTCGAGTTGTTCTTTGTCTTCGGGTTGTAAGTTCAATAGCTTAGCAATGTTTTGACTTGACCATTGGTTTTGTTCCTGTTCTTGAGAGTGTTCCCTTTGTTGCTTTTGTTGCCTTTGGAATTTGGCAGTTTGTTCACGTGTAACTTGGAGTAAGTCATCAACTCTGGAAATGTAGAATTGTACGGTGGCGATTCTGTATTGAATTCCAGCCATTTGTTCTCTAAGAGAGTAGTAGATTCCTTTGGGAACCATAGACTCATCGCTTCCGAAAGTTTGGATAGTTTGTTTGTAAGTTTTCTCTAATTCTTCAATGAAGAAGTTGCGAAGATAGTTAGCTCCGTAGTGAAGACCGAAGAGTTGTTCAGTAAGATAAGGTTTAGCAGCTTGAGCTGCTCTGCGGCTGAAAAAACAACAATCAATATTATTTTTGTTTAGAATTTCATATTTATTCAAACTTTATTTAACGCTACTTGGAAATTTTAATAAAGCTATGTAGTCACAATGGACTAACTTTAGGCTAGATATCAGGACACAGTAATTATAAGGACTGATCCAGAGACCAAGAGAAAGCGCCTCAAAGGATCTAAATGTTGTAGAATACTAAGGGTAGAAGTGACTAGAGTAAATTGCAACACAGAAAAGCTAATTACAAATGTAGACAATAGATTGAATTTAGTGGAGACATATCCATCAATAATTTTTCTTTTCTTTTAAGGAAACCTACTGAAGAGGATCTTATTATTGCTAACTGCACATTTTCGATTATAGTTTAAAGAAATAGATCAGAGGTAATTTAAAAATGAATTTAAAACTTACAATTCAATAAAATCGGGTCTTTCTAGTTTAGCAGCATTTTCAATGGAGGATTTGACAGCAGCATTGACGTAATTATCAGGGTCAACAATAGTGTATCTAGCCATGGCTTTCAACATTTCAGTAGATGGTACAGTACGCATGATTTGGTAAACGGTAGCAATTCTGACTTCTCTAGCTTCTGCGCGGTTCTGGTAAATCCTGAAAAGAACTTTGTTGGCTGTGTCTCTATGATTGTCACCAAGTTTCTTCATAGCCATAATCATCAACACGCGTTGGAATTGGGAGGCTTGTTTTTTACCTTCCAAGAAAGGTTCGAATATTGGCAATACGTAGTAAGATCCAGTGTTTCCAATACTGGTAATCAAAGCGTGAATTTTGTGGGTTTCGGAACGTTCGATGGCTTCGTTCAATTTTTGTTCGAAGTAACGGAAAACTTCTTCTTTGATGAATTGTTCTCCTTCGTCAGTGCGGAATGGTACAAAACTCTTTACAGGGAAATTGTTTTTCAATGCATGTTCGTCAACGTAAACTCTACGGATAAGATCAGTGAATGCCATGAGGATGGTATCATTCAGAGGCCATTGCTGTTCTACTTTGGGTTGCTTAACAAGTTCGAACAAGGTTCTGAAATATTGAACGGTAGGTTGACGTACATTAGGGATCATGGTAGATACTACTTGGCTGGATTCTTCTCCTTCGATCTTATCGGTTTCAATCCACTCCTTGATGACAAGAAGGGCGGGTCCTGTACCTGATTGGGCCACAGCATCACGGAAAGCTACCCAAATGGCACACGCTAAACCATCTTTACTGTTGCTGTATAAATCTTTGGCGGCTTGTTGAACTTCTTCAACATCCATAATTCGGACAAGGGAAACCATTGTGGTGAACATGTCCAAAAGTTCTTCATGATGATCCTTTGCTTCTTCTTGCATTCTCTTGCCAATTTCTTTGGCTAGCTTTTGTACTTCTTGGACGACATTGATTTTGTTTTTTATTGACATACCTTCGTATCCCATGGTGAAAGGTAAAAGAGGACTTTCTGGAGCTTCTTTGAGTTCAGACAATTCTTGTTTGTAACCGTGTTTTTGGTTTTGGTTGTCATTTTGATTTTCGTTTTCGTAACGGCGAAGAGAACGGGGTGATCTGATCCAGTTGGTTCTGGTGTTTTCGTAATCTTCGTTTTCGTTGTCTTCTTGCCTGTATTGGTAAGTGGATCTTGCGTGAATTTCGTTAGTTTGGGCGAATGAATCTTCATAAGAGTAGACAAGGGTTTGTAAATGAATTGGTTGAGGTACCTCGGCAATTTTTTCGTCTTGAGATGTAACTTTTTCCAAAGTAGCGTTAACAAAGCTAGCGGCTACAGAACTCTTCTGGTCGCTCATGGTGGGGCTGACGAAGATTTGGTTAACGGTGGAAGACTTGCGGATGACGAAGTGTTCCAAAGTTCCAGTTAAAATAGCACGGCTAGTGGATTCCCTGACGAAGAATTCTCCCATTTGGTTAGTAGCTGGTTTTCCCCATTGAAGACCTTCAAAACCGAAGGAGTAAGCAGGAAGTTCTACGTTGTTAGCATAGTTTTTGTTTTTGATTACTTCGATAACGTTTCCGTGTTCAGCAGCATCGAGATATTGGGCTTCTTTGAAATCAGCTTGGACGAGATGATCTGACAAGGGTCTGATTTGATACATAGTTTCGGTATTACCGGTGATGGTATCTTCCATTGTCATAAAAACAGCATCGTTGTCAAAATCTCCATTTTCAGGAAGTGTGTTTAGCCTGTTTTCGATTAGGTTAGCTCCGTTGGTGTTGATTTGGAATTGGGACATGCAACTCTTGATCATGTTGACTTCCCAGACTGGTGTCTTCTTGCTAACGAATAAACCGACGATCCTGCTTCCTTTCATTTCAACCTCGAAAGGTTTGCCGCTCATTTTCAGAGGTTTCCAACTAAGTTGGTCCTCTGGGATGTGGGCATTCCATTCGGGTAAGTCAGAATGGATTTCGTCGTATTCAGGTCGGGTAATTTGTGCCCTGAGTTTTCCATCGGATTGGGGTTGAATCCTGAGGGTAAGTCTGAACAAAAATCCAGCTTGTTGGTTGGATATTTCCTTGTGGCTAACTAAGGAACGTCCTTGAATTTTGTAAACATATTCAGCTCCCTCTTTCCATCCAGGGTTGTTTGCAGCGAAGGCAAAGCCTACTGAAAATGCAGAACAAATAATGTTTTGAAATATTCAACCAAAATTTAAGATATTATTATCTTTGTTTAATAAGGGAGATACGATTTGAATAAATTAATAAAATAGAGTAAAAATGTGATAGAATCCTAGCGGTAAAAGGACTTTTAGATAAAAAATATCTGGTAAGAAAGTATTTAATAATGTTACTAAACATTTTATGGCTACATAAAAAAGGACAATTTTCTTAATTAGAGATGAAATGAGAATTACAAAAACAATCAAAAAGTTCCCAAAATTTGTATTCCAAATTTAGATTTAAGAAATGTATAAAGCAAGTACTTTTATTTGAAAGACTATTTCGACATAAGAATATTTTATTAATTCTGAAATTTTGTTAAAAAATATTTTGATTAGTAAAATAATATAGCAAATTTGAAATACATTTTTGCAGAACAAAATTTTAAGAACATTAAATAGATATTTTAATAAATAAAAATATAAAAATAATAAATTACTTACCCAGGAAACAAAGGACAATTGGCGACCACATATTGTTAACTGTCTTGGTGATCGACGAAATGTACAGTTTCCAAAAATTTTCTCTGTTTTATACTCTCAAAATTGATAAATAGTTGCATTAAAAGCATTTTCTATTTTATGAATGAATCCAATATAATGTTGATAAGCGAGATACCGAAAAATAATAATTGCTAACGCTTCATTTCTATTATATGTAAAATTTCCGTAAGTTTATTCTACAGTAAACACGATATTAAAAATGAAATAAGTCTTTTGAGCCTATAGTAAAAATATCTTAAAAAATATTAATACACTTATGTGACATTGCTTTTTAATTTTAATATTATAAACATTTTTCAGGTAATGGATGAATTTTGTTTAAAATTGGCAGGAATAGTAATCATGTTATAATTTTTAGATCTAAAATTTTGACAGTTCTTGCTCTTTCTTATCTTAAATGGGACACTTCTATTTTTATTCCAGATTCCGATAGAACATAAAATTTTATGCGGGTATTAAAATAATATTTATTTTTGGCTGAAGTTTGTTAAAATTTAAAAGTTTTTTAATTGAATTATGATGGAGAAGGTAGTAATTAAAAGAAATTTTATTATATTAAGTAAGAAAAAACATGTTTAAATTTTGATTTATCAAAACATTATTTTCAATTTTTTAAGTAGTAATATTTTTTTATAATAATAATACATTTATTTTCAACAGGTATACACCCAATAACAGAAAATAATACATAATAGAATAAACATGAACAGTACTTAGACGTATGAACAAAAACTTTATTAATAAGAACTTATAAATAAAAAAATGCTATAAGAATGGAAGTTAATAGTATGTGCTTATAAATAGTAAAATATAAGAAGAAAAGAATAAATGAAACAAAAAAAAAATAATTTATTAATTAATTAACTCTGTTTTTTCGATAAATGTCCAGGATTTTGTGTATGTTATCATTATTTATATCACAATAATTACATACTTTGTTATACATCGTGTACATATGAACTACTGGAGACTTAATTAATATATTGGTTCGGCAAGATGGATTATAAAACAAGATTCATTGCGTGACTCAATTCTGGGTAACGAAAAGTAAATTTTACTCATATATATGGAGAGTCAATTTGATTATTTAAAAGTTTGTGTAAAAAGGAGATTGATGCGTGGTTACGCTTATCCATCAGTGGTTCAATGTCAAACATTTGAAGCAATTCCTCATGGTTATATCCTCTTTCAGGATAACGCCCATAAGTCTTAAAATATATATATTTAGGAATGTTCTTTGTACAGCTTCAATGGAATATATTGAGTTCTGATAGATAGGCGACCATATTACAGAACAGTATTCCAACTTGCTTCTTACAAATGTGATGTACAATAATTTAAAAGTTTCAATGTTAGCAAAACTAGACCAATTTCTAGCACAATATCCTAGCAATTTCGATGCTGCAGCGATAATATATCCAATATGGCCACTAAATGTGAATTTGTTATCGAATTTTATGCCAAGGTCTTTAAATGAGTAACAGCGTTGAAGAAACTCATTGTTAAGCAAATAATCAAATTCTTTGAGACGGGAAAATGAGACAATTTTACATTTAGAAATGTTGAGCTGTAACGAATTTTCCAAGCACCAACTGTTAACAGTATTTAATGATTGCTGCAATCTGTAACCATCTTCTGGGTCACTAATTTTACTGTAAAGTTTTAGGTCGTCGGCAAACATGAGATAAGGGCAGTCTAATTTCGAAGATAGATCATTTATGAATATTAAAAATAATAACGGTCCTAAATTTGATCCTTGTGGAACACCTGAAGTAGTTACATACAGTATGTCGCTAATGTATGGAATAAATTCATTATTTCTAAAATAATCGACTTTTGAAAAAAATCCAAAAACAGGTCAATTTTAATTTTTGAATCGTCATCACATGATGTAGATGTAACGAACATTACGTCACCAGTATTACCGTGGTGACGTAATCGGCAATTTTTTTAAATGCAACCATGTGTCTCAAAACACCTCATTGGAAAGGTCTTCTAATCGTCTTTACAACGATGTAATTATTTGAATATTTATTTCTACAGGGTCGACCAAAGTTTTGGGATACCATTTATAAAAGATGTTATCACTCTACATGCAAACAAAGCCAAAGAAAGAAACTTCGCTCACGATAGCCAAACTATAAATTGACTTTACCAGCTGCCGCTATTGGGAAGAATACTTAAAAGGACATGGCCAGAAGACCTCTAATTGACTAAGAGTATTGGAGCCATTAATATTGCTACGCTGGTTTTTGGTATCACAATTTATTTTAACTCAACTTTTACAATAACTCAATTCAACTGATACAATAACTCTAACTGATAACATAAAACTAAAGTCTGACGTCAGGTCGTCGACTTATATAGCTTGCCTCGATCTTCTATAACCTTCTCGAACAAGGAATGGCATTTCTAGATATTTCTGGACTATTCTATCTTCTTCATTTACTCGTACCTTTAATTATGACGACCACAGCACGCTACAGGGTGCTGCGTAACAATATATTTAATTCTAATATCTTTTTCACCACTTTTAATCCTTTTAAGTAAAATAGGATACCAATAAAAAAAATATATTTTTTAATGGATGACTATGAAACCTTAATAATTATAAAAAAGAGTTGTTAATGTTATTTAAAATCTATGATTTGAATTTCCACCCAATAATAATTATTTTTGGTAGGTGTTAGGACAATTAAATTTATTATAGGTTAAATTAATTTGGTTCTCCTTATTATTTTTAATCGGTTTACTGTCAATTTCTTACAAAATCCAATATGAAAACGCATACGATGTTTAAAATATAACCCATTTTATAACAGAGAAGCATTCTGTACGCCTATGCATATCGTGACAGATATAAATATGTGACAGACATTGGTTCAAATACCGACCAAAAACAAAATAAAGTAATATTTTTTTAATAGATATATCAAAACTATTTTTAGAAGTCAGATCTAATCAGATACAACAAACCAATAAGTGACCGTATGCCATATCTGCATTAAAAAATCCAAACACTCGCTATAAAGGTTTCACTTACATCATAAGCTTTATCTGCATCGTTTGAGCAGATATCATTTGGTTTTATACGAGGTGATACAATGCTTATACATTCTGACACCAAAATTAAAAGAATTTTTCATTGAAGTGAAGATAGATATACATCAAGGTTTAGGTTTGAGTGCATTTTTAGATATATCTTTAGAACCTAAGGATAGGTTGTCAATCTTTCTTTACTACTTTTATTATGCCAGTCAGCTAGCTTAGCCGAAAGTACCACTCAAGAATTATTAATATTTTTAATAATTAGAAAAGATTTAGTCTTTGATAGGCTTGATAGTATTGTGATAGCAATATAAATATATATCACCTAGTATTAGAACTTTTGTTAAAGAAAATGACATTGATTTAAAAAAAGAATTGTACTTTTGAAATATAAAAAGTTGTCAGTTAATCCTTTTTTTTTTTCAATAAACGATATTTTCGTGATCCTGGTGTATAATTAAAAAAACATCTATATAATAAATTAATAGATCAAAAATTTATATTATAATAAACCCACAAGTGGATAAAAGAGAAATTAGAATAGCAACTTGGAATGCCAATGGTATCCTCCAAAACTGTATCCACGTTTCTTGGACGCACAAAAAAAATTAATATATGACTCTGCTATTAGTTGTGAGTTCCATGTTAACTTGCTGTTAAAGGTGAGACCTAGGTACTGTAACCTACCGCACCCAGGTATCTTAATAATTTATTAATTCCATTTATTAAATATAATAGTGCATTCTTATTAAATTCGAAATCCTTCATTTAACGAAAAATATCCCAGATAATTAAATCTTATTTACGACACCTAATAAATAATATCTATAACCCTGTCAATAAGAGATCCAAATTTCGTGCACGTGTCTGGGAACCCAGCTCAAGAAAATCTTGACACACTTTTCTTAAGTGCGTTTGAATAGTAACGTTGTTTTCGATACACAAAATTTTCAAGGCAAGTAATAAATCAGCCATCCCCTTTCCACCCAAAATTCGTTTTTCGCTGGGAACTAAGACACACAGACACGTCACAAAAAGCCATTAAAATGGCTATAAGAACTCTGATCCAAAGGAGCTAGGATTAATTCAATTTTTATTATTTGATGTGTAAGCATTCATTTTATTATTTTACATTCAAGCAATCACTTTATTATTTGTATCCTTTGTACCTTTCCTAAAACGTTCTTCCTAAACGACGTCTATCCTACAATACCTCCTATCCCCGAAGGTGTCAACGTCTTGACGCCCAATGTCCTGCCGTCCTACTTCCCTACCATTCTACACTATCACTTCTAACACCACTTTAGTATTTGCTATCATTATATTCATCCCGACGCTCAACGTCTTCACGCTCAACGTCTAGACGCCCTACTTCCCTACCTATCTACGTCTCGAGCGCTGTCACATTCCGCACTATCTTGGTATTTCCTACCTTACATTCATTCCGACGCTCATCGTCTCATCGCTCTACTTCTCGATGCTTGCCGCCCCTAAATACTTCCTTCATAATATCGTTGTCGACACCCTTCGTCACGTTCCGCACCACCTAAATATTTCTACCGTATATCTGTCCCAATGCAGTACCGTATATCTGCCTCAATGCAGTACCGTATTAAATACCTTACTCTCCACCACTACGCTAGGCGCCTCAACGCAAGGCGACGCTCAACGCTGCGACGTACCTAAATCGACGCCGTTACAACGCTAGATGAAATTTGTACATAATCTAATGTCTGTATTTTCAATGGCGAGTCAAAAGATTTATGTAACTTTCTTTGAGATACCACTGGGGTTGTTTAGAGGAGGAACTGACATTTTCTTAAAATATTATCAATGTAACCAATAAACCATATGGCCTTCAGTCGTTCACTTCGAAAGACAGTTAGGTTAGTCATCTGTTTTCGGGTGAATTTCAGTTAATTCAATAGAAATTATAAAAATCAATATTAAGAAATATACAGGGTTGAATTTAAGTTAATTTAATAGAAATTATAAAATTCAATATTAAGAAATATACAGAGTTGTATTAAGTTATTTCAATAGAAATTATAATAAAAAATATTAAAAAATATACAGGGTTGTATCATTTCAATAAAAATGATAAAAATCAATATTTTAGAAATATTCAGAGATGTGCTATCTTGGATAAATTGGGTATGAAGACCACTTTTACCTCTTGCCATTTTTTCGGAGATATATCTCAGAGCCAACGAGGATCTAAATACATTGACATATATTTTATTGTAAAAAATTTAATAATGCTGGGGTGGTGAAGTGTCTGAAAATCAAAATTAAAGTTTTATTTCCATAAAAAGAAGAGTGACTTGAATAAAAGAAATGGCAAAGCAGTAGCAGAAAGAAGTGCGCAGATTAGTGAAGGTTAACATAAGGAGTAAGCGGAGAAACAACTAGTAAGCGGAGGAGTAAGAAGAAAGGATTTAAAATAAGAGAAATTTAAAATTTGTTTATTTTTTTAATAAAATTATTATTTTTTGTAAATTTTTAGAGCAGAACCATCCCTTTTGAGAGTCTAGGCAAATTTTTGGATAATTGATATACAGGGTGTTTCTATATCAATATATACCAGGTCCGGTGTGAATTATTCGTTCTTCCAGACCCCACTGAGGTAGGGCTGAATAGATACCATGAAGTCCTGGCGATTTAAATGGGAAGAAGATAAGATATTGTCCATCTAATTTTGTCAACGTCTACAATATATTTGGCAGTTTGCCTTTTTGGCTGATTATTCTTTAGTTAACTCATTGGTGGGTCTCAGTCCTGGATATTTGATCCATCATTCCTGAAACTCTTTTTGTATCTATTGTTTGATACCTTAGCAACCCCGCAGAAAGGCTTATCTTTCCATGGTATGTCCGTTACAAATTAATTAAATAGCTCATTTTTGTCCTCTTTAGCTCGTATATAATATAGATATATCCTTAAAACCTAAGCTAGGTTGTGAATATTTATTTACTGGGTTCGAGTCACCATTGAAAACATTTTTTATTTTCAAGTAACTAAAAATTTCAGCATGACCCTGGTATTGCAATCATTTTATAAAACATTAAAAATCTCAGATTACGTTTCCATTACAATTAATTATTTTTGTAAAGGGCGAAATGAAAAACTAATTTCCACCTAGCCGCGATAGTTATCTGAATCCAACGCTGGTGCGCACTTATTAGAATGATCCCGTACAAAAAATAACGCTTATGAATTGAAGACTGCGTGCAGAATAGGCTCATCGAAAATTGAGAGGGAACGCACTTTAGCTTTGGTGATATATAGAAGCATCCCGACGGTAGGCGTCCAGTTTTCCTCTCAATTTCTGGAGTGACATGATATCCTTACAAAGTGTGTCTCAGTGTAACATTAACATTACGCGCTGTTGAAAAATACTGAATCGAAAAGTAAGTTTAATTCATTTTGTATGACTACTAATGTTTACTATTATTGTTTATGCTAAATGTTTTTTAAGTGCAGCATGAACATTACTTGCTCTTTTTATAGATAGTAAGTGTTATAGAACTAAATACATATGTGAAGATAATGATTATGATGTTTATCAATTAATTATATATAGGAATGTAAGTAATAAATGGAGCCGTTGAAAAAATTTCTATTCATTTATTACAATTTAAGAAACTATTTACTGTTAATCAAGTATTTTATGTTATCAATGAAAGTTTATCAAAGACCACTAAAATCAAACACTTTATCGTTACTTTTATTCAGTTTCAGATAAGAAAGGTTGTATAATTCAAATTTTAAACTATGTAATTAGAAAATTTTGCTTACTAAATTTCACCAATCAAGTAAATAGTTTTTATAATTTTTTCGCCGCGATGACAAATTAATTAAAAACAAGTAATTTATGTATCCTAATATTTAATAGTCAAAGAATTTGAGGAAGGTATTTTTAGGCAATTTAAAATTATAAAAAATGTTCAGGCAGTGGGGCTCGTAAATTAAATGCAAAAACCCCGAACCCCGTAATACATGAGAGCAGTGGCGGATGATGACCAAAATTTTGGGGGTTCACAGTGACAGAATATAGATATCAGTACAGATGTATAAAAAAACACTAACAGTTTTTTACCTACATCTGTACTGAAAGCTATATTCTGCTACTGTGAATCCCCAAAATGTTGGTCACAGCCACCCCTGCATGAGAGTACCTTTTCTTTTGTTCTTTAATGAGAGAGAACCTTTTTTTTGCTCTTCAATGAGAGAGAACCTTTTCTTTTTTGCTCTTCAATGAAAATCGGTGGGCCCTTCTCCTTCCTGACCGGTAGGCCTTGGAGGTCCCAATCCGACACAGTGGCGGCTCGTAGTAATTTAAAATGAGTGTTAACTTTTTCCAATAATTTAATCATTTGTAAGTTCAGTTCAAAACTGTAAATATTATTATCAATATCAAGCACTACAATTACTATTAATGAATGAATAAATGAATATTTTAGTTATTGCAATATTTGTTTTCTTTTTAATACGTTGAAAACCATCTATAAACATTATTAGTTAGTCAACTGACTTTTCTTCATATTTTGAGATTATATTTAAATATAGGGTGTTCAATAAGTACGGTACAAAACTTCAGTAGCGTACTTGAGATATTTTAAATAAATTTTTGCAGCTTTTGAGAGTTAGCAACGTTGGATTTACTTGCTTTCGTTTAACCAGTGGCCTGCGGATAAGGTAACTTTCACACCCTGTATTTCCGTAACGAAGCATAGTGTATATGACAAAAATACCTTTATTTTAGCTCCTGAAGATATGTACCGTACTTATCGAACACCTTGTATATCAGGTTATGTAGAAAGCTTGATATTTATTTTTGTGTAAAAAATATTATATGAAATTTTATTTACCATTTTTTGCTTTTTATTGTAAATTTAATCATTTTTACAATTTGTCAGACATGTCAAATAAAATATTATATGTTTTAAATACCTTTTATTGGTAAAAAAACAAGTAAATTAAAATGTGTGTTTTATAAGATCAGTTCCATTACAATACATAATATTACACAGATACAAACTAGAATGAAGATATACAATGCGTGGCATTCTAAATTACTTTTCACAGTTTAACAGACCTCCTTAACCCCCATTTTCAATCAGATTATTTTCAGAATCAATATGCTTCATCCCCTTGTAGAACTTGATTTTTTCCAAAAATTTCAAGTTGATAATATTGTTTATTTATTTTAAATTTTTAAACCCCCTTAACACCCCCCCCCACTTTTATTCATTTTTTTTCACAATCAATAGGCATCATCTCCTTATAGAGTTTGATTTCTACTAAAAATTTCACGCTTTTTATTTTTGATTTGTTTTTTTTTTATTTCAACCCCACTTATTAAACCCCCAATTTTTAATCAGATTTTTTCAAAATCAATAGATTTTGCCCTCTTATAGAGGTTGATTTTTGCTAAAAATGATATCATTTTTCGTTTTTGAGTTATAATTAGTATCTACGACTTCTTCTACATACAAAGCCATAATTAAATTTTTTTTCCAAAATCTTTTCCTAAAAATTTTCGAACCTGAACTGTCATAGTTCGGGTGTGGGGAGGGATGCATTTAAAAATAGTCACAGAGGAGATAAAAAACTCATTTTGGGCATATTAAAATTAGACCTGATTTATAACGTATCTGTATAAAAATCTTACCCCCACCATCCTCTAGAAGGAGATTGAGGGGATGGTATCCCCAAAAAATTGTTACAATTTTTTATGTGAAATCGTTGAAATCTACGATCTTTTCTACATACATACCCAAAATTTGAAATTTTTTCGACAAAAATTTTGCGTCCGAACTATGACGATTCAAGTCAAAAAATGTTCAGTCCAAAGAAATTTTGGATATACAAGGTATCCCTGTCATATTTTAACATAGGTCCGAAAACGTTTCTTTTCCAAAATACAAGGTGTTAAAAGTGAAGTCCTGATGACACACTTTTGTAAATATTTTCTAAACGTTTAAAGATAACTAAGTGAAATTTGATACAAATGCTTACCTTTTTACGCTCTATTTAATGGACTAATTTTTGATCATCTTCATAGGTGGGTAAATTAGGGGGGTTTAGGGTAAAATTGCCCTAAGTTTTTTTTTTGCCCGTTTTTAACATTTTTAACTAAAACATTTGAAAAACCAATGTTTTCTTTTACTTTTGCTGGATCTCGCTAGAACGCACCCTTTTTAAGAGAAAAGCATTTGAAAATTTCATAAGTTCATATTATCTTATTCGAAAATGAAAACAATAATTAGTAGGCCTGTGGAATCAGAAATTTTATTTTTTTTTCAGTTTTGGAAAACCGGTGACTAAAGAAATTTATTTAGCTTTGATTTTTAAATATTTATTTTATAAAGAAACTTTAAAGTGTGTCATCAGGACTTCATTTTTAACACCCTGTATCTTGGAAAAGAAACGTTTTCGGACCTATGTTTATATATGAACTTTTACTCCTATTTTAGGATGTAGATTACGCTGTTAAAATATGACCGTCTAATTCCGGGTCACCCTGTATATGTAGAAAAAATCATAGATTTCAACTTATTTATTTAAAAAGTTTAACTATTTTTCTTTTTTGGAATCTTCCCCTAGAGTATGGTGGGGGTAAGCTTTTTAAATCAGGCCTATTATAAATGTGCCAAAATTAGATTTTTATCTCCTCTATAACTATTTTTAAATGCTAGTCCCCCCCCCCATTCCAAATTATGACGGTTTTGGTCAAAACTAATGTCTGGTAAAATATATAAAAAAAAAAATTTGATTTGTTTTTGAAATAATTATGACTTCATTTTTTGAGGGTGACACCACCTCCTTATCAGCTACAGTGGGGAAAGAATTTTTTAATACCATTCTCATATTTATGGGATAATATAGAATATACAGCCATATACCAAGTTTGGTCTCAAAATAAGGCCTCTGACATGGCAAAAAATGTCCCAATATATACCACGCTCCTCCAATTAATTTTTAATACTTGCAGATGCTCCTTTTGTGTGGTTTTAGGTCTATTTTATTTTACTATTTATTTTCCCGGCACAAAATTCCGCCAGCATAAAATTTCGACCAAGTTTAATGTTTTATAATTTTTTTGTTTTTCCTATTTTTATGAATTTTCTACCAGTTTGTAGATAAATTTATTATGATTTTTTTTTAAATATTGTAATAAGTAACATTTTTCGTTTATACAGGGGTAAATCAAAATGTTTTTCGTCGCAACTTTAAAACACCTTGTAGTAAAATTGAGGATATTTTTTTTAAAAATCTGATGTGTCCAATACATGACTTTCCTATCTAGTTATTATAGGCTTTTTTCAGTTATTTTGTACAACCTATTGCAACATGTTTAGAGGATAAACTAAATATATACATTTTTCACATACATCTAACTCGAAACATTTTTCTATAGATAATCATTGAAAACGAAAATACTGAAAAATTTAAATTTAGCACTTTTCCTCCAATTTTTCCATTGCGGTCCATTTTAGAAAAATCATGTAAAAACAAAAATTATAGAGATCGACAACTTTTAGTTTAACAATTTTCTTAAAAATCAAAATTTTGCACATTTTGTCAAATTTCTCGAATATGGACCATTTCAGGAAAATTTGGCATAAAACAAAAATTATAGATAATAATATTAGAAGTAACTTTTATTTGAACAATTTTCTTCCCCAAACATAAATAACAGATATATTCCATAAAATATAAAAACGACCTCCTATAAAGTACCCCCAGATGTTCCGACTTTGTCCAAAATCTAATCATTTCATCTCAGGCCAAAATAAAACTTTTAAAATTTAATGTTTTTTCCTTTATCCGTTTTTGAGTTTTCTTCAAAATTCTAAATTTACACATTTTCTCAAATATCTCGAATACGGTTCATTTTAGAGAAATTATGCATAGAGTAAAAATTATAGAAAATTATATTACAAACAACTTTTATTTAAACAATTTTTATAAAAAATAATTTTTTTTACATTTTGTCAAGTTTTTCGAATACGGACCATTTCAGGAAAATTTTGTATAAAACAAAAATGATAGATAACTTTTATTTAAAAAATTTTCTTCTCCAAACATAAATAACATATATATTCCATAAAATATAAAAATGACCACCAATAAAGTACCCCCCAGATCTAAAAAAATCATGATTCCTATACTTTCCTTATCTGTATACAGATAGGAAAGTAAAAAATGTTAGAATAAATGTTAAATTCTTCACCTGCTTACTGGACTATAATTAAATTAAATTAATTTAAAAACAAAGGATTGTAGCTATAGTTTATGGTATAAATTATAGGCCCGTTTAGGTTTCCTGTCGTCTGCCCAATATGCTTGTTGAGTCGATAAAAATGAAGGTTTATTAAACACTTAAACATATTCTATCACGAAACTTTTGTTGTATACAAAATAAATTGAATAATTCTTCTTTAAATTGTATGCTGCGATTCGGGTCATCTTTATTAAGTTTTTGATCAAACTGGACAATATAAGGATAACATTCATGTACTAAAACGCTCTATAATCCTTAAGTTTTTAAATTTATGGACATCTTCCATAAAAATATCTGATGAAAACTTATCAAATATATTGAGTACGGTCCATTTAATCAAAAAATGTTTAGAATATGAATTAAAGATACCAATTTTCCACCACATTTTATTCAAATAAATATTGTTCTTTTCTAATCATAAATAAATGAAATATATCTTCTTATAAAGTCAGATACTCAGACTATACCCAATATACAAATAACTTCAGGCCTTATTTTGCTGCAGCATTTGATATGATATGCAGATTATAAAATCGCCATGCATTACCGTCTCGATGATGGTGGGTGAGGTTTTCCGGGTTTTCCTCGCCTGTAAGTCAAATGGCACCTCAATCATCTTTAAGTCGCCCCGGAGCGCCACGGCAAATAATAATAATAATGGCCGTCCCTTCCCCTACACAAGTCGTTCAGTCGACTTCAGGGGTTGAAATTCACTCGTAAGGGAGTGAATTAGGGAGAGTATTATTATTATTATTACATTATTTATACTCGAAATTAGAGCGATTTCGACTTATAATTTCCCAATAAAAAAACAAAAATTATGGAATATTCTGTGATTACAACGCCATTATTTAGCTATCTTGATTAATATTGGAAATGGTTTTAGATTTTGTATGTAATTAAATTTTAATGAAAATTTGTCTATGTTGTTTAATAACTTAATAGAATTTAAAATTGAGTTTTATATATCAAGAGCTACCAGTTTTTTTAAATTAACCACGTGCCTTTTTCATTGAAAGAAGTAAAACTCAATTTCACAGGCAAAAATAATTAAATTTCTACTTCAGCGGTGAGGCGTAAAAATCTAGCTATATAATATTAAAATGGTGCAAATTATTAAATTTAACTTGCTCGTTAAATAATTGAATATTATTAAAATGTCCAGCCATTCAGCAATCCACAGAACACAACAAATTTAGAAAACAACATAACTTTCGTAGAAAAGGCAAAAACGTGATTCTGAGCGAGCAGAGCTTCCATAAATCTTCATTACAAAGGTTACTTTTATAAATTCGATTATAATTAGTTTTCATTCTATTATTATACGATAACTTTACCACAACGCAGAGTAACAAATCATAAAGGATATGTTTTATATGAAAAGCTAATTAAATTTGTAATTATAGTTAGTTTGTAGTTCTATCAGTTTATTAATCAATATTTTAATCATTTTCGATAAGTCTGGAGGAAAATGAGTCTCATTTTCATACAATTTAACATTTTAAAATAATTATTGATAGTGATGGATGCCAGAACAAGGTTATTATATTTTATAATTAATTCTATAAAGTTATTTGATCTCAAACAGGTTTATAAACTTACTATAGTTACGAAATATTTAGAAATATTTTTGTTTTACTTTCTATGTCAATTAACACGTTGACTGCCAACTACGAGAAAACTCGTAGATTGGATTCTTGTCTAGGACGCCAACTACGAGTTATCTCGTTCTGTGTTTACTCGCCATTTTTGTGCAGCTACGATTAAACTTGAAATATATCAGTGCTAATATCGATAGATGGCTTCAGGGAAAAGAACAAAAAGACAATGCTGGCTTGCATGAACAGAAAATTTATTAAAAAATATAATAAAAATTAGTTCAAATTCAAGAAATAAAATAATGTGATTAAATCAAATTATCATTTTGGGCCAGATGTCTCAAAATTGCCGTGGCAATCAACGTGTTAATGTACATCGTACTGCGAAAAATATTGTTTTTGTCATTATGGAAGTATCCTGCTATGATTTGATTGTTATCCCGTCCTGCATTAAATTAAACAACTGCGAAATCTTTTATCGAACTTATTGAAGACATTTCTAATATCCGAAAGTATCAGAAAAACTGCATCTAATTACGTATATAGAATTTATTTATTTGAAATACACACACAATTAGTCATGCATACTCGTATAAACATTGAGTATTTTTATGCGTTAAATAACAGACATAAATGATTATTAAAAATATAGAATATATACAGGGTGTCCCGAAAAGATAAAGAGTGGGGTAATATCAACCACATTTGCGTTTATTCTCAAATAGCAAAAACTTACAAAAATTTAAAAAATACAGGTTAAAATTAGATATTAACATTTATGACAAATACAGTATTGCCCGAAATAAATAGTAAGGTCAATATTTGTCTGAATCCCTTTGAAAGTCTGGTGGTTGAACTACTAAAAAATTAAAAAAGAAATCGGAATCTCCGACACCACAAAAGAGAAGAAAGATCTGCAATGGGGCAGAAATTATAACAACATCAGACTTCTTACAGAAAAAGAGAAACTAGAAGAGGAAAATAAAAAACTGGAAGTGGAGAAAAAAAAAGTCCGAGCAGAAACAAAGAAAATAGCTCAAAAAGTGAATTTTATCCAAAACATAGATCCTTCGAAAGAGAAAAAACTCCAACTAAATATTAAAAAAAATATAAAATCGAAGAACACTAACAGTGAGACCGAAAGTAATGAAGATGATTCAGAAGATTGTATAGAACTTATGTCGAATGAGGATGCAGAAAATGTCGTGGCTGTCGTGGAGGGTAATTTTGTGCTTGTTAGGTACAATATGGAAGTGTATCCTGGAAAAGTGTTGGAAGTAAAACACACAGAAATCATCATATCTCACATGGTAAAAAGTGGGGTGTTTGCTTGGCGTTGGCCTGAAAGGCCCGATATCTTAGCATATGACGAAATAGACATAGTAAAAGCAGAGCTGGGTAATTCCTAGTTAAAAAGTAATTAATAATTACAATTACTTTTTTTCATGTAATTTGTAATTGTATTTAAGTATTTTCTCTCTCAAAGTAATTTGGAATTGTAATTGCAGCAAAATCTGTGGAGGAATTGTACTTTGTAATTATATTATTTTATATTATTTAAATTGTCCAAATACGATTACTTATCATAAGTACAATTACTTTTTCAATTACAATTACTTTTTTCCAATTACAATTACATTTATAAGTACAATAAAAAAAAATATTTTACAATAATTACTTTTAAATGCGTGTTTATGATATGCACGTGATATAAAAACAAGAAATTTCCTATTCGAATCGGTCACTAGAGCTCGGAGTCGCATCCATATCATGTGTTTGAATGCATTTGAGGAAAGCATTGTACCGTGAAGCAGTGAAATTGTTGAACCCAAAATAATAACAGTAAGGGGCAAGTAGATGCAGATATCCTTATTTTTAAGACGTATTTTGTATTTATATTATTATAAACATAATTTATGTTGCATAAACATTATAAACTAAGGAAATATAGTATGAAGTGGTGCAAATAGTAGTTTTTATGGGGTAAATACAAAAAAAAAATACTTATTTACGTTGCGTAGGTATTTTTAGTTATTATTCTAGTTTTCTACATTAAAATGATGGATAAACTATTTTAATAAACGTATTCTAAGTTACTTTAGCGTTACAAGTATTTGATTTTAACGTAGAAAATGCAATACTTTAATTAAATTTATAGAACTTGTAACGGAATATAAATATATTTTATGTTATAAGAAATTATTTGATGATGTAGATCTATAACCAAATTTGAGTAAAATGTGTCTCATTTTTGTTTGTACGAACGAGATACAGAACTATACATTTTAGATTATTCAATATAATTTTAATATTATGTACAGGGTAATTCATTAAGGGTGGCGACCGGCCGTATTTTAGAATATCTTGAAGTAGAAGTTTTTTTGAAAGCAACGCAAAAACAGGTCGATTTTTATTTCATGTCCTCAACTGTCATATATCATTCCTCTCCCCTACGTCTCAATCTAATTTTATGGGGAATTCAGCAATATGACTGTTCACGGCAAATAATAATAATAATAGCCGTCCCTTCCCCTACACAAGTCGTTCAGTCGACTTCAGGGGTTGAAATTCACTCGTAAGGGGGTGAATTAGGGAGAGTATTATTATTATTATTATTATTATTATTATTATTATTGCGTTCCTTTTTAATTTTAACACCCTGTAGCGGGATAAAAAATTATTACCTATGGTAAAGTGTGACACTTAAATTGAAAGCTAATTTTATTAGTACTACAACCAAAGATATTATAAATACAGACTTTTTTGATATCAATGAAGGCGTAGCACCTTCGGTTGTACAAAAAATGGGGTACAGTTAGCAGTGTTATAATGTCTCGATGATTAAAGAAAAAATATTACGATGCTAGATAGCTACCCCTTGATGAGAAAAGTGTTTTTTAAATATAATACGGCACTTCCTTCTTCTGAGCCCGTTGAGAGATTATTCTCCTTGGTCACAATTGTCAACCCTCCCAAAAGGCATGCGTTGTTTGACAGAAATTTTGAAAAACTTGTTGTTATCCTACTATATTAAAGTGCCAATGTTTGTCTGTTTATGCCGCGATTTCGGGATAGAGAAAGCCAAAACCTTATCGGACTCAGGTATAAGCTAAGGACACTTAGAGAAGCAAAATGACACTAAAATCATGGTACCTACTTTTGTGGTTCCCGAGATATAGAATTCGGTCGAAAATTTAAATGAACTAAATCGCAGTTAGAGAAGCAGAATAAGCAAAAATTTACTATTCAAAAGATACACGCGGCGCTACTCTTGTTAAAAAATATGTTTCAAGGGTTATGATATTTGAAAAATTAGTTATAAACTTTTATGAAGTATCCCAAGCTTAAACGATAAAAATAAAAAGGTATCACATAGTTTTTGACGAGAGTTGATTACCGCACCGAATGTAAATAAAATGTTTAGTCACCGTACATAAAACAAAGAATAGTAAATCGACTCTCCCAGTCGCCTTTGAAGTCCTTTGTGCACAAGTTTGCCGACAGTTTTTGTCACTTCACAGTCTTCACACACATTCCAGGGCATACAGATGTGGGTCGCTTACTATGAGCTGTGCGACGGTAATAAGTTACGGAGGTTGGACGAATAGTTGGCGCTACATTAATTGTATGGTGTCGATGTAAAATAAGGGTAGGAAATATTTTTATTTTTTATTTAAAAATAGAAATAAATGTACCTATTTTTTTGTGTCATCGGCATCAACTGCTACGGTTATTAGCCTCGTGTTCTGTGTAGGCTTTGTTACTGTTTCCCAGCGCCACTTTAGGAACGTCACTGTTAATTAGTACCCAACAGTGAATGGTCGTCTGGGGGATCCTACCAAGGCATCAGAATTAATTTTAAATAATTAAATTAAATGAAAAAAAAACCAGCCAACGGTGAGATTCGAACCTGGGACCCTTGGATCCGCAGGCAGAGACTCTACCACTGAGCCACCTACCCCGGAGCCACCTACCCCGTTAATATACCTATTACTAAGAACATTATTTATTTGACAAAAAAAAAAAGAGTAAAAGAACAATAAAAAAGAATAAATATTTTTTTAAATACGCAAAAAAAGAAACAATGTATCTATGAAAAAATTGTTTTTATTTCAAAAAGAATCACATTTACAGATTCTGTAATATAGTTAGTTTAGCGTTTGGTTTATTAAGCTTTTTGTCTTACAGTGAGAGAAAATATTCAATGGGATAATTAGAACAAGGATGCATAAATGGAATTTGCTCAAAAGATTCTTTTAATTTACATTCAATAATATTGTGGTTTGCAATATTATTAAAATTTTCGGCGTAAATTATTTCTAGTTTAACAACATACTCTGATAAATTTTCTTTGTTTTTCGGACACCGAAAAAAAGACAGACTTCCACCTTCTTGGCTATCACAGCCATCCACACAGCAGTAATTTGCACCACTTCTCTTTTTTTTGACATTTTACTAGTAAAAAACAAATAGCCAACTAAATTCCACCCTATACAATTTTACAATATTCGGAAACTTATCAAAGCTTACAGACTGTGTATCAAGCAGCGTGCGCAGGCTGATTGCATGCTCTTTCGACTTGCGGCATCGGACTGGTCTGTACAGAGAGTGGATTTACTATTCTTTGTTTATGTACGGTGGTTTAGTGTTAACTATTTTATCTTTTTGATTAAACAGCCCCAGACTAATGTTCCCCTTTTTTTATGGTATGATTAGGTAAAATATAAAAGTACCTATGCGTAGGTACACGAACTTTTGTATTTTTGTTCCAAATCAATAAACTTTTAAAAGTTCACATTTTATTATAAACTTACCTGTTCCATTTTTTATACTACTTATCGATTTTGTTAAGAAGACGTTTTCTATAAAGCACCTATACATGCTAAATACTGAAAACTCCTAATAAATACATTCAAATAAAAAAATAGTAGTCAGACTAAATATTAAATTTTCACAGTTAAAAAGATTTATTGTAGTACACATTTTTGTTATCGCAAGCCATTCTGTTTATTTTTTTAGGAATTATATTTAGTCAGATATTTTTTTCATCGCAACTGCAATTGGTTTTAAATTATGTAGCATTTTTTCTTATTTATGTGATTTATATTCAATAATAATCAGTGATACTATAAATGTAGCCCACTTTGATGTACTTATACTCATTTCTGTCAAATATATTAATGAGAAATTATTTTTATTGTTATATTGAGACTGTTTATTATTTTTTTAAAAGAATTCTGATTCATAAGAATACTCTCCATTATAGATGGTTTTTATGAAAAGCTTTTTCATTAAAACACAATTTTCTTTGTGAAGTCTGAATAATTAAGATCTAAATTACGTGATTTTAATATCTAGTGACTTGTAACCCAGTTTTTCTTGCAAAAATGCAGTTGATTTTTCCACTCAATGAAAGTCTCGTCAAATGATAATTTTGATTTACCGACGTAAAAAGGGATCTATTTATACGTTATTTACAACTAGTAGGAATTTATTTTCAGGCGTATTCTTGTTTTTTTAACAAATTCAATTAAAAAAGGTTAAGATTCAAGAACGTACATCACAAAGTAATTTTGTTTGGTCTATTTTTGGCATTAGCAAGGCGGATATTTAATCCCATAAAATAATATAAAATAATATATAAAATAATTGCATCACTTTAAATTTGGACAGCAACTTATGGTTTCGGAAATGTAATAAAACGTATGCCTTGGCCGAGGGCTTGACCTTTTGTTTAAACACATAATTGATAATAATTGTAGCAACAATTTCATTGTAAAACTAATTATCAGCATCTTTTCAATGAAACAGTTTGATGAATCGAATAATAAAAGTAAATTCTTACACATTAGCGGTTGTTTGTAGTGGCGGGCACACGAGGTAGGGGCATGGGGCCATGACCCCCTCGGCCTATGCGTACTAAAAAAATACAACAAAGAAAATACGGTAACTAATGTAAATTTTTAAAGATTATTATAGGTTTAATTTGTCCAATATCACGTTTTTTGTAAGGGAACGAAGCCTATTAATTAATAGCACATGTGACCTGGTTTAATGTTAAAATTTTCCAAGGTATTCCCTAATTTATAAGCACCTAATCTTGTCTTCCCCGTATCACAAAGTGAAGTAGTGGCAAGCCTATTAGTGCTTACATTTTTGCTGAGGGGACTGCTCTCACTTCCCCCGTTATTCCATGTATTCCTTTCTATCTTGTCTCGTTATTGCCATTCTTTGTTGTGTCTTTGGCCACCACACCAAAGCTGCGTATGTTACTATCGGTCTTACCAACAAATGGTATGTCCAATATAACATATCTGGAGCGTCTTGCCATCACTAACAGAATTTTCTGTACGTCTCTTAATGTCCATTGTCTTTTGAGTGCTGTTTGGTCTCCAAATACTTTTTGATTGCACTTAAATAGTAAACACTATTTTAAAACGTTCATACTTTCAGTTTCTCCATTATTCAAAAAACGTAGAACTTGAGTATGATTAGTATAAGCGGGCTCCAGAAATTACTGAACACAAACTTACAATATTTCACAGAAAAACTAATGATATACGATATCATTAAATAAAACAATAAAGAAATCATCAAAATCATAGCCCACTATAGGTCAGGCTGGAAATTATTTATCCCGTCCTCGAAACAAGCAGATTAAAAAAACATCACAAAACGTTAGACTTCATTTATTTCTAATACCATTGATATTAATATATTTCGACGATGATCGGATATCACCCCAATACAATCGATTCAGATAATTAAACATTATTTTCTTCAATTACAGAGGCATTACACTAACAAGAAGTTATGAGCGACTACGACTACATTATCGGAAATGGTAGCAACAACACTTATGACGATTCAACTTACAACCTTAATTTTAACTGGAATGAACTCCTGCCTACGCTAATTGTCTACAGCGTCACCTTTATTTTGGGTCTAACTGGAAATATCCTTATTATTTTCACCACTTTCAAATACAGGCGTATGAAAAGCGTCACCAACGTCTTTCTGTCAAGTTTGGCATGCTCAGATTTGATACTGATCATTGTATGTATACCAGTAAAGGTAAGTTAAGATTTTGTTTCTTATATATTATTAATTAAAAAAATTATAATATCAAAAGATATTTTAGGCCTCTAATACTTTCTTTTCATTCCGCTCTAAGTGTTTGAGTAATTCCCAAGACTCGGCTTACCTATTTTACTTCATACACGAAAAGAATTTTAGCATGGGCGCCGACAGGGGAAAATGGGGCAGGCGTTCCCCATAGCCAAGGACTCTAAGTAGTAGCTTTGTCAGAAAAGTCTCAATTTCAATATAAAAGAGTCCTAGCTTCTGCGATTACAAAAAATTACTGATATTCATTGGAGCCTCTGGTGGTCAAACCTATGAACTGAAATTTAGTGAGAAAATGGCAGATTTGTCATTGTTTCAAAACTTTTCAGTTAAAGATAGTTATTAGCTTTGTGAACGGCTTCTGGTTCACCTACAGTGAATCAGCGAGTCTGTGTGGCGCTATGAAGGTGATTTCCGAATAGGGGTTGCTCAGGCGCCAGTTTTGGTATCGCAGTTTGCTCTGCGACCCTGTGGTACACCAGAGTGTACTCAAGGTAAACTCAGTGGAGGTCACTGCTAAGTAGCCACTATACTAGAATAAATACAAATAAAACACTTATCTTCTTTACACCTCGTACCCTACGGTACCCTGAAAGAGAACGGTTAAGAACCAGCAGTAAGAAAAACACAGGAATAGGTAATAAAATATATATTTACAAAAAAAATACAACGGTAATTAAATATGAACGGATCCCAGTATTCGGAAAATTTATTAAAAATAAATTATTACACTTGAAAACTAATTAAATATTAACTTCTCCCTGTATTCGGAAAATTTATTAAAAATAGATTATTACACTTGAAAACTAATTAAATATTAATGGATCCCTGTAGTCGGAAAATGTATTAAAAATAAATTATTACAATTGAAAACTATTTAAATATTGACGGATCCCTATATCCGGAAAATTTATGAAAAATAAATTACTGCAATTGAAAATTATTTAAATGTAGGGAGATATTTATGGTTCATTAGCGCAGGAGGTTAAGCGGTACGGAAAATTTATTAAAATTAAAGTTTGCTATTACCACCATTAACCCACTTACAATTTACGTTCAGAAAAGGAAAACCTACTATACAATGAAACAAAGTTGTCGGAATCCCCTCGTATCTTAAACTCGAGCGATGGGAAGCGAAAATGTTCGTCGAGTGAGAAACATGGGTATTTATGCGGTGTTTTGGACGGCGGAGGCGACGATCGTAGAAAATAATATTTTGAAATTTTCCCAGAGTCGATCGAGAGTGTGTGTGAATTTAATTTTACAGAAGTCTGGGCTGGTACCCTGTGTCATGTAGAATTCTACTTATCGTTTTCTAATAGAAATCGATTACTTTCTTTTGTGGCACTCTGTGTAACATAACGGAAAATCAACGAGTATATACTTACTACAGGATAACTAGTTTCATAAGAAACCACATTGCGATACTAAAACCGACTGTTTACAATTTAAAAATAAAAAAAAATGTCCTTCTAGTACCTTGACAAATAAAGTTAGATAATTGGTAGGAAATCGACTCTACAAAATGCCCATTCGGATTTCGGCAAATATAGGAATATTTTAACCTACGAGGGTACTCGCAATTGTTGAAAAACGGTAATTCCTGGGAAACAGAAATACGGGGGATCTTCTACATGTTCTCAGGCGGGAATTAATTGAAATATACATTTTTAAATTAATTGAGAGCAAAATTTAGTGACTTCGTCACAGCTTTAATAAGTATTTTTTGACAACAATATTTGAACATGGTTAATTTTTTTTAAACCTCCAAGTATTTGTTTTCACCTTTGGGGTTTTGGGATGGTCTTAATAATTCGTAGGGGATTTTTGATATTTGTTTCCGAATTTTCAAATTATTCATATTTTTATTCTGAAGTATTTTAGTTACAAAATTATGAAACGAATTTAAATGACATCCAAAAACTATTCATGATAAATTAGTGTTTTTAAACAATAATTTCACCATTTATTTAGCATTGCATTATGATGAAAATTGCTCCAATGTTGCTTTATTTAGAGCTTCTTTAGAAACTCAGGAAACAACAAGTTATTACATTATTTATATTCTTGAATTTTGGTTTATAACATGTTCCGTTATTTTTAACAGTCTCTAATTGTAATTTTTGACGTATTTATAAATTTCTTCCTTAATTTATGATCAAATTAATTCGAATACCCTCAATAGTTAGAACCGCCTTTAGCACATTCGTCTTTGACAATGGTTTCCAGAGATGGTTTGTTTCAACGTCATGAATAGTCTGCTTTTTAGAATCATCCTACACCACACTGCTAAAAATACAACCCCAATTTAAATGTCTGCAATTAGAAGACCTTTCGTGATATATAATTAAATTAATAATCCCTCAGAGATAATGACTCTTGGCAACATTCTAAACAAAGTGATAACGTGTTTTATATGGGTCATCAGATTAGGTGAAGCCTAATTGATACCTTATTGATAACGTATCATTGTAAATCCTAACTTTTGATAGTTCTATCTGTTTGCCAATTTAAGTATTACGGTAAACCGAAAACATGTGTTCAATATTTGCTTACTCTAGCCCGATAATGAACTCTAAATGTTAATGGTAGGAGTGATTAACATCAAGCCGCTAGGTTATTCCTAGAATATTCATTGATATTAATCATATTTTACGATTTTCAAAATTGCTCGGATAAGAGTTATCCCCATATATTTCTTATATCGTTAAAATAGGGAATAGTCGGGTCATTAAGTAACTGATGGAATTTATGTCTTCAACGATACCTGTATCTCACGTCATCTGGTAAAACAACAACTTAAATAGCTTTTTTCTACGCCCACATGGATATTAGCTTATCTACGCACAGATTACAACACGAAAAATTATGCTATTGCCTTCAACTGAACGAGTATATTTCATATCCATTCTAGGTAGTAAGAACACTGCAAAAAAATGATATCCACCAATCACCGTTCATATTTTGATCAACCGACTGCTATTATTTTTAAAATTTTAAATAAGTCACAATTCTGTCAAGCTAATTGTCAGTATATTTTTTAGTTATTGAGATCAAACATACATTAAAATGGATTATTCTTGTGTAGAATCGATAAATAATAGCATTTCTGTTATTATTTCGTCTATAATTATAAATAATTTGTTAATTTAAATAAAACTATATGAAGTCAATTTAATTACGAATATTAAGGTAACAAAATTAAAAGAATAGGTGGATCTGTGGTCAGCGTTCTGGTCTTCCACGCGGAGGACTCGAGTTCGATTCCCGAATTAGAAAAAATAAAATGATCTTTTTTTTTCGTTTATTTTATTTTAAAAATTATTTAAAGTCATAAATTATTACTATTTTTGGTGACTTTAAAGAAAACTTAGTTCTGTTAAATACGACAGTGACATTGGTTAACAAAGATATGGTATTATTTGAGTGCACCAAAAAAACTCAAATTTTGGAAGAATTCAAGGTTTCTTAAAAATAATTTAAACCATTTAAAAATGAATAAAGAATCCTATTCTACACGAAAAAAAAAGCATTCAGAAAACAACAGTTAAATTTGCATATCAACCGCAGTTTCAGCAGCAACCAGCTTCTAGATTTTGGGTGGATTTAAAACTTCTAAAGAAAAATACAACTTTATAAAAAAATCAATACCTAATACAAAATTATAAAAAACAAACTAAAAAAAATAACAATTGT
Source organism: Psylliodes chrysocephalus (assembly GCA_927349885.1). Taxonomy (NCBI): domain Eukaryota; kingdom Metazoa; phylum Arthropoda; class Insecta; order Coleoptera; family Chrysomelidae; genus Psylliodes; species Psylliodes chrysocephalus. Next base: position 28,624,145 of record OV651826.1, on the reverse strand, counting down.
CTTCTATTCTTTTCACACGGTCCTTTCCAAAGTGCTTTCCTTATTTCTTGCTTTTTCTACGGTCTTATTTACTTACTTTCTTTCAAATAAATTCTTCCAATGTTTTTCTATAATTATCAAAGATCTGGAATAAAAATTTATAAAAGAAAATTGCTAATTAATATGAGTTTTAGTTTATTGATACATTAAAAAGAGACAAATTTACCGTTTTTTATTTTCAAATGTTTCTTGTTATCTTGTCACTCTCCGCTATTTCCAGTAACATAATTAATAGATATATTTTTTATAATATCTGTTCCAGTCGCTCTCTTTGAATTATAATGGGAGTAAAATTAAACATTTTATTATGTTTTGAGTTGTTTGAGAGGTCGCTTGTGGATGATATAAATAAAGCTTAAGTGCCTCATAATTTTTAAATAAAACAAAGTGACGGAAATCTAAGATAAATCACTTTGTGAATTGGTAGGCTTCTACTGGTCGCCTAGACTACGTTAAATGTGGTTATACAATTTAATTTTTTTTCCTAAATATAGTAGTAATCTCACTACTTATAATGGTTATTCCAATTATAGTACCGAATATTTTTTTTCGCTACTTTTCTTATCGCTCCCTTTTTTGTTGAATTCTGTAGATTAGTACAATTTTAGTAATGCAGGTAAACAGTAGAACAACGTAACAATATGCTTACACAGGAGCCATCATTTCACAGTATATTTAAAAATGTTTCTTTGGGTTGTAATAGCATTTTTCTTATTTTTATGTAAAAAAATTAAAAATATTATTCGTGCGAGTCATACTCTAATTCCTAAAGTCCCTCTTTGCCGTATTTAGGCCTTTTACGGCCTTCACTTTTTCCGTTACCAAAAATATTTGATAAAACGAGTCACCTCTGAAATCGCCTATGCTTTCCCTCGCAGACAGATCGACTACCTCGTTTGGCGATGATGAATACGACATTGATTCTGGTCTCTTATAGTCTAAAACGCCTGGAATGCTCGAGAACAGGACTGTAATCCCCAATTTTCATATAAATTACAGTAAGAGATCGATTGTTGTTAAGATAAATATTGCTAAATAATTTAGTATATAAGTGAAATAAATAGCGTCGTTTTGAATACAAATAAATTTCGTTAATAAATAAATTAGTGGTTAAAATAAATAAAGGTTATATTGGTATCAGAAGTCAGGATACTGTAAATAAATAGTGGAAAAAAATGGCTAGAAAACTGTGTAATTTAAAAGTAGCAGAGTTGCGTGAGGAACTAGAAAAACATGAGTTGGAAACGACAGGAAAGAAAGCACAGTTGGCAGAGCAGTTTAAACAAGCAATAGAAAGTGGAAACTAAATGGAAACTAAAATTTCTTCTGATATTTCTTCCTTAGAAAATAAAGTTTCTTCCTGAGAAAGTAACATTTCTTCTGGCATCTCCTCTTTGGAAAATAAAGTATCTTCTGATATTATTATATCTTCTTTAAAAGATGAAATTTTGCTGATATGGAAAATAAGATTCTTCCATTGGGAAGAAAATAATGTCTTCCCTTGAGGAGAAAATAAAATAGAAGAAATAGAGAAGACAGAAAGGAAAATTGTGGAAAATAGAGAAGAGGCTAAGGACAATAAAATAAAGGTGGGGTCAAAGCTGAAATCAGAAGGAATTGTAAGTTATGTTCGTGTTAAAGTCTCAACTTTCGACAGAAAAATTTCATGGACAAACTACCTAAAACAGTTTAGATTTCTTGCATAAACTCAACAAAGTATTTGAGTATCTTAGACGCAAAGCTCCGCTGGAGAGTTTACATCAAAAAGAAACGCAAAGAACTTGGTATAGAATGCAAAAAATGTAAAAAAAAAAACTCTAAGTTGACCATACACAACAAACTGTTCCTCTACTAAATCCTTTTTGCTATGCCAATAAGACCAGCATTTGGTACCTACAAATCTAGATTTTATTTTTAGAAAAAGGGGAGGCTACCTAGCGTCACCCTCTAAATGGGTTGTAAAATGTAAAATTAAATTAATTTTATGCAGAGATATTATATTTCTATGTACTTCTAATTCCAAATTTTTTATTTTGTTCATTCATAATTTCGAAGAAATAGCCCATGCTTTTGGGACACCCTGTATTTGGAATTTCTCGAACTATTTTAACATCGATAATAAAGCAAACTATTAAAGAAGTCCCTCTTAAAGTTAGGCATATAATTTTTTTATTACAACAAAACCAATAACAACGAATGATCAATTACATCATTATGTAAAATTTTTGGCACCGAACTTTAGTCGGTTAATCTTCATAACTCATTAGGTTTCGAATCAAATCCAACACGTCTATAGAGATTTATATCATCGTAAACGATGACAATTATCTTAAATAAAAGTTTGACATAGTTTTTAATTTTAAACTGAGATTAAAATACCATCAACTGGGTGCATTTTGTAAACAAAAACATGTGTATTAACAAATATTTGAATATTGAATTCGAATTCAGCATGACCCGTTGAAAATGTAAATCCAGCTTTTATCATTTTATACCGCCAACATATACGAGGAAGTTTTAATATTATCCAATAAAGCTTTAAACAGAGGTTAGTTTTTTTGTAGTAGTAGATACTTTTTGTCTGTTGATCTGCACATAAAATAATAATATAATTTCCAGTTTATTTTATTGAAATATATTTCATATTTCTCATAAAATCAAATATATTTAGATTTTTATTTTATAGGTTTTAATTTATCTTGTGTAGCCAAATATAATGCCACTATTATTTATGTATCTTTGATATTACCTGGAATAAAACACACACTTTTTGGTGCCAAATATATATTGATGCTTTGACAATGGTTAAAATACTCATCACCGATTCCTATTAATATAATTTATCTAAAGGGTAACATACACTACATAAAGAGTGGAGTGTAATAAAGACAAGCTATAAATTTTCGATGCATGTATGATTTTTATATACATAAAAGTTTTAATATATCCCTCGTAATAAGAATAAACATTGTGGTACATTTTAGTAAAAATTTTTGTAATAAAAACTTTTCTGCATCATTATTTACGTACACTTTAAACAGTTTTAACGTAGGTGTGTGGTAAAATCAACAGTTGTTATACGGATTTTACTTCTTTTTGTTAAATATAAACGAATTTTTTCTGTTTTATTAAGTGAAATCCGCTATTTTAAGCATTTATAAGCTCACCGCCTACCGTTTCAACTTTTTTAACGTTAACCCTTTGCCCTAGGCTCGCCTTACTGTTTTAATTATGCGTGCTCGGTGACGCACATGTCGTAGAATTTACCCTTTTTCGATGTCGCCTGATCAAACGAAATCGGAAGGAAGTGTCTATCTATACTCGACAAAATCGTTTGATTCCTACTAATGGAAAAAGTCTCTTTAATATGACAGATGGCATCTGATCTGAATATTTTTATAGTCGAATGAAATTATTCTAAAATATGCGATTTAAATTATATTCCTACGATTTTTAAGTCGACTATAATTATTTACATTGTGTACTATTCAATTATTTAAATTATTTTAAGATAGATACCTACCTATTAACATTATAATAGTATTTTTCAGTTCGTTTAGTGTATGTATATGAAATTAAAAGATTTTAAACATACAAAAACAGTTCACATAAATAAATTACCACATGTCAATAGAATTTAACTGACTAAAGTCAAGAGCTAATTAATTTTGTGAATAAAGCCTAGAAACGTTTTTACTCCTCCTAAAAAAGTAATAAAATTAAAGTTAAAAAGAAATTAAACATGCGATATGACCACGAACATTTGGAGCATTTGTATTTGTATCAATCACAGTTACAGAAACGCAAACAGAAACGAAGTAGATATTGTCAAGTTGGTACGATTTGATGGAATGTTTGGCTGTCCAAACATTTTTTGATGGACTCGGTAACCATGAAATGCAAAACAACAGTCACAGAACATTTGTCGAGGTCTTGTCCGTGCTGTTGAGTATGAGGCAGCTACGCAGGCTTCTGGTGGATCCAGTTAAGGACTGTGAAAGAGGAAGAAGAGGAAGATAAACTCAACAAATTGGTTAACATGATGAAGAAGATGAAGACGAATATTATCAAGTACTGGAATTGCGGTGAACTAGGACATGTACACAGTTCGTACAAACGCCCTAGGATTACAACAAATCAAGAAAACAGCAGGAAAACCAGATCGGGTCGACCTAGGGAGAACAACTTCGACCTGGAACCATTTCAAAGACCATTTCATACTGATATAGTTGCGATGATAGCGTATACGTAAAAGGCGAAGTAAATGGTAGAAATAATACACTGTAAAAATGTTTCATTAAAATGTGGGTATATAAATTTAATAATAGCATTTTGTAATTTTTTACAAAAATTTAAAAGCAAATAACTATGTAGTGTGTATGGGTATGTCGTGTCCTCTAGTGCAATAAATTACAACCTATAGCGCAGTGTTTTAGTTTCCAAATAAATCATAAAGTAAATGTACATGTGTTAGCTTCGATCGACCATGTTCGTGGCAACCCTATGGTGGATACTGGAGCAACCAAAACCATTATATGACCAATAACTATTAATAAACGCAAGGAAATCGATGGTATGTATTATAATCTATGGAAATTGTAGTAAAGCAGAAATATTGTCTTAGAAATATATTTACGAGACTCATGTAGAGGAAAGTTTAAATATAATAAGTTACTAACATTGATAGCAATCTATATACCTACAGGAACACAAGAATTAGTTTTTCTTTAAAATCAGTAAATCGTAGGCGGTAATATTCACCAAAAACCAGATGACAGAACTCTTGTATTATTAAATAAACTACTTGGAGAAAATTATTTGAATCAGCCTTTAAAAATCCTTGATCCTAGTTGCTGGCGGATAGAAAAGTCCCTGGACCATAAAGAGTACGCCTTAGGTGTTATCATAGACATAGAAGGTGTTTTTAACAAAACCACCTTCCCAAGATAATGCACTTACTAACCAATAGCAGTTTCCACAGATGGTTAGGGAATGGATATATAACATGCTCTCAAAGCGAGCAATAAACATAAGTGTAGAAGAAGTGAATATAAGAGGCTTGAGAGGGGTGCTATCACCTCTACTGTGGAACATGGTTCTCGACACCCTCATCAGTCGCTTCAATAACGACAGTCACTACACAATAGCATATGCAGATGACTTGGTCATTCTGCAAACAGGGAATTTTGAGGACATCCTATGCGAAAGAATGCAAGTAGCTCTAAAAATTATAGAACAGTGGTGCAAGGACCATTCACTGTCTATCAATCCTAAGAAGACAGAAAGGGTCCTTTTCACAAGGAAAATAATGGAAATGGAATTAAAACCTCCAGAACTCCTAAATACACCTTTGACATTAAGTTAACATGGAACTCGCATTTAGAAAACAGAGTCAAAAGAGCATACATTGCTTATGAACAATGCCGCCGAACTGTGGGTCGCACCTGAGGTTTTTCCCCCAGAGTCATCGCATGGACTTACACGGCTATCATAATACCTATGCTAACATATGGTACAGTTGTCTGGGTACCGAAAACCCAAAAATTAACAGTTGTCCGTAAACTAGAACAAATTCATGTCTCAACATAACAGGAGTCATGAAAACAACACCGACCAGAGCCATGGAAGTCATTGTAAAATAAATCACCAGAAACAATATCACTGGAAGGAACATGCTCATCTATACAAATAACAGACAAGCACTACTCATCCTAAACAGACCACGAAGTTACTCAGGGTTAGTAATAGAATGTCACGAAGCTTTGGCCGAAGCATCCATCAACAATGTGGTCACCTTAAGATGGATCAAAGATCACGCCACATCGAAAGGTAACCATCTTTCTGATTCACTAGCCAAGGAAGCAGCCAACCAAATACTTTTTGGACCTGGTCCTTCTATTGGCCTGACCAAATCGGTAGTGATAGACTTAATTAAAGAACATTCCCTTGTGAAATTCAAGGAAAAATAGGATGAAACAAGACACTGCAGGGTTGCCAGGGAGCTCTTTAGTTATCCTGACAACACTGCAGCAAACAAATACTTGACTATGACTAGACAGAATCTGCGTCTAGTTACAGGCATTCTGACTGGTCATTGCCAAGTACGGAAGCATTTCCATATCATGGGGCTGTTAGAATCCGCACTCTGCAGAGGGTGCGAACAAGAAGATGAGACCATCGAGCACATCCTTTACGACTGCTAGACGCTCTCATTTATTAGAATATTTGTGTTCGGCGTGTATCGGCTAACACCGGCCGATATAAGAGCAGCACCTCTCGGCGACGTTGTCAACTACATTAAATCTGTAGGCTGGCTCACGAGTTAGGAGGTGCTTATCATCTTAGGAGGATGCACAATGGGCCTAGTGGCCTAGTGAGGCCTAAGTGCCGTGTGGTAACACACCCTCCACCCGTTACAGCTACAGAAATACAGAATCCTTGATCCATTTTTAACAAAAATAAATAATAACCTGAAATACACTACGAAAATGTGTAGTTCAGTTTAAATTTTAGTTGGGCTAGTTGAAATTTCATTCACAAATTTGTCAATGACAAAATATCGCTTTGAAAAAAAAAAAAAAAGAAGATTGGTGGGAAAAATCTGTATGTTATCTTATTATTATGGCATAATACAAGTCTCCGTATAGGTACTACATATTTTAAAATAAGTACGTCAAATTTTGATACAAGAGACGACGTTTTTTAGTGAACAATATTGTCGCGCGAAAGCCTATCCTGTTCTTTGTTTACTCCCGCGGTATGGAGTCTAGCGGTGCACTGGCAATATAGAGACAATCAGATGCTTCTCGAATATACCAGAACAAGCGGTAGGTACGTGACGTTTAGTCATAGAGATGGAAGTCTAGGACATTCCACACTGTCTAGATTATTCTGGTTATAGAGTTGGCTTGATATAAATATCGCGAGTTTGAAGACGGAAGTTAGTTAAGATTAAAGTGTTGGACAGAAAAGTTAAATTGTAATAAATAAATTAGAATTGTTAGTTAGTGTCTAAGATTATATAAATTAATTAGTACGTCATAAATAAATTGTAAATAGTGTGTTTTAAATAAATAAATTCTAAATAATTTAAACTATCGTTACAATATAATTGCAGTCAATTAACGAAATGAACAATGTTTTTATACAATTTTTCTCTCTACAATTGTTTTTGGTTCGCCCATGTATCTTATTCGATTTGGCTAAGAGAAATGAGTTTGCACGAACAAGCAAACGTTGAAAAACAGGCCACGCACATTAGTTTTCTTGTCACAACGTTATTTAATAAATTGCTTTTTCGGTTTCTTTCGTTTGATTTTATTTATAATCCATTACATCCTGAATCAACTAACTTACATTACTGATTTGTTGTTTATTATAATCATTTTCAACCTTTGAATTTAATGAATTTGAGCTTTATTAAAAAGATTTAAGAGGCATTGTTCCACTGTAGAATCTGTTTAAAAATACCAACACTACCTCAATGTAAAAGAAAGAAGAAAATGTATTGATGAAACATACTCGTATGCATGATATGGGTAAATAATAAAAAGGTAAGGTAGGTACCTAAATAGGACTACATCAAGTTAACCTCGAGCTACCTATACTTAGTTAAAACAAGTAGTGATGACCAATCAATTGCATCAAGACTTTGAAGATTTATTAGGAAATGTAAACACAAATCTTCACAATTTTACTTATAGTAAACAAAATTTACCCAAGTTAGGGTTTTGAAAAAATATAATAGTTGAAATTTCCAGAAAATTCCAAATATTTCTGCCTATCGAATTTCCTTTTATTTTGTCTTATAAGAGATGAGGAGAAGTGGGAACCGTGATTTGAATAAACGCTTGAAGTCCTGTTCCGCTTAACCGAATCTTGCAAACTTGGTCTTGTTGGAAACAGCTCTTCTCCACCAATGTAATATTTATAAAAAAATAATATAATAAGTAATGTGCATGCTAAAAGCCGTTGGTATTTAAAATTCGAATATAACAATCTTCCATGCATGTTCCTCTTAAGTTATTTTCTAAATATAACTTTCTGCCAAATACTAAAGTGCAATCGACGTTTTGTACACGATTTAATGAAACTCATGTATATTCGCCTAAAATATTTTGATGCATATTTTATGATCTTGTTTTTACAACTTTGCAAGCGGTATATCCTTCACGTAAAAATATTTTTTACAACTTTCGTTAACGCGTTCGAAATTCGTAAAATGCATTTTTACGATAACTATCCAAAGTAGAATTCTGCATTACGAAATATCACTTCAAAATTGACGTTTTCGGGGGACTGACATTAAGTGACAGCTTTGTCGCTCTTGAATGACATTTTAAAAACGCTCGCTTAATATTAATTATATAAACACATTTTATATGAACAGTTTAATGTGAATCCTACTTACTCATTTTAAATCTCTTATCTGAAAATATTATTACACCTTTCAGGTGAAACGCAATTAAGTATACTATTTAGGTATTTCATAAAGTGAAATAATTTTTCCACATACAGGTTAGGAAAAAAGTATACGAGCCATATGGTATAGGCACTTCGAGTGTATGGCCATCTCTATACTTTGTGTATAACGACTACATAACTACCACCTTCAAGCAAGATAAAGTTTAGCAATACATTAACAGCTGTGGAATGGCCCCTCTAATTAAAAATGAAGACAATATTTAAGTATATTACCCTGATTATAGATCTAAGAATTATTATTTGCAAGTGCCAAATAATTTATAATTCTTCAACTAACTATTATGTAGATAATGTATTAGCCATTATGGCACTTTTTTAATAAGTATTCTTTTAATTGTCAATGAATTGCGGAATTGGCCGATTTTCATACGACCCAATAAATAAATGTATTACCTCGTCCACGGAATTAACCACAAAATACCATTTTAAAATATGTATCTTTTCCTCTTTAGTGTAATCTAAGAGCGGCATTTTAAAAATTTTATGAGCCCCTAAACTGGCTTACCTGTGTGAGGTAAAACTGTTGCCATCTACTATGATAGCCAAGAAGCTCTAAAGGTAAGTCTATCACCAGAAATCAAATCATGACTGGTGAAAGACTGCCTAGAAAACCTGCAAAGCTAAGTACTGGACACTGCCGCTTAGAAGGCACATAAGTGTCATCAATCTAGCAGAAGAAGCAGATTGAGGTTTCTAACATTGGGCGAAGAAAATCCAAACGCATGGAGCTACATGCGGGAGCCACTGTTAAAGCTACTAAGTTTAATAAAAAAGACTAAGCTAGACGACATACTCTAAAAAACCGGTGAACAAGGACAAATACTGTCCAACTCCTTTCAAATCTAATCTAATATTATCTGTACATTTTCACCGATTGGAGTACGATGCTCTCCGACATGTTACGAATATCTACAATTAATAGAGATGTGCGTTACTAAACCGTATGGTTCGTATACTTTTTTCCTAACCTGTATACCCACCGTTTATGGTGATGGAGGCTTCTTCGAAATTTGTAAATAATATGATCATCTACTCTTCCGTTTATTTGTGTTATGTTCTTTAAAATAAATGTTGATCTTTCCTTAATTTTTTAGCCTGTTCAATATTATTTTGGTTATGACGTTCCTAACGGTACAGATTAGAAATACAATTTAGATTTGGTTTGGTTAATGTATCAAAACCACACTCGTAATTTAAACACATTATTTAGTAATGTTTTTATTCGCAAACATTGAAGATTTATCACTGTTCGACGAGGTTGGTGATTTATGCTGTAGCCATAAAACATTCAAATCTCAAAACGCAGTGCACTTTTCACAGATTTAAGGATAATTGAATCAATCATCGAAATATTTCAGACTTTTCATCGACTGATTCTAAAAGTAAATCTTTTGAACTAGTTTTTTTATTTAAAAAACTCGTATAAATGTTTATTACATTGTTAACAGTTATTGGGTCTACAAGTGTTTCACTGTGAAATGTACATATGTTAAATATAGGTGTAAGACGCCTATTATTAATGAGTCTAGAATATATCATTGTTTAAATACAGGGTTTTTCATGAATTTCTTATGAATTTGTATTTATTTGGTATAAAAATTTCTAATTTGGCAGATAGATTTTCCTCGATATGTCAAAAATAATGTCAGCCATAGAACTGTTTGAAAGTTATTTCAATACAATCGCTACAATCGCAGACGTCAAGTAGTTACATATAAAGGGCACGCCTCAAGGTTCAATTCTAGGGCCCATGTTGATTAGCATTTACACTAGCAATTTTCCTACTTGTTTAAATTTTTCAAAAATGTATATGTATTCGGACGATACATAATTGTACTGTTTCGGTAAACTTGTTAAAGTTACAAAATGAATATAACAATGATTTAGAGTCTTAGTGACCAGTTTAGAAAATGCGATTTGCATTTAAATTTAAACAAGTAATATGTTTAACGATTAAACTAAAAAATGATATTCTAAAACCTATTGTGGAATTATTATTAAACCTGTAGCATAAATTTTCAAAAACTAATCCCATATATTCAGTTCAAGATTATTATGTTGTTTATTATCGGTTAAAATCAGATTTTATCCAGAGTTGTATTTAAAGATCATTAATTGTTTTTTTGTTGATTAATTTCATGCAATTGAGAATATTTCAAAAATGTGTGAAATGGCTTAAAGCAGGTCGTTAATTTTTTTCAAATTATGATCGCAAATTTATTTTGATTACAGGTAGCTAAACTATTTTCATATACGTGGGAAATGGGAGAAGTAGTGTGTAAAACCATCCATTATATGCAGTACGTGTCAGCTATATGTTCGGTGTTAACTCTGACAGCAATAAGTATAGAAAGGTAAGTAGACAATTTATTAGATTTTGAAAGTGATTTACACGTTACACGTATCTTCAGCCTCTAAACCTTAAAAAAATACTATGCAATATTTTTTACAGGGTGTCTCCAATAGGTTGAGACATAACATAACTAGAGGCTCCTAAGATAAAAATAAGATGAATTAACCCAATTTACTTATACATCCAAAATCGTCTGGTTAAGTCGGTATGACATATGTAAAAAAAGAAATTTCCGAAGGATTTGGCACCAATCTAGAGCATCAACTAGATTGAAAACCGCTACCTAACAGCTTAAAAAATATATTTAGAAATGTAAGAATGACTATATTAGTGACAGAAATACTGACTATTCGCTCTGGACCACCATTAAAACGACCGATCTTGCAAAATCCGCCAATAAGGAATCTGTATTCCTGGACAAAAAGTAATTTTAAAAGGATAATAGATATGCTGAATACCTTTAAAAAACATTCAGACAGAATAAAGACGAAAGAACTCTCGATTGGGAAAATATGATCTAAGAGAAGTTATCAATAAAATAAAAGAAAACATCAACCCAAGCAAAGCCCCTGGGTTTGATTTATTACCGGGCAAATTTTAAAACAATAAAAGCACTATTAAAGTTGACTTATCTCATCAAAGCGTCATTTAGACTAAAGTATGAACCCATGTTATGGAAGATTGATGTGGTGACCATGATCCCCAAACCTGGTAAACCACCAAATGGAGTCTCTACTCCTATTTATTTCGAAACTACTATTAAAAAGGCTGAAATCCATTATAGAAGAAAAATATTTAATTCCATCGCTTGAGTTCGGTTTTAGAGAAAGCCACGGGACTACAGACCAAATCCACAGAATAACGGATGATATAATAATTAAAAAATCTTTAGAAAAAAAGTTTGCGCTAACATCTTCCTTGATGTAGCGCAGGATAAAGTGTGGCATGAGGAAACATGGCAATAATGGCATTAACCAAATTAATTTTTTTTTTTCATCAACATTTTTCGTCAACTTTTTTCGTAAACATTTATTTCATTGACATTTTTATGACATTATTTTATATATGTTGGTTATAAAACTAGGTTGAAAAATTGGATTGTTGAAGCTGGGTTATAAAATTAGGTTGTTGAATTTTTTCGTCAATTTTTTTTCATCACCATTTTTTCGTATAATCATTTATTTCATTGACATTTTTATGACATTATTTTATATATGTTGGTAGTAAAACTAGGTTGAAAAATTGAATTGTAGAAGCTGGGTTATAAAATTAGGTTGTAAAACTAGGTTGTTACATTTTTTCGTCAATTTTTTTCATCACCATATTTTCATCACCATTTTTTCGTAAAAAAATATTTCATTGACATTTTTATGACATTATTTTATATATGTTGGTAGTAAAACTAGGTTGAAAAATTGGATTATAGAAGCTGGTTCGTAAAATTAGGTTGTAAAACTAGGTTGTTGCATTTTTTCGTCAACTTTTTTTCGTCACCATATTTTCATCACCATTTTTTAGTAAAAAAATATTTCATTGACATTTTTATGATACTATTTTAGATATGTTGCTTGTAAAACTAAGTTGAAAAATTGAATTAGAAATTAGATTGATGCATTTTTCTCGTCAACTTTTTTTCATCACCATTTTTTCGTAAACATTTATTTCATTGACATTTTTAGGACATATTATTTTCTATATGCTGGTTGTAAACCTAGGTTGAAAAATTGGATTGTAGAAGCTGGGTTCCAAAATTAAATATTAGGTTGTAAAACTAACATAAAAATTAAAAAAAAAATAGAATTTCGAGATTAAATTTTCAAGAGGGAGATTTCAACAGAAAAATGGCAATATTGGCAATATTCTAATTCATTTTTCGTTTTTTCTGTAAACCTTTTTTCTGTCAACTTTTTTTTAGGTATAGTAAACTTTTGCCCAATAAATATGCACAATTACTGTAGTCGTACATTTCAGATAGAGGAAGCTTATTCAGTCCATGGATATAGTCACACAAACATGTTTTGAATTAGAAACCTGGATCTAAAAAAATTTAATTATTTCCTTTTAAAATTCCGAGGTTCTTTTTTAACTAACATTACCAAATAATACTAATTTATAAAAAAAATACATAGATAATAATTGAACTTTGGTTATCGGGTTCTCGAGCTATTTTCAAAAACTTTGTAGAAAGCATAATTTATTGTTTAAACATTTTTAAGCAAATTCTACTGTTCTATAGATATTTCATTGCAAAAAAATAAATTATAAGGTTATCGTTACTAACATTCGATGCATATTATGCGAATTGAGCAGATATACACGTTCCCAATACATATTTTTTTAAACTTCTTTTTAGATATTATGCAATCGTACATCCGATGAAAGCAAAATACATTTGCACGATAAGCCAAGCTAAGAGGATTATTTTAGTGATATGGATATTGGCAGTAATATTGGGTGCACCAACAATAAAAGCCCAGGTAAGTTTAATGATTTTCAGCTCCTTGGCTTAATAAAAGCAAAAGTGACTGATTATTCTAGCCCATAAATATTTTTGGAAAATTAGTAGGAAAATAAGTTCACACCGGTCTATGAAAAGCCTTTCCAACTTCTGTCCCTGCTCTACCACTTGAATTGTATCCAACGGTGTGGCCAAATGCGTTAACAAAACAAAAAAAGAGAAATCTTTCATACAATTATTAACATCTATTATACGTGGTGTTTCAGAGTGAAATAAATGAAACGACCACTTGTTATAAAAATTCGTAGTTTTTCCTTAATAAAAATTAGTTTAGCAGAAATATTTAATTGTAAGTTAACTACCTAGAAAATTATAAAAAATTAAATAATTTATTCCGTAAATAATAAATAATAATGTAATGCGAGCCATTTTCTACCAGTCTGGTATTGATTAAATCCTTTAAGTCCCTCTCTGCATTGTTTTCGCTTTTAAGGCCCCATTTGTCTGATTTCCAAAGAATATTTAATGAAATAAGTCATTTATGACATTTGTTTGTTTTTTGTATGCACAAAATGCAGTTAACTACATAGGTAGGTAAGCACATAACTTAAAAAATTTAACAACATCGCAATCTCCACTGATTCCACACTTTACTATATAACAAATGGTAAACATGTTTTTAAAACAATATTTTTACCAACAAGCTAATAAATTTAACAACGAAATATGACGAGAAAACTGTTGAATATACATGGTCGTTCAAATAACTTTATATTGTTCAAAAATACACAACAAATCACGACTGTCACTTATAAAACAATGATGATAAACAAACAGCCATCTCGGATAACTCAATAAACATACTTACTGTTACACTTTGCATACTATCTAGACAGGAGCAAGGAGAAAATTTTCGAAGCCCTCTTGCATATAAAATTCCGTATCTGAGACATACGAGCGCAAGCGATAATACCAGATCTAACAGCACGAATATGTAAATTGAGGGCGATACAACTTTTAGCTCTGCCAGCCAGCAACATCGGCTAACGCCAAATATATTAAACGCCAGATTATGATTGGAAAAAGTAAAACAGAATCCCTATGAAAGTTATAAATAGACGTGGACTATATATTTTTTTATTAAAAACAGTATTGTAAATAACGTATTTTATTTTATATTTATATAAGTTGGTTTTCGCTCGTACTGAGGGGTGTAGCTCTATAGCGCCACTATTGCAATACAGTGTAACTTAAGTGTTACATAATATAAATATGACGTATGTAGTTTGGTTGAACTTAGGAAAATATGGGTTTTTATATTTTTGTATTAAAATATAGGTAATCTTTTAATTTAAAAAATTATCGATGATGTCATATATTGCAAGGAAGTAAAATTAATTTAAAAAAAGTTAAGTTAAAAGTTAAAATAAGTAGAGTAAATCATCTAAAACTAAAATAAAAATCTGAGGATTTACCATCGAAAATAATTATTAAAATAATGTCCACACTTTATGAGCGCACTGTATAAAAATTTTGGCGGTGTTTTTTTTAACAAAATCAATAGGTGGTAATTTTGAATTGAAGCGGGATTCAGTCATTTTGAATTTATAAATCAAAAATCTGAATTTATTTTCAATTTAATGTACCAAAACCAAATTTAATCAAATAGATGAGAATGGTCCAGAACAATATCTCACTCGGTATCTTATTACATTTTTTGCAACCATATTATGTATAAAATATTTGTTTTATAAATAGTAGCTTATTTTTAAACTATTGTATTCATTGTTTTACATATTCATGAACATTAAATACATTCATCAATTATCAAGCAATTAATTTATCTACACAATTTTTCAAAATCTTATCGTAGCAGATAATGACAATAAAAAAACTATAATAGTTAAATATGGAGAACCTTTAATAAAGTTTCTATTAGTTATAGAATTTTAATCCAATAAAATACATGATGTTTAGATGGAAACAATGAAAATTTGAAATACTAAAGTTTTTTTAAATACTCTGGATAACTAACAATGTTTTTAGAAAGTGAGCAGCATTGACCTATCTATACAGAGTGATTCCAAAATTGATGCTTCTTTTTTTGTATAGAAGTCCTTATATAGATATAAAAAATAAACTTTTCTAAAAAAACACAATGACTAAAAAATGTGCTTTTTGTTTAATAATTTGATAATTTTTTAAACTTTTTGAATTTTTAAAATTATTGTATTTTTCAATTTTTTTATTTTTTAGTCCCGTTTGAAGTGAAACGCTTTTTGTTAAAACTACATGAATAAAAAAATTAGGAATTTTTTAAGAGAAATAAAAATGAATCACAAAATCAGAAAATTATTAACATAGCTATGTTGTAATAATAATTTATTCACAAAAAAACTTAATTTAAATCAAAAGACCCACCATTTGAAGTCGCCAATTCCTCTTTATTTAATATAAACAATTTTAATTATTAATTAATATTAAGATTCCTATTTCAATAGTGTTAAAACGACATAAAAAACTTCAATAGAAATAAAAATTGATTAAATAATTAAAAAAATATATGTACAGAAAAAGTTAAATTTAAATCAAAAGACTCACCATTTCAAGCAGCTCATTCCTCCTAAAACAATATAATAAAAAATTTCAATGAATATTAAAATTAATCATTAATTCAGAAAAATCAAGTGTTAAGAGAAAACATATTTTTGATTGTATACAGAACAAAATCAAAAATAAACTTCGTCCTTTATTGTTTTTAATTATATTTGGTTTTTTATAATTGGAAATATTATATGGTGTACTAATTTGTTTACAAAAAACATTAAATTTAAATAAAAACACTCACCATTTAAAGCCTCTCATTCCACCTTCACTCTCTATCCCATTTTCTTTCCGCTTCTTCATAATATCCACTATTTCCAGTAGGTTTTCCCGATTAAAACGCGTCCGGAAAATCTTCTATTTCCGACGACATTAGTGATCATCGTATCATGTTCAATTCTATATCAACCCTTTGATACGTTAATATATCGCTGGGCAGTATATATGCAGCCTTGTCCATTTGATCCTGGAAGGTATATCTTCAGATAATACATTGACATCAGAGGACATACATTCTAAGATCAAACGTCTTTATTGTCAGAGGTGAAATGAACATGAACTCAGACCATTCATATCGTGCTACCGATTAACTCGAAAAATTGTCGGCGATATAATTTTTTTTTACGGAAATTCGCTGAAAAGAAAAACAACAATTAGTAAAAGGAAATTTTCAAAATGTCAAAATGGGACAATATTTAATGAAGGGGCGCATCCCAACTCGTGCTCATTAATCCTTTAAAAGATAAAAGAGTAAAAGTCTCTATAATCCGTATACCTAACTCGTGCTTGATTGAAAAATATTCCTGCCCTAATTAACATCCAATCTTATCTAGGAACTGTTAAAAGATTTAATATAAAATTCTAAGGAACAGGCATTATTAAAAAAATCCTTGTACTTACTAGAAATCCGGAAAGTTTTTCTTTCGGATCTGATATTTATGAATTAGTTAGTTTTATTTCGTAATTATAAGTGGTAAGAGCAGCTCAATAAACATGTCGATTCGCGAAGTAACAAGTCAACGTGGAAAAATATTATTAATTATAGAACAGTACAAATTTAATCAAACCAGAAAAAAGTTAGCATCTGGAGAAATTAAGTAGGTATGTGTGGATAGAAAATGTAAAGCCTTCCTTCGAACAATCAGTGATTCTGATGGTCGTGTAATAACCGCAATCCAGCAATAGAAGAAAATATTATTTAAAGACATATAGTGAGTGCATCTGCTAAACGAAAGACCTCTGATGATATTTGTGAAAAACCCAGCAAAGTTATTCAAAAATATTTTGAATCTAATTCAAATGAACTTAAAATAAACGATTTAAATTGTTTTAAAAATCAATTTACAATGAAAAACGCAAAAAGTTTCAGCGTGTGAAGATGTATTCGAATACACCTTCACACGCTGAAACATAAAGATGGGGTTTTTGTTATTTTAAAATTTTTTAAACTGTTTGTAATCGTCCCCATGCGTTTTTAATTTTTTTTTTTAATTTTTACTGCACCCGAAGATGGAAACAAAGTTTTCCGAAACATATGTAGTGCTGTGCTAACGATAGAAAATAAAATTAATGACCGAATAAACCAAGGAATTTTTTATTTATATTAATTTTTATATTTTTAGAAATATCAAATTTTTCATTATTTCTAAGAACACTGAATATTTTGCTCAAAAGGTACTAAAATTAAAAATATTTTACTATTCATTATAAATTATATTTTTATTTAATTTTCCCTGTATATCACCCATATTTTACAAAATTTGATGCTTGATTATGGATTTTCAAGTGATACAATACATTTATTTTTTTTTATGAAATGTAAAAAACTTTTCCCATCTGCTTACAACTTTTTGAGATACCCTGTATGTTATTTTAACTAATCAACATAAAAAAATATATATCATAGCTTATTTTTTAATTACTATCAACACTTAATATTTTGCACTAAGGTATTGAAATTTAAAAGTATTTTATTCTTTATTATAAATCAGTATTTTTTATTTTTCCTGTATATCACCTATGTTTTAAGAAAATTTGATGCTTGATTATGGATTTTCAAGTGATACTTTTCTCAAGAGTATTTTTTTTGTGAAATGCAAGATAAACTTTTTTCCATTTGTATAGAACTTTTTGAGATACCCTGTAGATTATGGTATTTTAGGTAATCAAAATAAAGAATTATCAAAAAAAAATTATATTAGTTTTATTTAAATAAATATAGTAATTCACTATTTGTTTTTATTCACTTTTTTATCGTTTTATAAAAAATTATTTGTTTTCACTTTTTTAATAAAAACAATCTAGTCTGAAAAATTTTACTGTTGATGGAAACCCCCCATAGTTCTCAGAAACCCCTCTCATAAAAAATTTCTGTCTACACACTGCTTCTTAAATTTTAAAGCACTTGGCAACCGTGTACAGACAGCTACGTCTAAACGTCTAAACATTTGTTTAAAAATGTGCAATTTTTGAGATTTTATCATTAAATATCCCGTATTAACGTGGATAATCCGCAATTTTATATTTATTTGCATAATATTAAACTACTATTATCTAATCTATAAAAAAATATTTTGACATTCGTGCCTGTAAAGTCAAACATAAGTACCTTCTCGAACGAAAAGGCAAATCTTACCACATTATTGGATATTTCAGTAAATGTTAAGTAATTTAATTTATTTTAAATAATAAAAATCTCACCTTATATATCAAATTAGTGTAGCACCACAGATTTTTCATTTTTCTAACTCAAAATAATATAAACCAGAATAATTCTTAATTAAATGTCACAATTAGAAGCCATCTTTTAAAAAATAAATCTCTTCATAGGCAACTAGATAAAAAACTCTAAAATGCTTTTTTCTCTGGTTTAGTTTGGTCAGGGCCGGATTGACCAATAGGGTAAGTAGGTTATAGCTTAGGGGCCCAAGATTTGGGGGCATTTGAATCAATGAAAAAAAGATAGTAAAAGGGAAGAAAAATTGAGAAAATACTATTTGGTCAACGGTATGCGATATTTAATGCATGGGACACAACAGAAAAATTTTGAAGAAATTACATCGGAAATTATTTAAGACTTTTGGGATTAATAGCACAATTTGATCAATTTTTGAACAATGAACATCATATAAACAATGTGGAAATCGAAGACGCGGTAATTTTTCATATTTATCATCTATTTGTAACGAGTTTATTTTGAAGTTATATCGAAACATGTTCGTGATTTTATTAGCAGTGCAGCTTCCACACATAGAGTGCAAATACGGACATAAGAACTTTATAAAATTCCCAATGCTCGTTTCAAAAAAAATTTGTTAAGCCTTGTTCGTAGTAGGTGCAACGAGCGTCGCGATGCGATAGCGTTGCGTAAAGCGACGCGATTTATATTTCATATATCGCATAGCTGGTCGCTCTCACTATGAACTTTTGCATTTGGTAACACTAGGTTGTTTTATTAACGACGCGCCGCTTGACGCAACGCTATCGCGTCGCTTCGCGCGACGCTCCTACTCTAAACAAGGCTTTATACACAACTTATACTCGTTTTTGCAGTTATATAGAAAATGCTTTACCGTCCAGTGTAGCACGCAGTCGAAGGCGTTTTTAAAGTTTATTAAAGCCATATACAGCGGAATCTCATACTAAATCAAACATTTGTCTTAATTGCATGTTTAATTTTTCTTTTCAGTTGCATTTGCCAGTGGGCCAATTGAACGAATCAAATTACTGTGTAAGGGGATGGGATGATAACACAGCAATTCATAAATTTCACGAACTATACATGTTTATTTTAATATTTGTCGGACCATTTTGCATTATGGCTATGTCCTACGGACTGATTTGCTGGGAAATTTGGAAAGTGATGGAAAGAAGGTCTGCTATGACCAGCGAACAAGTGTAAGTAACAGTTGTTTATACAAATATATCTAATTCGGAATATTATTATTACTAGTTTGTTTTATTGTTGTATGTATCTCTTTTTTATTATCATTATTTACAAACCAAAAGAATAATAAAATATATGTAAAGGCAAAAGGCCGTTATTACCTCTAAGGCTGCAGTGACGCATGATCTGATGGTCCCTGTAATTCTCAGGCAAGCGAGTATTTGTATTTTTTGTAAATAAAAAACTAATAATGTTTATTATATATTTAAATTTTCAGAATCGATAAGACTTTTTATTTTAAACAATTTATGAATAGAATTTAAGTTTAAATTAACGTATATTTATAATAATTTTTAAAATAAACAGAAAATATCCTTTTACTAACACAGTTTCTAATTTGAGGTAAAGCCTACCAAACCATGGTTTACTTAGGACTGACTTTCTTTCCAATATTCAGTGTGTACAGGGCATTTCAACTTTCATATTTTAATACTAGCTAATATTAGTTTCACCTCTGCACCCCGTTCCACCCCATCATTTATTTACATCTTTCCATTTTTTCTGTTTAAGAAATTCTAAAAGTTAGAAATTACTCAAGGTAATTCCTTAAATTAAATAAAGGAATTACCTTAGTAAAAGTAAAATAATAAAAATCCTTTGAAGTTCATTATTTTTTAACATTTCTTGAGAAAATTTATTGACATATAATTTTCTCTATAATTTAAGTTAAAATATATTTTCTGACAAATATTGGATACAAGTAACCCTTTCATTACTTAAAACTAAATACACTAAAACATTATCATTAAAATGAATGAAACATTGCAATGTTTTGTTTAGATTGTCCCGAAACCATAATAAATTTCAGCCTCAAAACGAAAAACGAATAAGAACCTACTCCTTGAATGATAGTAAAAAGTACAAGTCGAGAAATGGTTACAGAGATGACACAAATGTGGTGAAGCAAGTTATCTGCATGTTAGTGACCGTTGTAGTTCTATTTGCTGTATGCTGGACACCGATGTTGGTAGATAATGTACTTACTGCATACGGAATACTACCCTATATGAAATTTGGAACTCTGAAGTACATGTCTAATGCTTTTTCACTTATGGCCTATTTTAACAGGTAAATGTTTAAAACCTATAAATATCATTTATTTTATGATGTCTAGTAAATCTACTTACCCTGTACAGATTTGAGGTAAATCGAACATTACAGTATCAAACAGTGAAAGGGGGTATATAATGGTAATATTTAAAACTTTAATTTTGACAATAAGTCATTTTTAGTACCTAAAAAGGTAGGTTTAAAAATTCTTGAGGGAGTGGTTTCCCCCCAATACCCCCGTATATGCGCGACTGGTATCATACCGTAATGTATTGCTTAGCGACATTGCTATTATTGTTATTAGGGGGCAATTATTTGTCAGTTTTGATTTTTGACATTTTCTAACTTAAAAATTAAGGAATAAAATATGTTAATACACAATTTTAGCAATTATTTAATAAATCAAAAATTTGTTTTCAAATTCTATAATAAATAATAAACTATATCATATAGGGCAGTTTTTTGATATGACGCTAGAGGTATAGGACAATTTTTTTTTAAAGCAAGTACACTCTATGGGGTTCTTCTTATAGCCACTAATTGGAATCTGTTACGCCTCTTAGTTTTTTTATATATAAAAGTAAACTATATATCTTTCATCCAGGGTAATTTTTTGATGTAACACCAGGGGTTTAGGACATACAATTTTTTACTATAAGTAGACTTAATATCTTTTAATATTAAAACCAAATAAATGCAGTAAATTAAAGTAGCGTAGAGACAATTATGTATATAAGTCATCCGTGTCCCCAATCTTTATAATGGTCTTTAATCGGTTACACTATTGAAACATTTTAAATTACTGTTATTTATTGGAACAATGTGTTTTATTTAGTCTTATAACTGTTTGTTTTATATAAAAAAAATCTACTTGTATTATGTCTAACTGAAGATTTCATTCTTTCAGTTGCATTAACCCCATCATCTACGGATTTATGTCAAAGAGCTTCAGAGAGAGTTTCGTACAGGCCATATGTTTAAAGGCTGATAGGCGAGGACAAGATCGTACAAGTACCTACAGTCTGCGCTATGTTTCAACGAGAGGATCTTCAACACGAAGTAATGTGACTAGAAGTACTTCGGTCAAATGAGAAAAACTTTTTAGTACCGCTGTGTAAATATATCCTACATATCTGCGGAAAGTAATACCATATGAGCATTTTAAATATTTATATATCTTGATGGTCCCCTATTAATTCCTGATGATGTTGACTGTGATAAATGTAATTTATTTCAAGGGTTACTTAATGTGTTCCAAAATAGCGGACAAATTATTTAAAATAGCCCTATTGTGAGAGGCAACTTTATGTATAGGTTAAATTTGTGTCAAAGTAAGTGCGTAGATATAACTTTATGTCAATAATAATGACTGATACCATACAGTATGGCTACACGAAAACGAAACAAGCTTAAAAACCTTGTTTGAGTGACAATCTAATATTTTTTATTCGAATATATCATAAAACGTCGTTTTTCGTACAGAAAAGATAATATAAAAGGAGGACTTTTAAATGTACTACAAAATGTAACTGCTGAAAAATACCCCATCAACGGCCCAGGCCGCAAAAGTAAAGCAGCTTCGCTATCTAAACATTCTATTTTATTTTCAGTTTACCTTTTAATATTGCTGGCGATAATTTTTTTCTACTATCAAATTTAAATATATAGAAACCTTTTTAATCGAATAAGAGGAAACTAAATAAACTATAATTAAATCGATTATCCCTTTAAGAATTTTCAAACCCAACTTTTTATAGATTAAAATGTATCATTATCAAAAATAAAGTCTTAAATATTACCACTACCTCCCCCCAGACTTAAACTCTGGATGCGCCACTGAATCGATTTGACATAAGCACACTGACCACTGACATGACAGTAACTATTAGGCATTCCAAACTGAATGTCTACCAGTGGGTTCTGACGGGTTATGATATGGCAAAATTATGGCAACCCTGTAGGCCTGGTGATTTGACAAGGTCAATGAAATAGATAGTTACATAGATTGATCATCCATATTTTTCAAAATAAACATAAGCTTATGCCTTGAAGTTAAAATATAAGCAATTATTTTTTTTTAATATCTAAAGGCTAAAAATTGGTTTTAAAACACATTTTTGCTAAACCGATTCAAATTAATAAATATTTTCCAGGCAATATGGCCGCTCGTAAACGACCAGCTTTGAGCAATCTATATAACTATATATGTATCATTGACCCTGTTAATGACAACATGACAACAGGGTTGCCATATCTAAACTGTCATTACCCACTGGTAGCCATTTGGACAGGTCGTTGGAATGCCTAATTGTGCAATTGTTATCAAAGATATTCTTATCAATCACAGCCATCTCAGTTATAAGAAAAATTGATAAACAAATACGTATTTAATTTTCTATATTTTTTTTAATATCTATAAGCACATTCGAATAAAAAATAATGTATGAAACACATACGAAAGGTGTATTTTCGGACTCTTATAAGTTACCCGAAAAACTCAACTTTTCGTCCTTATAACATGAACTACTATTTTTGAATTAAAACTAGGATGTGTCAAAGAACCATTCTAAGATATTTTTATTTCATTATTTTCCATTGATAATGTCTGTTCGGAGTTTTTTTTTATATTAGTGTCATCTGTATAGGTACTGATAACATTAACATACATTCAATATGTAGCAAAGGGGCTAAAACTGTGTAATTCTAAAAAGCTAACTCTTTGCTTTGATTACAGCCATTTGCTGGAACATACTCATATAACTATTAGGCATTCCAAACAAAAGAACTGTCAGTGGGAAGGTTTGGTATGTTGATTACGTCCCAGGATGTATTTTATTTACAATACGTGAAATCATGAATTAAATTTAAGTATTGTATGTCGAATACAATGAAAATATTTAAAACAACCGCTTATACATTTTTCATAAAATGGCAGGCTTGGCGACTACTATTTCCAATAAAAATAGCGTCTAAGATTAAAGGCTATGTCGCAACCCTCTTAGATATACGAGCCCTTCCGACTGGCAGCCAATTTGGTTGTATAACTACAAAATCACAGTATAAAATAGCTTCTTTCTTTCTTTTTATTAGGCCATATTGTATTTATTATCAAGGTGTGTCTATTATATCAAATTATATCAAAAGAAAGACAAATTTACCCAGTCCAGTTACCATCTTGCCTAGCACCGTTATTTTATTATTTAGCATCTGATATTGGCAACTGGTCTAGGGTCTGTTAAATATCTGTATCTCCAGTGACTCGAGATTATCATATGTATTACGAAATTGGTGATAGACATGTGTTATACGTTATTATACCTACTTACTTCCTTTCTTCCTCTATCTAGCTACACACTGTCTGTGAATAGGTTTCCCCAAATAGTGAAACAGATAAAAGCCATAAAATAATGATTTTCTGTTAGAACAACGATCTGGTGCATCTTTCTTATTATCACATAATACTATTTACTTTGTTGTCTTAAAATTAATCTATAAACCTTCCAGCAACTTCTTCAAATCTTTTTATTGCATTTACGAAGCCCATTTTATCTCCTTCTATTGTAAGAATTTTGGCTGATGAATTCTTAAATAGCATGCAAGAATTAGACCTGGATTTTTTCAGAATGACATAAAAGTAGCCTTCTGTTTTATTGACTTTTAAGCCAAAAATAAATATATGTACTTAACAATATTTAGAAACAAATCAATTAAAGCAAATCATACAGTAAAAGATTATACCGATTTATGTATGTGATGTCTGATATAATAAGTGTTTTTTGTAGTTTTATTTGTACAAGAAATAGAAGTTCAAATGTAATTTACTTGTTTAATAAAGTTCACATTCCATAAAAAGGTTGTTTAATTACTAACTTACCTTCACAAGAAATCTCAATAAAAGTTTCACTGATCGTTCAAACATTATCACTGTTAGAAGTTGGAACTTTTTCAATTTTAAAATTTAAATTTGACAAATGTCAAACTTTATGACGCCGCGGTTTAGCGCATGCCCGGAAATCTGAAGAACACATTGTTGCCATATCGATTTCTTTTTAACCTATTAAGGGAAATTATATGGCTGTGAAACATAGCCCCTTTCTGAGGGCTATACTATAAAATAAACAAATCGTGGGCTTACTGCAAAAACTGACCATGTTAAAACTTGAAGTAATATGACCCAAGTCACTAATAAAAGTGATGTTTCATTAAAAAAATTGATCAAGTCATACTTATCTCTCAATACTGTATAAACCTACACAATTTATGTTAGTCTTCTTAATTTGAAGCAAAAATGACTTATGCTGCGTTTGAGAATCCACATCGGATGCATTTTTTACATCTCGAGCGTTTTTTTATCCACATCTGACCCATTACATTTACGTATACTGAATCACGTGATCAAAGATTTTTTACATCTCAGATGCATCCGATGTGGATTCTCAAACGCAGCATTAGTCATATTAATTTTACAAATGTTAACTTGGTCAGCTTTTGCAGTAAGCCCACGAAATATTTATAGTATGTTTAATAGTCACTTTTATATTATTACATACTACAAGTATGTGTTTTTTATAAAAAATGATTTAAAAAATAATCTTTTCAAATACCACTCGTTCTTTTAAATTGTATTTTTTTAAATTTTATGTATCTGGTGAAAACAAAATAATTCAAGATTTGCCACAACGGATATATTCAAGGTAATAATTGTAAAATAGCAGCAGCTACCTAGGAGTTATCTATAACGCGGTTTAGATATAATGTATGACTGACCCACAATAATGGATGCGAAGCTAAAATTATTATTTATATAGCACACAAAATACGAAATCTTTTGTGCCATGAGCTGGTTCAATATTTCTAATATGTTTTCAGTCTAAAATAAAAATAAAATTTATGCAATCCCATCTTTCCCGTTAATCGACAATTTTGCATTACTCATGCGCGGAAAAGCACGGGACTTTTGAATCTAATAATTTTCCATACAACTTATTTTATTTCTTTTATCCTCGTCTTACAACTGTTTGGTTGGCTACGACAATTACCCCATGTCATCATTACTTTAAACAAGTGTCATCTAATCTATATATGTTACGTTTGAATATCCACATACAGCATAATCATTAGTTTTTTAATTGAAAGCTGGAATGAAGGGTTGAATGAAAAAACATTTATTACATCTCGAGCGTTTGTTTATCCACATCTGTCCTACTCACATACATAAGGTCTTTTCCTTTGCATCGAGAGTATAGCATTGAGTTACGTGACTTCTGAAAATATCGTTTCATCCATACAATTTGTATAAATGGAACGATATTTTCAGAAGTGTTGTAGCTCAGTGCTACACTTTCGATGCAAAGGAAAAGACCTTTTGATTACTATACGATGAGAGACGTCCGACACGCCCATTTTGATGAAACTACTACTAGGTTAGGCAACACATTTTTCTAAAATGTTAAACTGGTAGCCTACATTTTAGTATTTTGAATGAAGGTAACAAATGTAGAAGAAACTTTTATTTATTTTAAATATACAAGAAAATTCTTTGAAGTAAAGTTATAATTGCGAGTGCATCTTGAAATAGAGGTGAGTGGTTTTAAATTATTTCTAAAGCTGTGCATATGATTTTACTTTAATATTATATTTTTCGGCAGTCCCATGTCCATGAACAAACATTTTATTTTTGTAATGTAATAAAAATATTTGAGGCTAAACAATCTAATATTATATTTTGCAAAATAAAAAAAAGAAATGCGAGATTAAAGAAGCTCTAACTAAAAGATATTACCAGAGGAATATACTCTTGCAGGCTCTGCAAAAGATAGTTGGTTTTTATCTTATAATTTATCTGAGACAGACATGTTGAATTTGTATAAGTTATTTTTTTTTAAATTAGTTATATGTAGTTGTTAAATTTTTAACTAAAACAGATGTATTGATCATCTACAAATGAGTCATCTTTCAGTTGTTACATAGTAAGAAATTGCTGAATATGTTCTATTCAAGAAAATACCCCTATGGGTATTACTGCCACCACCTCCACCAATTTTCTCGTTTTCAAAGATTACAAAAGTTTGTTAATTGTATTAACATTAGATTGCCAGTGTACATTTTCTTGAATATCTCCCTACTTTCTGCTTCTATAACAATCGATGGTCTGACTATGCTTTTCTTAGTCCGTCGACTCAATATTGTAAGAAGGATGTTGCACAAGTGTGTGTGAAAACTACAGAGAGTAAGCATTAGATAGAGCAGGAAACGAATAATATCAGCGATGCCAGTTTATACGGCCTGGCCAACGTTTCAATGCGGTCGGGACGTAAAAATTTAATGTCCTCGTATCGAATTTTTTGGAAATGTGAAAATATAATCCCCAATTAGGGACTCGAGGAATCACGCTTTCGTAACAGCTTCGGAGCATTGTTGTTGTTCGATCAAGGGAAAATAAATTAAAAAAATCTTCAAAACATTCTCGTATTTTTTAATAATCGGGAGGAAAAGTTACCTCAACCTTGAAAGTCAACTAAAATTCAAAAATAATTCTGTTTATTTATCCAGAAGTAATTAGGTAATGGATTTTGTTAAAATTCATATTTTTACGTTTAAAAATAACAAATAGAATGTTTTAATTGATTTATTTTCAATAAATTTATTTTAACTACAGACGTAGAAAACATTACATATCAACAGATCTATCAGATGAGATTTTTAATATAACAAAGAATATAGTGTGGATTCGTTTGCAATTGCGTATAGTTTTACTACAGGATGTCTTAAAAATTTAAAGAATCATTCAGCTTGCCAAGCGAAATTTTTATAATGCAAAAATAAACACATCTCTTTTTATTACTTATCTCTCAAAAATGGCACTTCATAACTTGTAAGAGTATAAAACTTTAACTTTTTAGACATCCGGTATGAAAGATAGTATACATATATGTATAAATATTTCTCTCCAACAAGGAAAACATTGTAAATATAAGGACACTCATATAAATATAGTAAAAAGAAAAAAAACATTTATCACTCAGACATTTAAAACTATGTACTAGATAAATCATCTTCAATTAATAGGAAATGGGAAACAATTGTCACAAAAATATTAAGATATACAGGATGTCTCAATTAACAGGTAAGTTGACGTCAGGTTCCTGTATAATCGAAAACAGGTCCACCTCATTTTATCTTGCAAACAAACATGAGAGTAAAACGCTGGATGATAAAAGCAGGATGGATCACTTTGTATATATCTCATTAAAATAGGAAATGGAGCAAATAACTGAATATACTTAGATCAAAAATATATATGATTGAACCAAAAATACTTAAGAAAAATGTTATTAAAATAATATTAAGTAATAAAAGTTATTGTTAATAATTTTCAACTTTAACACCTTCCCTTGTAAAAATTAAGCAAGTTTGGTCAAAAAAATATTTTGAGGCAGAGTTGCTCCATGTCTCAGTATTAATGAGGTAATTGCTATTTCTACGTACATAAACAGATCCTATAAATTAATAACAAAAATAACAAAAACGGCTCAAAAATTCAATTATTTTGGTCTCTACAAAAAGTATATTATTTATTCTAAGATATTTTGAGCATTGAAAGATCTTCAATTTTTTTAAAAGTATAGGAACACTATTGGTATACAAAAATTTATACTTGGAATGATGAGATATTCGTTGTAAACCAAAACTATTAATAAACAATTAACAGTCTTAAGTGCTCCGATACTATTAAAAGACTAGCATCTACTTCAGATTCGTATTCTGCAAAAGTCAAAAGTAGGGATGTACCAAACCCTTTTTTGCAAATGGATTAACCTATTCCGCCAACAGCCGTTTGGGTGCATCCCTGTTCAGAAGTCCCAATCTCTGTTTCTGTTTGCGCTGTTCGGCCATTTGGTCCTTCAACTCCATGAGCTGTTGCGACAAGGTGGTAACCAACACTTCCGTCTTCTGCAATTGACCTTGGAGACTCTTGAACTCGATTTGTTCCCCTTCTCCTTCTACGGCGGCCAAACTGATGGCCCGCAAGCGCGGAAACCATTCTAGATTTGCGGTTTTTACCATGGCATGAACGTAACTCTCTGGACCCGTAAATTCCGTGGGATCCTTCACTTTGATTAATACTATGAAGTACAGATAGTGCCACATGTTGTGTTCGCATTTTATGTGATCCTCGAAACTAACGATTTTGTTGTCAAAAGCGGATCGGTGCAAACCTGATAGAAAACAAAAGATGAGAATATTAAAGCCTTGACGATGGTCAGGCTGAGTCATTTATACAGACGATTTTTTTTCCGCTTGGACCATGGTATTCTACTGTCATTTCGTATATCACATAACTGACTAAAAGAGAATTGATTTTAGAATACCCTGGTGTCCAATTGTTTGAATTTGATGCTTCCTCGAAGGTCCCACAGGGCTCCTTTGGCCCATTGCTATTTCTGATATTTAAAGGATATTTATACTTTATAACTCTTTTGTATAAATATTTTTAGACAATAATTGAAGACCTTTTTACAAAACGACACGTGTCCAAAATAATTTTTTTTTAGCAAAAAACAAAAAACATTATACCTGTCTCATAAGACATTGCAGAAACGCTCTATATTTGACAGTAGATATATCTGTTTCTGTGTTATTTTTGTAGAAAATGTATGCCGGTATATACAACACCTGGCAACTAATTGTCACAGTTAACTCAATTCGAGCATTTTTGTGTTGATTTTGAAAGAATGCCTTCAATAATATATCTCGTGGAATACCCCAATGGCAATGCAGACAATCTTATAAATAATTTTTCAAGAAAAACTACTTACCACAAATGAAACAAGTATTTTTCAAAATCAGTTCTTTCTGTTGTTTTTCAGATCTCAAATCAGCGAATGTGTCAATGATAACACCAAAAATTAGGTTAAGTACAATAATAATTACTACGAAGAAGAACAGCAAGTCATAAACTACTCTAGCAACGAACAAAGTTTCCTAAAAGAAAAGAATATTTTAGCGATTAACAAATTAACAAATTTTAAACTTACTTCACTACTAGGAGCTCTTAATATATCACCTATACCACCACCATTCCTTAAACCTTGATTCAGAGTGGTAATTATACACATCCTTAATGAATCACATGCCCTTTCTTGTCTCTCTTCTCCAGGGTCCACAAGTTCACAGTATTGTCCAGTGTCATCTTCCTTGTAAGTTTTCCCAGTCATCTCGGATAATGTCTCACAAGATTCATCTAAAAATGATTTAAATTGACAATGGGCATTCCAAAGACCTGTCAAAGAATTAGCAATTCCAAACAAAATAAATGTCGGTGGGAAGGGTTGGTATATACGATGTATTTTATCTAGAATATGTCAAATCATGAATAATTGATAAAATTTAAATATTTTATGTCGAACACAATGAAAATATTATTTAAAAAACCGCTTATACATTTTTTATAAATTGACAGGCTTGGCGACTACCATCTCTAATAAAAATGTTCCCGATGGAAGACTATGTCGGAACCCCCTTAAATATACGAGCCCTTCCCAACAGCAACTATTAGGCATTCCAAACAAAATGGTTGTCCACGGGTAATAGCAGGTTATGATATGGCAAACCTGCGGACCTGGTGATTTGATAGGGCCAATGATATAGATAGTTATATAGATCGATTATCCATGTTTTTTAAAATGTAATAAATTGAAGTAAAAATGTAGGTAATTATTTTTAAATTATACTCAAAGTCTAAAAATTGGTTTTAAAACACATTTTTGCTAAACCGATTCTGATTAATGAGCACCGCTCGCAAATTTACCCGCTTTGAGCAATCTATATAATTGTATATATCAGTGACTCTGTAAAAGACACGGGCATAATTTTGACAGGTCGTTGTAATGCCTAATAGCAGGCTTACACGGCTTAAACTTAATACGGTAACTAACCTTTTTTATTAACGCTTACGATAAAATCGTTTTTGAAGAACATATAACCAATAATTGAAAACATGTATACTAAAATTAACGCTAAAACGGCTGTTAACACAATAGAACGACCATTTCTAGTAACAGACCGGATCACATTTAAAAGGGTTTCTTCTCTGTAGACAACATCAAATAGCTGAAATTAAAAAAAAAAATGTAAAACCTACCCCAATATTAGTAAACCTTTAATACTTACTAGGACAGAATAGAAGAAAGGATGCATGATAATCCCCAAAGTACAGAAAATTAAGTAACACATATGATACAGTAATTCAGCGTCTGTTAAAATTTGAGCATAGGTTTTAGTGAGCGTACCGTGATTACCCATAATACTGACTATGTGTATACATTTCAGAAGTATTGTTACAGTCCCTAGCAACCACAGAGTTGGTTCAGGTCCCATTGAGTAAATCAGTCTGAGAATTGTTGAGGCTACTAAGGTTCTTACCCCAGTTTCTCTAGGTAAAGTAATCACTATAGCTGATGAAGATAGCATCGCAAACCAAATAAGTACAGATATTGTGGGACCAATAGCTAAAAATAAAGTTACCCATCATAATATATAAGACAAATCTAAATGATTACTACTTACTTGGGACAATATTATCAAATGGATAAAAACATGCCACGATTAAGTTAATAAGTACAGCACAGTTAAACAGAATGTTACTCCATAAGGACATGTAGTTACTAACCCAAAACAATGCAGGTTGTGCTAAAACAAACGTTATTAATTAATTATTTGTAACGAGGCATCGAGAAAAATCATAATTGGAGTTGGCTGTGAAATTTAATGCTTTGGGTTGATACGTCAGTTACAGAATGACATTTTAACCTTGAAATTGAAACTAAACGAGTGTGTCATTTGTCAAAAATTTTAATAATAATAAATACTCTTTTCTCACCAAGTTACAGAATAAGTGTAAAACTATAAAAAATAAACAATTTTCAAAACAAAACCTTATAAACAGATTCATTGTATATACAATATGTTTTTATGACTATTTCTTATTGTACAAAGATTCTTTTAGGCGTTTCTTGAAGTTAAGCAAATTGTAGGATTTATTTATTTTAAGTCTTTACAAGCAACATACGAAAAGAATATTTTAAAAAGAGCCGTGTTATGATTAGGTACTACTAATGTCATTATATTCCACCTAGGTAATTCATTAATATTAGAAAAAGTATATTTAATTTGTTAACTAGATAATTAGGTTTTTGTATGAATAAAACTTTGGGCAAAGTGTAGAGAACTATTGTGAATTTTTTTATAAACGCACAGAACCGGATTGCAGTAAAAATGGACTATAGATAGAATCACAATAACTGAGTTTAGAAAATAAATGAGAAATTCACAAAGTTGTAAGTTTGTGTTATGTGAAAAGCAGGTCAGGGTTAGGGTACAACTGTCTTAAGACGTTAAACAAACTTTGAGATGTTTACTGAACTGAAGATCAGAATTGCTGAAACACAACTTACCCCTAAGTTTCTTTTGCCACTTCATTTCGTTAAACATATGTTCAGTTCTGTCAAAGAAATCAGCCACTTTTGAGCCCTGATCGTCTCTCTCAGCGGTGTTCAGTACTCTTATCTTCGTGTCTTCAGTCAAATATTCACAGATTTCCGGTATAGGAAAGACGATTTGCTCCAAAGTCCTATCTTGTCTAACGATTTCAATTTGTGCAGTATGAGGAGCATAGTAGGTCACTGCCTTCTGGGTTTTAGGATCACCTGTTTCGGAAGGTTTGAGCAACGAAGCTAAATCTTTATTGTGTTGAGCTAATTGGTGGCATAAAATCCATATATTGTGTCCTACTTCTCTAGGAGACACCATATCATCGTCAGCATTGTCCATATTTTCCCGTTCTTCCTCCTGATGGAAAGCATTGCAAGCTACATCGACCAATTGTTTGGGAATCATATTTGAAAGAATTCTTTCGGCGTTTTCGCTGTCTCCTCTGCTCTCCATTATGGCTAAGAGTAATTTGGAAGCGTTGTTCTTAAGCTCCAAAACCAAATCCATTCGCGTTTTCCCCAATGGATTTATATCATTTAATATTAAAGCTATAATAATGTCTAAGCCGTTAGATTCGTGTGTTGCAATGCAGTTTTGATTATCGTGACATGGACCTTGGCAATATTCAGTTAAAGTCTCTAACGTCTGGTTAATCAGTGATACATTGTTTTCGTTAATATAAAGTCCCAAAAGGCCTAAACCACCAGTAGTTGATCCACAAATGCAGTCCAAGAACAGCAAAGTTTCACTTACTAAATTAAAATTGCTCTTGTTGTTTTGATTTCGCAGTAAATTTTGCAAAGAAGCGTTGTGATTTTCGCAAAGAAGTTGCAGAAATCTTAATATCGGTTGCATAATCAAAACTTTATTGGACAGCCCATTCTGATCCTCGCGGTCTCTGTGTTTCTCCGACTTTTCCGCAAGCAAATCTTCCAAAGAAGAAGCTGTCGATGTACCGTCTTCTGCAACTAGCCTTATATTAGCCAAAACTTGCGCATCGCTGTCACCAGCAGCGCATTTAAGCTCTTCTCTTAGCTCAGGGGTAATCAGTATGCCGTTCGTTTTGCTATCAGATTTTTTAGATCTATCGCCGTCTTTACCGTCTTCTTTGTCCCCCTGAGCTTTGGCTGCTAATTCTGACGTGTTTACACTAACAGTAGATTTTATTTCTTGCTGCGAGTCTTTCATTTTATCGTGGAACACCTAAATCAATAAAACAAAAGAATTAATTTTATAGTTTTACGGCTTTAAAATTGAGATTTATGTTGTTATAAAGTTAAAAATAACCGCACTTAAATAACGAATGGAATTACTGGGTTATTCTTGTTCAAAGTAGATAAAAGTGGCAACGTGTACAAATCGTGATGTTTATTGTGTTGAAATTGTAAGTATTTTTGAGCAAGTAATCTGTAAATTTTTAATAAGACACACATATGTCGCATTATGAGTAATAAAGAAGACTACTGTCAGAAAAACTATACAAAATTGGATTTTCTTTGCTTGTAATTATTCTTGTTCTGAACTATAATAAAGGAAAAAGAGAAAAACTCAAAAGCCGCGTCACAACGAGGGATAATTTCCCTCCTGAAGACAACTACTCCTTTGTCTAATACCGCAACAGACATTGCATTATATCAAAACGTGAATAGCAGGGATAGAAAATAATTTTCAATGTTATAACTTTTTGTTAGATGGGCTGGTAAGATGGGTGTTCCAATTCATGATATAAACAAAAAACAAAAAGTCGTTAGTTACTGCGATATTGGGAATATAATATATAACCGATTTGTATAAAGGATCAAACATTTGAATCGTTGGTTAGAAATAAATGGATTTTAAACGATTTTTAAAAAATGTATTGATAATACCAAGCAACAAAAGTAACAATAACCTTAAATCAACTTACCCTAAAGAACGACTGGCTCATATCTCCTCCGACAAGTTTGTTGAACATACTTTTCTGTATAATAGGATTACCACCTTCAAGCAGAGCTATACCCAGTTCAACAGCCTCGCTAAATATCGAAGGCGAATTACCACTTTTTATCACCAATTCAACAACCAAATTTGATGCACCTTCCCTATCGAGATGAGTCTGAACTTCGTGCAAGGTCCTGCCAGCACGACTTAATATCTTAGCTGTAAAAAAAATGGTTGTTAGGGTTTGGTTGTTTTCAAGGATTTAGATGTTACCTCCTGGGCCGTGAGTAGCTGGTAAGGTAAGACCGTTTCCTAGTTCTACGGAGTTACTGGTTTGTATAAACGCGCGTCCGAAATATCGGGCTAATAAGCTATTGCGTAAAACGTCGCCCTGGAAGTTTAAAGTCTTAAAAAAAATGTTTTTTAATGAATTAAAAATGAACGCAAGCACAAAAGTTTTCGGAAATAAGACGGCCAAAAGTAACCAAAAAGATTCAGTAAAATGCTTAAAGTATCACTAAAAAAATGTAAGAATTAAAAACAGTGCCCAGGGCGCGATGTATTGGATACAAACATTAATAAGCAATGGATGTCTTGATATTGGTATATTCCATCAATGGCACTTGTGGACGATCATATCCCTTTTTCCAGAAATGATCATTCTCACAATGGCTCAGAAGCTGGTCCCATTGACGATTTTTAGGCAATATTTAGTAGAAAGATTCAAGACAAAGACTAAGAGGCCCACAACAACGGTCAGTTACGACCCAAAATCTTTCAAAATTGACAGAAGTCCAGAACATGAAGCACATTAAATAAGTGCAAGTTATTTAAATTCAATTGACATATTAGTTTAAATTTTTTTGCTAAATAAATAGTAAATGAATAACTTGAAAGAAGGGTCTTTTTAAAATTACATACTGAACAATTTCCGAAAACTATTGGGGTATACAGTGTTGATCACTCAACGTTTTCCAATACACTTTGTACAAGTGCAAGTGAAAACTATAGAGTTAGCATTAGACGAGCAGGAAACGAACAATATCAACGTTGCCAGTTTATACCGCATTTAGACCGCGTTGTAACGTTGTAACATAAACTGGATCGATATTATTCGTTTCCTGCTCTCTGTAGTTTTCACAGGCATTTGTGTAAGGCGTATTGGAAAGCGTTCGGTGGCCGATACTGTATATGTTACGAACATCTTTCTACTCGTATAACGTAAAATTGTGAACAGAGAACATATCATAAGAAAAAATGCATTTGACTATTTTCTAATAAGTATAAAATATTCCTTCTTAAAAAAAATACCAAGACCATTTTATGTATTAATGGTAAGGAATAAAATAAGAATGCTAAATATAAAAAAATGATTTAACTGCGCCCATTCCAAAATTGATTATTTTTAATTTGTGTAATAGCCAATTTCTATTTAGTTAAATAAATTACATAATAATGCTAAAATGTTTATTGAGCAAATGTAATTTTTGTTTTTATTTATTTTCTTTAACCCTTTGACTCATGAATTGTAGTTTCCAGATATAACATTTTTCGGTATTTTAATTTTAAAATGTGATATTTATTTTAACACATTTAAAATATTGTTTTCAAAATGTACCCCCAGGGGTATCAGAAAAAAAAAGTATCTACAATTGTGGACATCTGTAGTCAATGGTAGACTTTTAAAAACTCCGTTAGCATAAAAAATATGTATCTACAAAAGTTTTAACTGTTAGAAAATGAGGTCATTGACAAATAATAATTAAGGTGTATACAAACAAAAAGCAACCAATTACGGTTAAGGGCAGTTTCACCATGTTAACCGCATACCATACAAAGGTGTTAAACTAAAATAACGTTAAGTTTTAACATTAACAAAAACCAAACTACACACAATTTTACAATACCGTACCATTTCAGATTGTTTCTCACTCTATAAGCAGCATTTGAAAAGAAAAAAAGTTAATTTTATATAGACTCAAATAAAATACATAATAACCTTCTCTCC
This sequence comes from Psylliodes chrysocephalus, assembly GCA_927349885.1. NCBI lineage: Eukaryota > Metazoa > Arthropoda > Insecta > Coleoptera > Chrysomelidae > Psylliodes > Psylliodes chrysocephalus. The sequence goes on along the minus strand of OV651826.1, from coordinate 28,587,790 downwards.
GTATTCGCCGTCGATCGCCACCATTTCTCTGAGGGTTCTTAGGACTTTGACGCACAGCTTTTCTTCCTTTTCCTCCATCAGTTTTTCTGTATGTTTAATTAATCTAAAAATAAAACAAAATTGAATACAGTAAAGGTAGAAATGGCATTAACACAATCTAAAATATGCGGATGATAACGTATTTACCGGCGCCCTTCAAACATTTCCAAAAAACTTGTACTGTTTTAAAAAATGTGCTTTCATTAGTTACCTAACCTGTGTGGCCTGGAGCCATTGCGGATTGCGGAACATTTTATTTGAATCAATTATAGCTATATTTTTATATGTGCAAATGGAATTATCGTTACTTTTCAAACGGATTTTATATCATAGCATATCATAATTTAAAAACTACCTTCTGATAAAACCACCACTTTCGCATTTTTTCCTTGGTTCAGTACCACGCGGGAACAGAAGTTCAGGTCTGTACAAAACATCCACTAATAAAGACAACTCGGATAGGACCAATGGTTTTAATTGGTCTTGTAGAACAGATACTATGCCTTGTAAACCTTCAATGATACTTCTATCCAAACGTATGAGCTGAAACACGAAAAATAATTTTCATTTTGGAAAGTGGAATCAACCTACAATATATTTACAATGATTCTTTAATGGAAACTTTAAGTCTATAGATTCCCTTTTAGAGACTGTTTTAATGAGTCAAATACAAGGACTGTAAGGTGAATTGTTTAACACCTCCCAAAGCAATATTTAAGAACCCTAAAATTATTGTAAAATGAACTTTACCTGTGATTGAGATCTCTCCATTTTTGGTATTTTTGAAGCCTGTAACCATTTGCTAGTTTGTCTGGTTAAAATAGTGGCTCTATTAAACATGGCTGAAACTTGGCTTTCTAAATCCAATGGTATCGCGATACTTCTATTTTTAGCTAAAATAAAACGTCTGAAATCAATCTTTTCAATCTTTTTAGGACACGGGATGGCAAAGAACATGCATGTACTTTTTTCAAATTAGATATAGCCTTGGGAATAACTATGTTTATAATGTGAGGTAATCCACTGGAGATCTGTGTGCCATTACTTAGGAACCACATTGGATATATATAATAATGTAACAGAACTATTAAATACGTGCTAAAATTCTAGCCAAAACGTGATATGGCATGTAAAAAAGTGTTAGAAAAAAAAAGGTGAAAATAGTAGTAAAAATAATAGAAGCCCAATCCCTTGCTGCAGTAAAAATTTTGACCAAGTTTCAATTTGATACTAATTTTCGTCTTCTAGACATTTAGAAACGTTTTTTTATATATTTTAACAACCTTTACTTTGAAAATAAAGCCGATTACGACCTACGGTTATATAAACTTTTTGTCTTAAAAATGAGTAAAAAAGAGCACTATTTTAGTGAGTTATATGCAAGAAATGCCTCAATTTTGAGACAGATTTATGAAGAGAGACAAAGTACGTGATTTTCGTAAAACAACGAACAGCATGTTATTTGCCAATGGTAAGTATAAATATTAAAAAAAAAAAACATTTAAGACTAACCGACTTCAGATAGGGTACGTATACAATTTTCAACATTAAAGCGTTGTGATGCTGCTAGCCAAGGACACTGCGATACTCTGAATGCTGATTGCAATAGCTGTACAAAAATGGGTTGCCTTGTCTGCAAAATATGGTTTCATAAAAAACAACGGTGACAAAATAGAACACAAGGTGATTACTATAAGAAAAAACATGTATAGCTGCTAGATTAGTTCAACGTGGTGTGTACCAAAAAGCACATGCACTCAACCAAAAGCAAAATTTTCTTCAAAACTATTTCTTACAGTAACGCTGAAATATCCACTACTGAATTAATTAACATTTACTATATGTTTATGGTTAAAATCAGACATGGTATATTGGCTTTATAACATGGTGGTGAGACCGATAATAACATACGCAGCTTTGGTGTGGTGGCCAAAGACACAGCAAAGGAAAGCAATAACGAGGCTAAGCAAGGTACAAAGACTTGCCTGCCTCGGAGTTGCGGGGGCAATAAAAACAACCCCCACAGCTGCAATGGAAGCACTAATAGGACTCCCACCTCTTTACTATGTGATACAAGGGGAGGCAAGATTAGGTGCTTACAGATTAGGGAATACACTGGGAAATCTTGACATTAGGCCAGGTCACATGAGTATCTCAAGGTTAGTGACAGGAGAGGTACTCTTTTAATACTCCATTTGAGGTTTTAATACAAGAAAGAGCGGAGATCACCATAAGGGAGCCCAATGCCCAACGACAGGAACAAACCTGGTATACAGACGAGTCGTAAGACTGCGGAAGTCACTGGGGCGGGAGTATTCTCCAAAAACCCTGATACTAACCATAGCTATGCTATAGGAATACATTCCTCGGTATTTCAGGCCGAGGTATACGCAATTTTGCAATGTGCAAAAACAAACAATGAAAGAGCTGTCTAAAATCAACATATTCAAATAATGTCAGACAGAAAAGCGGCACTTAAGGCCATATCGGGTCAGAAAGTTACGTCGAGGCTGGTATGGGAATGCATCGAAGAACTTAGAACACTGGCAGACCGAAATAGAGTAAAACTATTTTGGGTGCCAGGTCACCAAGAGATCGAAGGCATCGAAAAGGCTGACAAACTTGCAAAAAGAGGGTCAAAAGAAACACCGGAACCAGACACAAACCCAGGAGTACCAAAATGTACAGTCCGGGGTTTCATAAACGACTGGATTCGGGAAATACATATTAACTATTGGGGAAGTACCCCAAAACATGCACATTGAAAAGCCTTCATAGGCAGACCATGTCCCAAAAGAACTGGAGAACTACTATTTATGAATAGGAACCAGTTGAAAGTGATAACAGGATTCATGACTGGGCACGCCCCAGTAAAGGGACACTTGAACAAAATTGGCATATACAATGGGGAGCTCATGTGGCGACTGTCACAAGAAACCAGAAACGGCCAAACACATACTGTGCGAATGCGAAGCTCTAGATCGCAAAAGACAGGCACTTTTTGGACAACCGCATGTTGATCCAACAACGTATAGAAACCACTCACCCAAGGATCTGTACAAACTTGTACAAGGTACAGAGGTGATAGAGTGGGTGCTATGAACTAACATGGGGTAAAACACAATAAGCCAATAGGCTTCAGTGTTATTCGGAGACACATAGTCAGACGAGCCCAGGAAAAAAAAAGTTTATGTTATGTTACATAAACATTTTTAATTTGATCATTTCACTTTTTCTTCAATAAAATAAACGGTGGTAGTCGAATCTACAACAAAATGTTGCTGTCCAAAAGATTGGCATTAGAAATATGTTATTACATACAAAAAGAAAGTTAAAATCTAAAAAAAAAATTATTTTAAGGATGATAAATATATGTGAGCGGAATAAAATGCAAAATAAATATGCACTGTTTCGTATATTTTACCAAATTTCAGAAAATATTGCATATTTTCGAAAAAAATGTATTACTGTGAATATTAGGAAGTGTTTTTCACAGAATATGCATTTAGCATTTACCAAGGAATTGGATATCTACCGACTTAATTATTAAGGGTATTCGTATTTCCACAGATAAAATAAAGGTAAACCAACGAAAGTTTGGGACACCACGTGACCGATCGTTGAATGCGCCATATGGTCTGTTTACATATTAAGTATAGCAACGATCGCTCTGAACATTAGACAGTGTCGTAGAGGTGGTGGTTTTGTTTTGGCCACACAGAATTTAGATATGAGAGAAATGTGTGTTTTTTTTTTCAGTTTAAAGTGGATACATAAACCATTTTGAACAGTTTAATCTGCACGTCTATAAAATAACAGAACCAGTCTCATTATTTTTCAATGTATTGTATACTACATTTATATAGTTGTAAATATATTCCCTTATAATCGAGCGTTTGTAAAAATTTTCGTTTTGAAGAATTTGTTTGCACCAAAACTAACTAATTATGAATAATGTATAAATATTAGTCTTCCACCTTTGGTTAAAGCCCCCACACTTAAAGTTTACCATGTCAGAGCTCAAAACAAAGCGTTAATTCAATACAATGTGATTAAATTAGTAAAACTTTATTGCACCTCCAAAAATAATTAAATATCGGGAAATTTTAACACGTCATAATAAAAAATTAATTAAATTACGACATGGAAGTGTATTGATTAGAAATTAAGAATGTCTAAGGGTACATCTTAAAAACACTAAATATTTTATTCTACAGCTTCCATAATAATAGTATTTTATATTAAAAGTGTGAAAAGTGATATTTTTCATACAATGCGTAAGCCTAGTTCGACAATCACACGAATGTAAAAAATCACTTTTACACCAGCGATGTACAATATTTTTCCTACGACCATAAAATAATTTTATAAAAATTATGCAAAACCAGGAAATCTGGCTATAGAGCTTCAAACAAGATGTGACTGATTCCAGGTTTGTTTTAGGTAAAAAAATACTACAATATAGTAATGTTTTTCATTAGTTATTTTTTAAATATAACAAATACACAACTTTTTTATTATTAAAGATGATACCTAGGTACTTGTTTCCTTACAATTTTTTTTTGAATCATCATAATAGTACAAAATAAATAGTATAAAGATTACCTAACTGTAGAGATTATATTCTGATAAATAAAATCTAGGTATTTAATACAAATAAATGTTTTCTGAATTAAAATTATTGCTTCTATCCGGAATTGAACCACAAAATTGAACGCTTAACTACCTGAGCCATGAAGGCTCAATGTCAAACGATGCAACTAATCAAATATGTGCATTAACCAGAAAAACAAAAAATATATTATGTAGTTATTTTTAATTATTTTACTAATTGTTAAAAATAAATAGCTAGGATCTACGCATAAAAATCAATAGGTAAAAAATTTAATCAACCATAATAGAAATCATGCATCTGATTCATATAAGGTCGTAGGAAAAAACTATTTTTATGTCTTGTTGCAATACAATAAGTAGAGGGAGATAATTAGACAAAAATACCCATAAAATTAAAATGTAATAATAGTTACTGGGAAATATAGCTTGTTACAATTTCCACGAACTATAATTTGGTAAGTGCACAGCTTAATTTACGAGAGTGAATCACATACAAACCGGAATTTATTTTTTTTGCGTTCATAGTAGGGATTACTCCAACACAAGCGTTTCTTTTAGAAATAAATTGTGAGTATTATTATATTAAATCGTTCAAATTTTCCTGCAGTAAAATATTCTTGTTATATTTTCAGAATTTCCTTATCTATCTTATAGGTCAGGGTTGTTCAACATAAGACCCGCTGAGTGCATGCGTCCCGCTACGAAATGCCTAAAAACAAAACCTACAAAAGCGAGTCATTCCTATATCCACCAAAGATGAAATAAAATACATACATAAAATATGGGACGCCACTGGAGATGGATAGAAGGCTAAAACGAAGTTACTGGAACATCGGAGTTCCCGATTCTTGCTGGGCCGCTCTCGAACATTCGAGTGGCCAATTGCGCGCATGTAAGAAGGTTGAGTCAGGGTTAATAGTGTGGAAAAGATACAATTTTTTATCTCCAACATGAAACTCGAATAGTCTTTGAAAGATTCAGTAAAAGGAGCTAAGAAAAGTGATTGATGTTTTCGGTTATATAACAAGTTAAGTCAATTTTATTTTGTTATTGAGAATGCCTTCTACTATATCAGATCAATGATTTACAAAATATTTATTAAAGGTTTCTATATCGATTTCAGATTCTACTTTATTTTTATTATTACGTCCTGTTTCATTATTTATTATTTGCCATACAGTATTAGATTTATTGTCTGAATTATTAATTTGTTGAAGTAAGTTATTTTGTTTTGCATTTTTTAGCAATACATTGTATTTAGTTTTTTCTTGTTTATATAATTTTTTATTGTAGTCGGTTGGTTTGTTTTTAATGACGTCCTGTAAAAATGGGATTAGTTCTTTTTGTATTTTTATTTCATCTGTATTCATATAACTCAAGTTTTTATTACATTTTCTTATAGGTTGGGATATATTTGGAATTGAGGCATTAAAATGTTTCGTAAATGTATCATGAAGTGCTTCAACTTTTTTATTTGCATTGGTTGCTTTTCTCATGTCATGCCAGGTTTCATTTTGCAGAAGATTATTTATATTATTTTGAGAGAAGGATCTAAAATGGGTTATATCTCCTAATATGGAGCGCTCATGATTTAGGAAAGTTAATAATTGAGGGTCATTGTCTGACTTTGTAGTCCTTAACACGCGTGTCTGAGCAAAAGGAAAGTTAGCAAATATGTTGTCTGGACATGTTTGAGAGCTCTTAATACGAGTATATGTAAATATTGTTTGTTCAAAATTAAACTGAAGTAACAAGTCGATGAGTTGTCTTGTTCTGCTATCAGGTTCTAAAAATTTTACATTAAAATCCCCACATATAATGATTCTACTATTTTTATGTTTAGCTTCTAATAGTAATAAGACATTTGTTAAAATTGTAAGAAATATTTCAAAATTAGAATATTGTGAATTGGACCTATATATAACAAATGAGTACCAGATTAAGCTTTTTAATAAACGCCCCAGTTATTTCACAGTAGATTTCTTTTGACATATTCTTAATTTCTGGAATCTCAGCGCTTTGTAAAGTGTTGTGAATATATATATATATATATATATATACGTACCTGGATGTGTTTCTCTACAAAAAATAGTTAACGTTATTAAAATTTGTAAGATTGAAACATGTCGCTTGGTTAGAAAACAGCCAATGTTCTGGAAAGCAACAATTTTTACATTTATCATGTTATTAACTAGGTTGTCTAATTGAAATATTGTTGTGTCATTGGTTTGTTGTTGTTACGCTACATGTAAACTTGTATCATATTATATTATTTACAATCATTTACGTAATAAAGTTATTTCTAACATGTTTCAAAACATTAGTACAGGAGATACTTTATGTATCTAGTGTTTATATTATGTCCAAAAGTGTTTTTCGGTGGTAAACTGTTCTATCGCTTCAACAAATAATATACTATTTTTACAAACAAAAATAATTCCGGAATATTTGATTCACCCTCGTAGACAATTCATTTCAGTTAGTATTATACAAGCTTAAACAAGGGTTAAATTTTCATTGTCTTAGACGAAATGTACTACTTACGTCAGTTGAAAATGGAGATTGTTTGAGTTGAACATTACCCGAGAATGGATCATATTCATCCATAGTAGAGTCGCTCCAATATACCCTGGCTTCATGCAGATGTTTCTAATAGAAAGATACCCAAAAAAGACACCATAAAAGCAAGGTAATTCATATTGATAGTGAATAATGATAATAACACCTAAACTATCAATATCTACCAAACTGATATAAAGTTAAACAAAGCAATAACTAACTTATAAGCACATGCAGTGTTAAAAAATAGGATTTTTTAGGAGAGGATCCCTTTACTCTAAATTATATCTTATTTACATACCTGGACCGTCGTGCTTTGATCAGAAAAAGGACTATTAAAAAAAGTTGAGATAATATTCATCACGCAATTAGTAACATAATTTTCTAAAGCTCTATCAGAATGCTTTCTATCATTTGGTGCTGTCGCTATATCCGCCATATCAGCGAGGAAAGATTTTTCGAAAAGTGTCCACATATGGCTGGAATTATAAATTTCTTTCATTTCAACCTCTGTATCAATATAACAATGATTTAAAAATCCAACATAGGCTTCTTTAACTTCAGGAATACAGTCAGGATGAATCACCATTGCCACGATATCATCTAGTGGCAGTAAACTATGGCATTTTATCTCGGTAAACACATTTTTACCCATAGTACAACAGGCCAATAATTTTACTAACTCTACATGATATTTCAATGGACTACTCTCATCCATGGCGTGGCGTTCCGAACGCATCATTTCAATAAAATGGTTAAACGACGCTTTATCATTATAAAATACCAATACATCTTCACCAGCGTTTATTAACTAAAAACATAAACAATATCCACATTACATGGGCATATTTGTTTAAATTATATTATTGTAAATGTAAACTATTGTTGGAAGATACGCGAATTCGATGTAATCTTCTTTACCATTCTATAAAATCATCTTTTACTAGGTTAAATATGACAGTACAGAGCAATTTTGTCTATTAGTTTGTTTTTGACAGTACACTAAAGTGAATTATGGGTTCTGTTATTTTAAAAACTTTTAAACTGTTTGTTATCGTCCCCTTGTTTTTTTTTAATTTGAATTTTGAATGCACACGAAGATGGAAAAAAAATAATTTCCGAAAAATATGTAGTGCTAAACGATTGAAAATAAAAAGAATGACCGATTAAACCAAGGACATTTTTATTTATATAAAAAGCATTTTGCGATTTTGTAAAAAATGAAAAAATGAGCAATGATAAAGTACTTTCATTTGAAAGGCGTAACACCAACCGAAATTCCTTCGTTTTCACTAGTTAAAAACTGGCAAAAAAATCCTCGTATATGCAGATAACAATCCTCGTATATGCAGATAACACAAGGATGACATATTGATGTACTATTTATAAATGTTCAACAAATAATTTACATTTAACCAATGAAATAAAAATACTATGAATTTTTTTACCGCTTGCATAACCATATCCTGACATTTTCTAATAAACTTATTTTCTGCTTTAACTATAGTTTGTAGGAACTTTAAATATTGCACATGTCTGCCATGAGTTGCTATACAGTGAACAAAATGTTGTATAACCTTCTCATTTTCTTCATTGCACAACTTTGAATTGTCTTGGAATATTGCACAAACTGTTTGAGCTTCTCGAATCTATAAAAATAGTACAATAGGTTAAAAAAATAATATGGAATGATGCATGAGAAATGTTTCTGAAGTAGGCCATTTAAAAAAGCAAGAGTGTATAATTATTCTTTTTTTAAATGTATTTATAATGTATATACGGTGTCTCAAAATCGTTTTGGAGGTAATTCAATCATTTATTACAACAAAAGTTCAATTTCAATGAAGTTTTGTTCATTAAACGCAATCCGAACACTTTGAAAATTTTTAATTCCTGAGACTTTATTTTAAAATTTTTAAAAGGAATAACAAATCATTCTGTATGAAATTTATGAAAATTTGCTGCTTCTCGTTTTAATAAATATTTTAGTTCTCCACTTTTTTACTTTCCTATCCGTTTTGACTATTTTCGCGATGCTGTCTTTGTGTATGTGTGTGTCTGTATCCTTGATAACTCAAGAACGGATACAAAGAAAAACACCAAATTTTAAACTTAAGCTTTATTCCGGCCTCCAGTGAACTGATTAGATTTTGGGCACAGTCGGGACATCTGGGGGATACTTAATAGGTGGTCATTTTTATATTTTATGGAATATATCTTTTATTTACGTTTGGAGAAGAAAATTCTTCAAATAAAAGTTACTTACAGCATTATTATCTATAATTTTTGTTCCATACAAAATTTTCCTAAAATGGTCCGTATTATAAAAATGTAAAAAAAATTAATTTTTTATAAAAATTGTTTAAATAAGAGTTGTTTGTAATATAATTCTCTACAATTTTTATTCCACACATAATTTCTGTAAAATGGACCGTATTCGAGATATTTGAGAAAATGTATAAATTACGAATTTTGAAAAAAACTCAAAAACGGGTAAAGGAAAAAGACATTAAATTTTAAATTTAAGTTTTATTTCGGCCTGAGGTGAAATGATTAGATTTTGGACAAATTCAGAACATCTGGGGGCACTTTATAGGAGGTCGTTTTTATATTTTATGGAATATATCTGTTATTTATGTTTGGAGAAGAAATTTTTTTAAATAAAAGTTACTTCTAATATTATTATTTATAATTTTTGCTTCATGTCAAATTTTCCTGAAATGGTTCGTATTCGAGAAATTTGACAAAATGTGCCAAATTCTGATTTTTAAAAAAATTGTTGATCTAAAAGTTGTTTGCGATATCGATCTCTATAATTTTTGTTTTTTACATGATTTTTCTAAAATGGACCGTAATGGAAAAAATTTAATTTTTCAGTATTTTCGTTTTCAATGAACATCTGTAGAAAAATGTTTCGAGTTAGATTTATGTGGAAAATGTATATATTTAGTTTATCCTCTAAACATTTATAGAGGTGCTGCAATGGATTGTAACCTGAAAAGCCTATAACAACTAGATAGGAAAGTCATGTGTTGGACACATCAGATTTTTTCTTAAATGTCTCTGTAAAGTTCTGTTTTACCGTTGCAAAAATTTAAATCTCTCAATATACTTGAGACACATAACATCGCGAAGTATTCTCAGTGGCACATTCTTGCTTCCGCGAGAGGTCCGGTTTGTTCTTACTTTAACTATTATATAACTTTAACATATATTTCAAAATACGTACTCCTGGATTAAGGAAAAGATCCAATTGCTTGTAAAGCAACACCTGATTTTGCTGATTTCCCAAACAGAAATTTTGCAGGAATTCGTGGGCTAATCGCATCAACTCGTTCATTCTGATGTCTTCTTTTTCATCGTAAGGAACTTGCAGGAGATCTAGTACAACAGTATGAACTCCGACATTTCTTAAAAGTCTCTGTTCGTGCTTTTGAGGTTTAACCACACCACCTACGTATCCCTGAGTACACAATTTATTCATTCTAATTAATATCTGTTGTATCTTTTTGTATTCATCAGCTTGGTAGGGGTGTAACGGTGGCCCTACATCTAAGTTTATTGCAGAACCTTTTTTTTCTAAAATGCCCATCGTTGTACCCTTAGAGCTGGTTGTAGTTTCTTCTTCATCGTCTTTAGATTTTTTAGTCGGTTGGTGGTCTTCTAAAGATTTCGATTTGTAAACCCACAGCTCAGATTTTTCAACTGACTGCCTTAAAACATCCAAATCGGCTTTGATTTGCTTGTAAGATTCTACATCACTATCGGAAACAAGCAGCTGAACTTGTCGGAATGCTTGCAAGACTTCCTGTCTTTGACTAAAATGTCTAAACAACAAATGTAAGGCTCCTGATACTAAAGAAGGATAATCGTGCATTGTTAAATGTAATAAAACTCTTAGAAACGTTCGTCCTCCGTGTCCGTCTAAATCTAAAACAGCGCATTCTTCACTGCTTCCAAAAATCCCTTCAGCCTGACGACCTATCAATTCTAAATCGATATTTTTTTGATCTAAATTTACATTAGTGGTACCGCCGGATTTTTCATTTTCATCAAATTCTTGCTTAAATATGCTCAAAAGGCAGCTAATTCTATAATCCAATCTCACATCCAAAATAAACTAAAAAAAAAAAATACAATATTATGACATTAAACTCAAGTATTGCACCTTCGTATTTTAATACCTGTAATATTTCTATTATTTTCAGTTTAGTATCCATTACTAAAGGGTATTCTTTCATGTACTGTATGGATCTACCGTGTTGAACGGAATTTGGAGATAAACCTCCTCTTGTAGAACCTAAAGTTAAGGATGTCATAACAGCCCCCATATCTCCAATGGTTCTTAAAACGCCTCCTTCAGCTAATGAAAAAATATAACCTTAGTTCTTTATTTTTAAATAAAAACATAAAACATCGAAAGACAATTTATACATCTAAATATAGGTGCAAAAATATTTACAGGTAAGTAGGTATTGCAATTCCGCAGATGTTTTTTTTTAACGACCTCATTTGGTAAAGAAGAACGTGTAGGACATGTAGTTATTGAACAATACTCGTAATGCTTCCTCTACTTCATATAGAAGTTGAGACTGACTATCCAAGAACTGCATATAGGATCAAACAATGGAAGCAGTGGCCTTGGCAGAAATTATGATAAAGAACACACAAATAGTAGAGACTGCTTAAATTATAGGGAGATAAAATATATTCTACTATCTGTAGTTCCTTATAATAGTGGATCTATATTTATACCTCTTTATGTCAAAGTGACGCATTAATAAGTATTTCATTATATAACTTTCCTAACATTTTATGTATTATTGTGCACTAAGTTACTCGATCAACTTTCGGAGAGAATACGTGGGGTCTACTTGACCCCAAACTTCTAAATTTCACTATATAAAAAGTACAATTTTTTTTTCTTTTTCCTTCTAGGAAATTTTCCGTTACCGTATTTAAAAAATGTACAAATTTTACTCAACATATAACGCCATCTTTTAGTCATTCACCAAACTACTAGGAATAACTTTGCAAATTTGTTCTAGAGAGTCGAGAGACTTAATGATTGGGGAATCAATCAACAAATTAAGATTTATATTGGGGACAAACGGTTTTTTTCGCGGACCAATGCAAACTGCGGGATTGCAATCCAAAGTAGCAAGTAAAAAAATAGGCACACTTCAAACCACATTTACTACCTCGTTTCTCTGGAATGGCTTCGGCAGCTGTATCAAAACAAATGTAAATTGAATATTGTGAAGCTGTTAAAAAAGAGATACATTTGAAAACATTTTCTATTACAATAAAAAATTTTAAAATTTTGATCAAAACAGTTAAGTTAGTGAAAGCTAAGTTTTACAAACCTGTTCATAAAAATGTTTCCGACCAAAATTTATATAAGAAAACCGTTTCATCCATGGGTTGCTCGGAAAAGCCAAAAAGTAGATTTTATCCAGATTAGATAATAAGAAAAAGTAGAGAAGCTTGTAAAGAAGATTAGAGAAGGTGTAAGTTGTGTTAAAAATTTGTTGGATAATATATTAGGAAAAGTTCAGGTGTTAAGCCTTTATAGGTAAAAAGATGAGACGTATTCTCAGGTAATTGGATTATATTGAAAGAAAGAAATAAGGCACAAAAACAGAGCAAACAAAGCAAGAGAGACAGATCAATAAAATTTTGGAGGGAAAACTGTTAATATGTTTTATTGTAGAGAATCATTGATTTAATAAAACCGAAATAATGATAAAAATGCATTCAAATGTATAAGAACGAAACTATTTAATATTCACGTTTATAGCAAACTACTTACAATCTATGTCAACTGATGGAACCCGACCCTCCAAAAAGTCACTCTCAGAAACACAATCCAAAATGTTTAGCAACGTTTTGGTTAATTTTAGCAAATCAGAAAAACTATAAAATCCAAAATAAATTAGTTCTCTAGCTAATTTCACCACCTAAAAAATCAAACCTTAAAAAAAGTCAAGCCAAACGCAAACATAGACATGCCTTACCTCAAAAGTCAACTTGTTTTGTTCTTGGTCTGCGAATGACCACATTTTGGCAACTACGTTGCAAAGGTATTCTCCCACAAAGGCTATGGTTGATGAGAATTTTTCTCTAACCGCTTCTTTGTTTGGATTTGGCGTTTTATTGGAATCATAACTAAAATTAAAAAACACTATGATGATCTGGAATACAGCAAACACAATTTTCTAAATATATAGGTCCATGACAGTAAAATAAGTAGAATGAAGATATAAAATGCTTGGCATTCTATATTATAATCTTCCACAGTTTAACAGATCCCTCAACTCCCCATTTTCAGATTTTTTTTCAGAATCAATAGGCTTTATCCCCTTAGAAAGCCTGATTTCAATTTGATATCTTTCTTGTTTCGGAGTTAGATTTTTCAATATTTTCACATTTTTATTTATTTACTTATTTATTAATTCCCGTATAGAGCTTGATATTTACTAAATATTTTGGTCTTTTTGGTTTTTGGTCTTTGATTTCTATTTTTTTTTTTTTTAGTTCAACCCCCTGCCCCCATTTTTATTCAGATTTTTTTCATAATCAATAGACTTCGTGCCCTTATTGAGCTTGATTTTTCCTGATATTTTCAAGTACATATCATTTTCTTTTTTGACTTATCTTGCAGACAAACATCGGACGGATCGACAGAGTAAACCTATAATACTCTTCACACTTTGTATAGTAAAGAGTATAATAATAATAATTCATCCTACCCTACATAATCGCCTCGTCAATTTGGGTATAGAAAAAACCAGTCAACTATATCTGTCTAGATACGTTAATAAAAGTTTTCATATAATAGATAAAAACAAACACAAATCTTCTTTGATCTAAATCCAACATGACTGACTACCTTACATCATTATAACAAGTGTTTTCAAGATTAATTACCTTTCCCTTTCCAGACATGTCATCGACATGCAAAAATATGAAATATCAAACCCCTAGCAACATATTGTTAAAATATTAATTGACTAATACTAATAGGTTTAGTAGCTTAACTTTTTCCAAAACCTATGTAATAGATTTTAGTACTTAGTTTTATTTTAAGTTTATTTATTGAACTGGTGGTCATGTAAAATACGAAAATATATGAAAATACTTACTCTGTGATTGACATTTGTGATGGGATTTCTGACCATAATCTGGCATACTTGACAGGTGTGACAGGCTCTTGAGGATCTCTATCAACGTGTAAATGCAACATGAGTCGACAAAATGATGCCCGCAAATCGAAGCTGACATTTTCATCGGACATACACTTCAATATCAATTCTATCGGTAGACGAGGCGACAGGTTGTTAAGAGCCAAATACTGTCTGTTTAAACACATATTCGAAAATAAGTCAAGCTGATGTCTATAGTAATCTAAAATAGCCTTATCTTCTTTTATTCCCAACTTCGCGTTTCTGCAAAGATCTGTTAAAAACACTGGTTTTTTGGGTTCACTAAATTGTAGTTGTATTTCTTCAACATCAGTTATCATAGATTCTTCACGGTCCAATAATCCATCTTCATTTATTTCTTGTACTTCGACTTCGGTGTCGACCATCTTAGTTTCAATAAGGATGTCCGAGTTTTTGTCGCTTAATACACTTTTGCATATTAATTCTTGAGTAACAGGTATAGCTTTTTTATTACAAATACACAAATCCGATAGGTAATCCAACGAGCGTGATTCCCAGTAGTTCATATTCTTCTTAACCAAACCCACAAATGTTTCAATTTCCGCTGCTGTTATATGTTTTTCTAACAATTTTCTATTGTTATGTAATAGTGCTGTTATGGTATCCTCAGCCAAAATGTCGTATCCTATTTGTTTCTGCATGAATCCAAAATGTTTCGCAATGTATTCCTGGTTTTTTCTGTAATCTTGTTGACTAAGCCTTAAAATTCTGTAACATAGTCTGAATATGTGTTTGTAAGGAGCATGTCTAGGATCATTCAACTCTTCTATCTTCAAAAATGGTCCTTCACCACCATTGTCCAAAAATGGACCCTGGAAAAAACACTGTACTGGTTTGTTCATCTATATAATTTTAAATATATCTCACTTGTAATATTTTAAAGAGTTGTTTCAGAATAGCTTGTTCTCTCAACAGTTTTTGTCTATCACGATTTGGATTGGTAACCTTTAACTCCAAGGCTTCCGCTTTGTTCTGTTCATTCTCCAGTTCGGCAACAAAATAAACGATGTCATGAAGAAGCGTTGTTAACGACCTAAAAAAATTTACTCCATTTTTTATGGCCACGGCATAAGAAGCGTAAAGAAACCAAATGTCAGAATTTCAGAGGCATTGATTCGGAAAATGTCCTGCAACTACCAAACAGATGCTTAGCCTGGTCGCTGTCAGAAATGAATCAGGGTTGCCTCATCAAGAACGAGTTCAGCACCAAGAAAGACAAGCATGTCAGCAAGGAAGAAGTAAAAGCAGTATTGAGGAATATTTAAAACCTGACGAAATTCCTGTGAAGGTCAGGAAAATTAGAGGATATAAAGATATCTAATGTCTTGTTGAGCTGACCAATAAAATCTGGAGACGTGAAAAATGTTGGATGATTTGAGGAGCAATATTCTTTTTCCAATATACAAAAAAGGGAGTATACAGATCTACAACTATAGGGGAAAAAGTTGTCGAGTCATGCAATAAAACTTTGTGAGAAGATAATTGAAAGGTGAATAAGGATGCTGTGACAAAAGGGGAAAAATTCAAGTGCTGGGACCATTTTAAAAGGGAAACATTGTATAGAGGGTAATAGAAAAACAAAGCTGTGAATTAATATTGAAAAAGTAGGCGAGTATCAATGTAGCTTTAGGAGAAACAGATGCACAATTAACCAAATATTAAATTCCAAATACTATATATGGTCTGAAATGGATTTAAAGAAGGAGAAAAACACAAAATCTGTTCAAACAATAGTTGACAGAGCCTTTGTATTTTCGTCTTCATTAAAACTAATTTTTTTTCAGAATAGGCAGAGAGGTCAGTAATTGGAACTGATCCCATTTTGGCCAAAAGTTTAGTAATTTTTACCTTTCAATTAAATGTTACTCACCGCCTTTCATTATGAGATATGGTACCTTGTTCCAAATTAACGGACAAAATGGATAGTAATTTACAAGCATCATTGGCAAAATCCAAGTCTCGCACTTCAACGGGCGATACCGCAATGAGCGCAAAAGCTTCTTTATCTTCTTTAGTAACAGCGCACCCAACCTTGGACATAACAGGTTTTTCTTCATCTTTATCAATAGATTCAGAAGTCGAATGAACCCAACTATTTGTAATCATGTGATGTAATCTTACATAGCTTGATTGGGGCACTAGTGAATCAGCTCTAGTCAAACTGGTAGGATCTAATTCGAAAAGAGTAGCGATGTCATAGAGGCAACCAAGTGGGACTAGGTGATATCTACGATTTTCACTTATTGTAGATTCATTTAGTTTGTCTTTTTCTTCTTCAGAATCTACGTGATCATTATCTATATCTACTGCTAAGTACTGGCCAGTCGCTAAATGTTTAAATCGGAATAAGGAATCCCAGTTACCCGCGCCGCCTCGACAAGGATCATGTTTTACTACTTCAACTTCCCACAACGCTAAAATATGAGTAGTAGTAAAATTACACTCAATTAAATCTAGATATAAAAACTAACCTTTACTACTAGTAGCAGCTGTAGCACTAGTACGTCCAGTAGTTCTTAAAAAAACATGATGTTGTTTCCTATATTCATCCATAGTCAAAAATTTTTCCTGTTCTGCATGGAACAATCTAACGACATCTCCCCCCTTTAAAATATCCTCCATATTTTCCCTGTATTCCAAGAATAGAGTAACTTTCCACGACGTATTTCCATTGACAATATTCACTTCTTTACAGCCAGGATTGTCTGGCAATTTGTGATTAGATACATGGAGTTGCTGTCCAGGACTAAGTGGATTTAAATTTACTTTATCACCAAGAACGATGTTATCACCAGTGGTTCTGAGTTTGTAGAAAGGAAGAATGTAAAACCAAGATCCCTCATTACCATTGCTATCTAAGTACACCCTCATAGCATTTTTTTCTAATAAAGCCGGTAAACGTTTGTTTACTGTTAAGTATTTATTTGACTTCAGGTGTAGCAACTACAACATTTTTTATATGTTAGGTTGATTAAATTTTATTTTAATTCGAAGTAGTTTTTTTAATTATTTAAATGCAAATAGTTTTTATTTTTATATATTGTAATATAATAAAAGAATTTATTGCCCAACAATTTCCCATTTACAAGGCAAATTTAACAATATAAAATTAAAGAAAATACATAAGATAAGTAAATAAAAAATTTAAAAAAATAATATGAATTCAAAGATAAGCTCTTGATTTGTTTTTTAATTCACATATACTGCAACAGAAAATATCACAAATATCTGATATAGTTTGTTTGCATTACTACACATTAAGGTAATTGGCGCTTTTGACAAATTCTTTTGAGCTCTATTCTTTCCAAAATAATATTATTAAAGAAATATGTTTGCGGCTGTAAGTCACAATTTTACATTTAGAAATATTTAAAGAGGCGATTTATGTGACACTATTCATGCAATATGTTAATTTGATTTTGCAATGTTAAACAATCAGAGGTACTAGAGATACTGGTATATAATTTTAAGTCATCTGCAAACATTATTGCATTCAAGCGAGTCACACAAATCGTTAATGAATATTAAGAACAATAGTGGCCCTGAATTGGACCCTTGAGGAACTCCACTAGTCGAAGTAAAGTAATTAGAATTAAATCCATTATAACAAACATATTGTTTGCGCTTACAATTAGTTAAATATGAATTAAATATGTATGTATTTTGTTGCATGCAAGTAAATTATTTTGGCCAAATAAAAATTTATACAAAATCCATCTAGGATAGTGAAATATGCTAGATCCATTAATAATGGATGATTTAGACTCCATCCCGACCCAAATTCAATCAAAGAAAATCTTAAATATTTGAAAGACGTAATAAAAAAGATTTGATTCAGGTAGAGGAAATCAAAACCAAAGCTAATGATAAACGTTTTAATGTTCTGTTTATTTTTAAAACAAGAATTAATCTCTTGATTACAGTAATTTGCTGGTATAATTTTATCTCAGATTAAATACTACTTTCAAATTGAAAAGTTTAGAGGGAAATTATTAATAGAAACAAGATTGATAAATGCAATGGATTTAATTGATAAATTGTTTTTATTAGTTATCTAAATTTAGCATTCGATAGAAGTATATTTTGTAGATTGTTGCAAAAAATATTTGACTCAAAAAAGTCCATGCAACATATTACCTATTTATTTCAATATAACATTTGTAATTTTAATTCATTTTCTTCTTACCTGTACCACATGTCCATATTGTACTTTTGAACCCAAGAGTTTTTTGTTTTCAGATTCATTTTGCTTCTTTTCAATTTCAGCAGCATGCTACAAAAAGGTAAATATTGTCTGATATATGAGAAGAGAAATTTAAGTTGGATTATTAAAAATACAAAAAAAGGTAACTGTTCATTTTAGTGTAGAAAAATTATATTATACAGAGTTGCACAGTCCAGTCCATTCTGTTAATTGGCAATACCACTGGATTTTAAGAAAATGCTGAAACAGGTTGATTTTAGTCTGTAGGGGGACATTCAACCCTTGAGTAGTAGAGTGAACAACCCCTACAATTTAACTAGAGAAAGTACCAAGGATGACACATCATTGAAAAGATAATTTGATGGAGAATTTGGCAATTGCATTACTTTTAATTCTAGCGCCATCTAGCTTGATAAAAAACTGTTACATATTGTAAAATCTGAAAATTTATTGGTAAATATACTAGGTACTCTGAAATATGTATCAACCCTTTATTACATATATTACTGTCATATTCAGATACACGTAGGATCCAACTTCTAACTTAATTTTTGTATCCACTAGGTATAACAGTTCAGGTCAAAAAAATTTAAATTTTAGGTATATAAATGTATAAGTACGAATATATTCATTATATATTTAAAAAGTTCAAAATTTTTGTAATTTTCATATTTATGAGAAAATACATCCATGATATTATGTTAGTTAATGCTAAAATTTTAAAAAATAAGATAATGGTAAATAATTTGTTAGATGCGTATGATATGCAAATTAGTATTACTGAATCCACGAGAGTCAGGTCTACCTCTAGTACCTGCCTTGATATTTATGTACCACAGATAGAAGTACTTCTCTCTAAAAGTACAGGCGCGTAGGAAGCATATTGTTATAACGTAAAAAAAAACAACAACAAACAAAATTTTGAAAATTTATTTAGGTAATTTTGTTTATTATAGTTTGAATATTCGGTAAAAAATTTAAAATTATAGCATTTTAAGGTATATTATTTAATTCAAGAAAATTAGAATTTTCGTCAATTTTGGATTTTAAAAAATTCATAATAATTAAAGGGTTGAAGATACGATGATGGGCGTAAGGACTTTTTTTATTCGAAATATCCTAAAGAATATAAAAAAAATTAATTCATTGCAAAAAATGCATTTTTTCTGGCTTAATTAATTTTTCGTTGTTTAAACAATAACATCAACAAATATCGAGTGTCATCTTACACTTTTATAATCAGGAAAGCCTTCCGGACATTTAAAAAAAAAAAAATATGAATTAAAACAATTTTGCAAACGAATGCGCCAGTATGCTCTGGTTTATATGTTAAGAAAAATACATTTTTTGTTAATTTATTTATTAAATGATTGAAAATAATATAAAATATGCAATTGTTTTTAAAACGTAATACAATCTCACAGAAAATGAAAATGGACTAAATATTAGGCGTCGATTTGAATATTTATGTTTGTCATGATCATAAAACGCTGTAGTAAAATGACAGATGAGTGCAATAAAATTTTTATTGCACTAGTGCAATAAAGAACTAGTTTTTTCACTAAATATAGTTCAATAAAGTTTTGTTTTTTGCATGAACTTAAAAAAAATTATTTTAATTCCATTTATATCTATAGAGGGTTACATACAATGTAAAATGTAATACCCTTATAAACAAAGATAATATTAGGGTTTTAGAAAAATAGGTATTAAGTGTAGTTAGTGATAGCATTAGTAAATTGAGGAATTTAAAAAGTTTAGGTAAGTCACTGAATTAATAAGTAACATTATTTATCAAAGATAATATAATAATTCAAAATAAACCAACAATTCAATATAAACATGCACTTACTTCATAATTAATTCAAAATCAAAATAAACATAAAACTTAACATAATTGTCTCCCTCATACATAATAAAAAAAAAGAGAAAAACAAAAGAATAAAAGAAACAGTAATGTAGGTATTTAACATAACAGACTGGTTAAAAGTATAACAAGTAAAAGAAAAGAAAAGAGAAAAAGAACAATTTTCAACTATATATAATTCATAAATTATTTTTAATATATATAATAAGTTCTTTCTTAAATTGACTAGGATTCTGAACATTTTAAAATTTTGAGGCAGATGATTGAATTGATCGATATCTTTATGAAATAAGCTTTTCATAGAACTACTTTTATTAGTTGTTTGTATATAAAATTTGATAGTTTGCTGCTCTTGTGTTTCTTTGATGTATTTCTGTGACTGGAATTAGTTGACAGTTAAAATATTCAGGCAACAAATTGTTTATTATTTTAAATATAAAAACCATTGTTTGTACATGTAGCAGTTTTTCAACACTTAGCCAATTTAAGGCATCTAACATAAACTGAATACTGGTATATTTGTTACAACCTAGTATCATTCGTATTGCTTTGTTTTGTAGGACCTGTAGTCTATCAAAATTGGAACATCCTGTATATATTAAAGACTAGCAATAGTAAAAGTGGGGTAGAATAAGTGTATTATATATAATCAATTTAGTTTAAATAGATATATATGGTGACCCTCTTCATAAAAATCCTATTTTTTTCCTACTTTTTTACAGATATACTCAATGTGTTTATTAAATTTTAGTTCTCTATCCAACATACCTAAAACTCCTAAATACTTTATTTCTTGGACCATTTCTACTGTTTCATTATTTATTTTAATATCTAAATTTAAACTCAAAAATCTATTGTATAGAAAGTTGTTACCAATGAACATAAATTTTGATTTCATCACATTAACTTTTAATTTATTTTGTTTGAATTTAGATGTTAATAACCCCAATTCATGGTTGAGGGTCTCAGCAACTTCAGCAAAATCATCCCCATAAAAATAAACCTGTCATCTGCAAAATGTTGTATTTTACATATTTTTAAGAACTTGTCCCAAGTCATTTATATAAAGTAAGGGTCCAAGCACCCCAAAAGTATTTAATTCTAGATTATTAATTTTAGTTACTTGATATCTAATAAGTAATTATAGAACCAATTACTTACATGTAATCGTTTTAGTAGACTAGTATCAGTATTGGCATTCATACTTTGTTTTGCAGCTTTCCAAAATTGTTTTTGGGCCGAATATCTGTTCATGGGACATATTTTAAAGAGGCAGTCCCTAAACTTTTTTGGAGGGTTTGTTAAACTACCAGATTCAGGGCAAACTACACATCTATCATCTACTAACCTAAAATAAGTAGTTTATAGGTATTTTGTTTTAAAATAAATAAAAGTACTTACCCTAGGGTACTTAAAAACCCACAAACATTACCTTCTGCATATAGGGAGACTATGTCCCCCGAATGCAGAATACTTGAATTTCCAAGTTCCATTATTTAATTTTTATCAAAGTCGAACCATCATTAATTTCTGCATCTTGTTTAGACTTCGATAAAGTAATGTAGGTGTTGGGCTAACACTAAAAATAAAATTAAAACAAAATATTTTACAATTAAAATAACATCTGTCATGTGTCAGAAAGTAAGCTGGTGGTATTGTTTATATTAAGACTAAAATAGAAACTTGGCAGTACTAAGGTTATAACAATAATAAATAATACAGTGGAATAATATTTTAATATTTGAATAAACAGGCTAATTAAATTTTTTAAGAAAAACAAATATAGGTTATGTACATTGCAAATAGGTACACTTACCAAAAAGTAGTCACTTGTTATTTAACTTTAATAATATAAAATAACAATGCCAACATTTATATACTTTACATTGCAAATTTTGTCAAGTTGTGCCGAATTTTGCTCTCATACATACGAACCCAAATTTATTGATAAAACCCTTTTAAATTGAGAATTGAGCTATGAGATGAGCTATGCTATAGCCTATAGCTGTACAACCAACTGCGCATATGCAATACCTACGTAACCTGTTAAGATCTTTCAAAAAGTGTTGACTATTTAAATTATTTATTACTTAAAAATGACCTTTTTGTTTTCATTCCCCTACAAGAATAGAATAAAAAATGAAGTTTGTTAAATGACTATAAAGTAGAAACGAACCTCTTAAACTTTTACAAAGACGCATAAAGAGCGTTTTAATTGAAAATAAAACTCGTAGTTGGTAAAGTAACAATTAAAAAACGAACTATAGCAAATAAATACAGAATAATTAGACATATAGGCAATTATTTATTTATTTGATATCAATTTGATAAGCGACCTACGCAACTAGGGTTTAATGAGCTAATGTAGGTATAGGTAGGTAGGTAGGTATACCTACTACACAGATACATATAAGTACATACCTGTACCTATATAGAAAAATAATAAATAATTTTTAAATTGGCCTAGAAACATTTGAAATACGAGTTGTATTTTGTATAAATAAATAGCCAATAAAAATCTGATATATTCACATAACGAATAGATTGTTGACACGTGGCCCTGACACGTGCTCTTGACACTGACGTTAATCACGCAAGCGCATTAGAACCTCAGAACAAAAATCTCCCATTTTCAGTTTGCCTTTTGCCGTGCCTTTTGCCATATTGCCAATATTGAAGTCGTTCGAGATGTACCCCTTCTCGTTGTCCCTTCTCTACCTACATTTGTGCCATTCATGCATTCAAGTAGCGAGTAAAGTCTAGTATATTCATTTTAATCTATTATTTCGATAAATGATTAGATTTGATTTTAATTTCTATCTAACGATCTTAGGAAACTGTAAAACGTAAATGCTGGCAATTCTGTAGTTTTCTGTCATAATTTGACCTAGTTTCAATTTTATTTGCGCAGAAATTTTGTAGATGGCAACAGTGAGATATTCCTTGTCCCTAAATGCGAATGTGTGACACCACCAGTGACAGCTCTATTATTGGTAAACGTAACGAAAGAGATTCCTCATTCGTGAAATATTTGTTCGATTTGGAAACGGCCATTATATTCAGTTGGTGATTACTTCTTTAAATATAGTTGTTTTTCTTAGGAATATCAAATTCATGGTGAGAATTTCATGACAATCTGAAAAATGTCGTCTCCAAGTGCTGGAAAAAGACGTATGGACACTGATGTTATTAAACTGTATCCTTTGTGTTCTCGAAATAATATTTGTAAACAACATCCTGCCTTTGTATCAGCTGATTGTGGAAAATTTATTTTTTGATATTGTTTTTATTAGTGTTTTATTTTAGTTTTTAAATAGAGGTTGTAATTATAATTTCGTTCACTACACTATGTAGAAACAGCTGATTGTCAATAACAATATGTTCATTTTCCTTAATTACTAATTATTTAGCATTGAGAGTAAACATGAGGTAACCATTCTTGGTGGGCTCAATGAATTCTGTGTCAAATTTTATGGGCCTAGAGGAAGTAAGAAGATAATTTATTTTTTAATCGAAATATTTTAATTTTTGTTATTTTAGCACCTTATGAAGGAGGAGTTTGGAAAGTGAGAGTTCACTTACCAGAACATTACCCCTTCAAATCTCCAAGTATTGGTTTTATGAATCGTGTTTATCACCCAAACATAGATGAAGTATCGGGTACAGTGTGCCTAGATGTTATAAATCAAGCTTGGACAGCTTTATATGGTATGTAACTTTATCTATTTAATACTATTATATTAAATAAATATCTGTAGTAAGAGATACACAAAAAATAGATTAGAAATGTTAAGTGATTTTATTATGATTAAGTTTTTATAAATGACAATGATTTTTCATTCATAAACTGATTACACTGATGAACATGTGAGTTAAAGTGTTTATGTGCAGACACTAAGATGATACATATCTTTAATTATCTTACTATTCTTCCAACAAACAGTCTGTGTTATCTTAATGTAAGTTCTACAAAAATACCAGGTAATTTTAATCTTGTACAGCGTCCTCCTAAGTAAACAAATAAACCACATCTCCAAATTTCGATTTACAAAAAGAATCCTATAAGAGTGTTTTCATAAGTTATATTGAATACAAGCAGATTAACCTAACCTACCTGAACCTTGTTTCAATAATTGTTTAAATTAGGCATTTTTCATAATTAAAAACTTTATTTATTGTATTATTTAAATTATCAGTAAATAATTGAATTTATATTCTTTGGGGTGAAGGACTTCAGTGTAAGCTTAATAATTTACTGTTTTTAATACTGCAAAATAAATAAAAAGTACATCCCTAACTAACAATTACTATATCATTGTATTTATTTTTTAATTTCACACTAGAAAAAAGCACTTTATTGGTCATAAATTTTACAACTAAATAGCTATCAACCTAGATCCTTCATCCAGTAAAATTTGTATAGTATGTGTGAAGATTTGCACCAGACATTGGAAAGGGCCTTTTTTAATATCCAACAGGAGAATGTCAGATTTTTTTATTGTTCAATTTTGTTGTTTCCACATTAGAAATCAGCAGTGTAGTTGGTACCAGAGTGGAGATTGTTCTCTAAACCCAAATTGAAATTTTACAATTCAGACGTTTACTAATGCTGCTAATTTGTCTTTAATGAGTTTTTCTAATAGATTTCCTAAAATTGGAAGAAGGGTGATTAGTCTGTAATTATCAATTTTTTTCTAATTTATATCTAGTTTTGGGATAATTATGATGGTGCTTTTTTCCCATTGATCTGGAAAGTATGAGTTGTAAGTAAACATTTTTAAAATATAGATGTGTATATTATGTTCTAGTTCCTTCACAATTTACGATGAAATCATGTCCTGGGGTGAAATTTTCTGATTGTATAGTATTTTTCATCCTCAAATTCTATTCTTTGTTTTGCACCATGAGTTTACATCGTTCCAGTTGTCCCATTCAAAAGATGGGCATTTTGTTCCATTATATGCTTTAATGAAGTTATCATTTAATGCATCAGCCTTTTCTTCATCTGTGACATAGATATTTGGGATTCGTTAGCAGTTTGTTGCATTTTCTTTTCTTTAAAGTGAAAATGTCTTGATCTATCTCCATAAATCCAGAGAATTATTCCACATAATTTGAACTTTGCATGTTTTAGAGGGAGTTTGATGTTAAACAGTTAACTTATAATTGCTATTTGGCTTGCACAGAAACCAGTGTTGCTTGTTTGAAAGCAACAAGCTAAAATATTCTAAATGAGAATAAATATTGTTATTAAAAAAATCTTATTTAGAGAGTTTTCTATTCTATAAGTAATGTAAAAAGGAGATTTCCAATATGTAGATGAATGATGAATAAAAACATATTTATTTCAAATTTAATTTGTAATATCTGTTTTTATAACATGGAAATGTTTTTGTTGTCAATAAAATTTGATAATAGGGGTTATCTTATTTCTTTTTAAGTAATTTAACCAGACATCAAATTCTATCATTAAATATTTTAACATTTATAAATTTGCAGTTACTGTAAATGTGACTAAATGTAATTGTTCCACAAGAATGTTTTACCTTAACTGCCTAATTTTATTTATAATCATGAATAATATTTTTGAAATTTTAAATAACAGTTATGGATTGTTCTGAAAAATTTTTAGTAAAAAAAACTAGGTACAGAATTTTATTGGAACAACATTTTATTTTTATAAATTATATGTAAGATATGGGACAAAAGTGAAGGACAATGTTTTTTTACCATTAAGAATATCGAATAGCCATCTAGGTCTTTCTTTTTTCTTTGATTTTCCATGATTTTTAGGTCAAACAGTGTTTCAAACTTAAATAGTCTTATACTACAGGAATTTAAGACATTTTTGCTGTATTTATTATATACTAGCAATTCAGATATTATAAAATGGTGACCAAACACACTTAGACATTACTCGCTATTAGGTAGAGGGGGGTACCTATCAAACTACTTACCCTGTAGGGATCTCGAGCGTTAAATCAAAAATACATGATTTGGTACCATTATTCTTGTTGCTTAGCAACACTCCCATATTATTGTTATTAAGGAGCAATTATTTGACATTTTCTCACTTAAAAATCTAATAAATAAAATATTTAAATACAGTTATTAGCAATTAATTAATAAATCAGTTTATTTTAAATTAGATACATTAAATTTTTTTTTACAACTTTTAAATAGTGTTCAAATTCTTTCAGAACTTGTTCTCTCCTTATTGGTGAATATGTGGGATGGAATTCGTCTATGAGCAAATGTTTATTTCATAATAATATAAATAATTCGATTTTTCTTCTTGTTAGGAAGTTACTGAAATTTGACAGAAAGCTCTAAGAGCCTCTTGAATTTTCCAGAAGAACTTTTTATCATCCACTTCTAAAGTAAGTCAGTTAAGTACGCTAAATAGCGATATTTATTGATAGGTATCACTAAATTTTACACAAAATGTACAAACTAGGTACACTTTTTTTAGCATATTGATAAAAAAACAGGGATTTAAATAATTTATAACAATGCCAATTGTCAATTCAAAGAAATAAATGAGAAATTCAAAAATTCTCTTCGATAAGTGTTTTATTAGACATTCCAACGACCTGTCATGCTGGAGGGCATGAGCTGATATATCTAAGGGGGTTGCGACATAGCCTTCTATCTTGGATGGTATTTTAATTCTAAATAGTAGTCGCCAAGCCTGCCAATTTAAGCTGACTACTGTTCCTACTGGGTCTATGTCGCAACCCTTATCTTCGGCAGCCATTTTGTTTAGAATGCCTAATTTGGAGAAAATCATCTACCTCTAGTAGCGCTTTTTTATTGTAAAATATATTTTTTCTACCAACTTCAGTAAAAGAAAGGTAGACAACAAAAAATGTGGCTTTTCTGTTTACTAAATTTTTATTATTATATTTAAAACCAATATACAGATTACTTAATTTACACTAAATACTTAAACCCAACATTTTATATATGTCCAATAACAAAATATTTACACGTATTTATTTGCAAAATTCAATTATCAGCTAAAAGTTACCGATATGGTAAAATTCGAGTTATTAATAATATTAATTCCTGATGTGTAGAGGACATCCCCTATCAGAAATGATTTCTGTGTTCTTGATTTGTTACAATACTTGTATCACTCGAGCAATTTTCGTTTTATCTTCAATAGCATCTTCAACATATTTTTCAGTTACTATAAAACTTTTCCAGTAACCACGCCGCTTTAATACGGATGAATCTACACTTGTATTTTCAAGAAGAGTCATCGACGTCCTTCTAAAATAGTGACCTATATAATTTGACGGAGATTCAAGCTTCAGAGCTATTTTTGTTGGAAATACATTCAACATATTTCACTGATACATCAGGCAAACCCTGCTTTAAATTAATGTAGAAGTTCCTAGAATAATAAATTGTTATATATCCATCTCTCTCACATTCATAAGCTACAAAAGGTTTAAATTTAAATGCAGTCATGCAGTTGACATTATGAAGTAACCTTATCCCACGTTAGATAGACAAATGGCGCCAAGCCAGAAGCTTCAGTCCTTTTTACACAAATAAACTAGTTCTTTCTGTCTGTCCCTTCGTTGCAGACAGAATGCATTTCTCACTTTACTCGTATCGTACCAGTCCCGCCATCGCTGACATGCAAATACAAACACCAGAAATGTAATATAAAGGCAGTTGTGCCACGCCCTAGCGCATATCACGCTTGCCTGCTTTTTCTTTAAGTTACTTATGAGTGAATAGTTCCTGGAAAAATTGAGAAACAAGGGTAGTGAAAGTTATTCTAGTTAAGATATGTGATTGTGATATTGAGTTGTTAAAAATCTCCAGTTCAAACAAGCAGCTATAGTAGTTCTACCCTTCAGTAAATCAAGGCAACTGGAATGATAATTATTGGAACCAGCATACAGGTAACTCTTGAACTATATTATACAGTCCACAATGTTGTGGCCACCAGAGCCCTATTTAGGGAAATGTGTGTAATCCCTTTATTGCACAGTACCTACAACAAATAAATAATTCTTCAAAATTTTTAGGTCGCATAGGAAGATATTTTTGGTATATTTCGACAAAGTTAATTTTATACCAGTAAAAACACGTTTTACGTTAATTTTAGTTTGCGGAATCGTGATGACTGTGTTTATATATCTTGGACATTATTAAGAGTCATATAATACATGTTTTCACGCCGTCATCCCCCAGCAATCCTAATCATAGCAATGATTCATCTTGT
Organism: Psylliodes chrysocephalus; assembly: GCA_927349885.1. Classification (NCBI taxonomy): domain Eukaryota; kingdom Metazoa; phylum Arthropoda; class Insecta; order Coleoptera; family Chrysomelidae; genus Psylliodes; species Psylliodes chrysocephalus. Next base: position 28,559,039 of record OV651826.1, on the reverse strand, counting down.
GCTTCATTGGTAAATAAATGAACTTATTTTCTTGACAGTACCTTTTACATTGTGTTGGTTAATGCCCAGCGTTACATTTTTCAAAAATGCTATAATTTTCGGGAATTTACCGATGTTCACATTTTCTTTAAAAAGTAACATTTAGTCGAAACGGTGGATGGTTTCTATTCGCAAAAGGTCGAAAAGATGATATATGGTGGGATAGTAGACATGGGTCCCCTGATATTACACCTAAGTTTGCGACCTCGTGGGGTTGCCGATCGAGGGGTGGAGGGATGAAAACTCTGCGTTGCGACGCTTTTCGGGAAATAGCGCCGTTGTGGTAAGTGCTCAGGACATCCCAGTACAGTGTAAACACAGAATCGAACATTTCAATCATATGTTACGGCAACCACAAGCAGATCCACAACATTTCTTGCATTTGCACGAGATGCTCTTACGTAAAATATCTGAAGCTGGTTCCGCTGTCATCCGTACTGCGTCCAGTCCTTTGGTTGTTTTTCGCCATCCATGATCTTCTGGAGGTTTCTGAACTCCCCGCCAGCTCTGTACTTGACAATAAGCACACAAATGAATGATGACCGTTTTTGTGTATCTCCGTCCTCTACCTGCCTGTCCCTAGCCAATGTTCGATTTATGTTTAGACGTATGCTCTGTGTACATATAAAAATAATAAATAGTAGTAATATGCGGTTCAGGAAAAAAATCTTTTCATTGCTACATAATAAAAGTTTGAATAAAATTTGCAATTTTGTCAACATCGAACGGCTACAAGAGGCGGGTACCGCTTTTTATTTTGCAAATTGCAAATTTTATCCAAAATTTACTATGTAGCACGGAAAAGAATTAATATATTAAATACTCGTAAATAATAATAAATATTAAGTTGAGGCCGAACAAAGGGCACGTATGCTATACCATTCATGACAACTAATGCACAAAAGTAATAAATTTGGCGCCTAGGTCAACAATATTAAGGAAATATAGACTGTAGATTCTGATATTTACAAAATCTTTATATCGGAGTATGTAGGGGCGCGCTTCAAAACAGCATACCATTTATTATACATATACGACCAAATGCATCAAATAAGGCATCTGCAGACTCAGAAATGATTAGTCTTATAGAAAAAAAAAAATATTACATAATTGTTTCATAGCGATCTTCGTCTTAATCCGCGCTGAAATTCTCATTTTGTTGTACATTGCAAATCAACCCCCTACTTTGGAGCGTCGTAGAGCGGAAACTATTGGTCGCAGACCAAAAAATGTAGAAGTCAAAATTGTGCACGATTTTTGTTCTGTACATATTTCATTTGAACTTTTTTTCGATAGCACTTACCACAACGGCGCTATTTCCCGAAAAGCGTCGCGACGCAGAGTTTTCATCCCTCGAGCGGCAACCCCCCGAGGTCGCAAATTTAGATGTAGTATCATGGGATCCATGTCTACCATCCAACCAAATTTCATTTCTTTCCGACCTTTTGCGAATAGATGCCCTTATTCTTTACCCACCGCTTGGACTAATTGTCTTTGATAGAATATTTTGCCCACAGGGAATTTCCATTCATTCTTTTTGACTATAAAATTCAACTTGTCATTATTTTATTATTTAAAATCTCATTCGAAATCTCCATACTTAATATACAATGCAAAAAATATGGTTTTATTTATTTCACAGGGACAAAACAGTGACAAGCAATAACACTTTTTTTATTATTATTAAACTTTGGATAAAGAAAATTATATCGATACCGTTCATAATGAAATCCCCTGATACTTTCCCTTATGGCAGGTAAATCTTTTTTTTCTTATCTATTTTTACTTGTTAGTAATTATTTTAGTATTAATAATTAGCATAAAAAATTCAATAATCTGTTTTGTTAATAATTATACTTTCTCGTCAATATTATTTATTTAAGGGTACATGCTATGCAGTTAGGGAAGCCTCAGTTCTGACATGCATACGGGCAGAACTGTCTAGGCATATTAGAACTATATTACTTATAAATGTAAAAAATTCAAGTACATTTAGAGAGTTAAATAAATTTATTCCAGGGGGACTGTGCTACTGGTTTCTTAAACAGTAACCGGCAGTTTTGAAGGCTTATTTTAATTTTCTTAATATTTATTCTTTTTTTGCAGATTTATCAAATATATTTGAATCGTTTCTTCCACAATTATTAACCTACCCCAACCCCATCGACCCTCTCAATGGAGATGCGGCTGCTATGTATTTACATAAACCTGAAGAATACAAAAGAAAAGTATCAGGTAAACAATTATTCATAGTTTTTGCTAATCTGGAATTTGTAGTGTTCATTCTCATTTGTTTTAAATGTATTAATAAAAAAAAGGAAAACCGGAATACCAGGGCCCTTTTTGTAATACATTTTAGAGTATTTATTTTATGTTACATCAACTTAAATTACATTTAATCCATAAACGCATTTAGAAAAATGTAGGTAATCTTTAATAGCATAATAAATTTGAAACGTGAAACTCATGAATTCTTACAGTTTTTCTTATATTTGTTTCATGCATAACAAATTTTAATTTCAAAATTATGTTAGACAAAAATGTAATAATTTGGTATTCTAAGATTATCATAATATGTAGTTAATTTAAAAACTACAATTTTGAAACAAAAATTTGAGTTTTGTTAACAATACAATTTTTATTGTAATTTTAAATATGTTTCATGTACATAACAAATATTTACTGATACTTTAACAACTTTTATCTACAACTGTCATGTAATGACACTGATTTGACACTTATTTAAATTTTGTAATGACGTATATTACCGCACTAGTGCGGTAATGATGCGGAAGTAATTGTTAATCAAAATTAATCATTTATTTAACAAAACAGAACAAATATAACATTAATAATGAACTCAATATAAAAAAATTATTTGTTATAGATATTTATAATACAATCCTTGCAATCATACAAATTCATGCCAGATACAGACATGCCCGATGCCCGATAATTGCAAATATTAGTTTCCATATGTTTTGAAGTCGATGGTATATTTTCTTGGTTTTCTCCTAAGATTTTCATAGCTGTTTTTTTTCTTATTTTCTGCCGAAGTCTCGATATATCCTTCAGCGACAGAATTAGACTTCCAGCTGCTATGTCTTTTAATATTTAGAAGATCTGCACCAGAGTCGGCTAAAATTGAAGTTGAAGAACGCCGTAAACAATGCCCTGTATACTGCTTTGGATTGAGCAGTTCAAGAAATTCGGCAATTAATCTTGGAACACTACCAATAGTATTTATTCCAATAGGTTGTGTTGTACATTTTCCTGCTCTGTATCCAACAAAAAATCGTTGATGGCCACAACTTTTAGATCTTAATGTAGAGTATTTTCTAACAATTGTAACTAAATTAATACTATCAATGTTCCCAGATGTAACAAAAAATTCTCGCGATATTTTTGTTTTGGTATTTGGAATGACAATTTGATAGCACATTCCTTGATATTTTACATTTTCTATCAATAAATTTGTCAACTCTTCTCTCTGACATGCACCAGCCAAACCAATAATTAGCACAACCTTAAAATATGTATTACATTAATATTTATTTACATTTATATGAATATCTATTATATATTACCTTCATGCATAAAAATTTCTCATCTCCTGCATTTACAATAAATTTAGTTATTTCTTCTTTCGAAAATACCTTAGATTTCTTAGGTTTGTACCCTTCTGATTTTCGTTTCAACAATGCTATCAAATTGATATGTTTTTTGATATCGATATTTTGTTTAATAAGCAATTCTGTCCTCAACATCGAGTAGTAACACCAATTCGTTGAAATATACCAGTAATGCTTTACACCATTTGTCATAAGTTAAATGATATCTCTCACGTGATTTCTGTGGTACTAAATTTTCTATTACGCCGGTTGCTGCATTTTCATTATCTTGTGGAAGATCATCTTCACTTGAAGACATAATTGATAATATATGTACTTTTAATGGTTATTTGAGCGACATAAAGTCAGAATTTTTACGATTTTAAACGCCACTTTGACAGAAGTTGATTATTAATTCCGTTACTATGGTTACAAAATACTGACAGGTTACTTGTATTCGCAAATAGTCAATTTTAACGATATGCCGACATAATTTTATTCAATATAATTTCGAATTTTCGGAGTTGTTGTTACATGACAGTTGTAGATAAAATATTGTACAATATTCGTGCCGGTAACACATTATTAATATACTTATGTGCAATTTTCACATGCATATGCATACCGCACTTATATCGTAAATATCTAATAACTTCTATCAGCAAAGAAAACTTGTATTTCATTCAAAAATTATTTTATTTAAAAAATGCTAAGCTCTTTTGGCATTAAGTCATCTTTAGTTCTTATCTATAATGATTTTAAGTGTAAATGTGTATGTTCGAGGGTGGGTGGCTCAGTGGTAGAGTCTGCCTGCCACCGTTGGCAGGGATTTTTTCATTTAATTTAATTATTTAAAATTAATTCTGATGCCTTGGTAGGATTCTCCATTTGACCATTCACTGTTGGGTTCTAATGAACAGTTCTGTTCCTAAAGTGGCGCTGGGAAACAGTAACAAAGCCTACACAGAATACTAGGCGAAATAACCAGAGTAGTTAAAGCCGATGACAAAAAAAAATGTGTGCATAAATATATATATAAAAGATTGCACAATTTTTAGAATATGTGAGAAAGTACGCGACAGAAGAGGCACTTCGGGGTCAAGAAAACGTCAGCTCGGATAGCGAATCTAGTATGTCAGACTTTTCTGAAAATGAAGCTGAAGATATGGAGTTATAACGCAGGCTATCATCAAAATTTACCATCTCGCTCAATACGACTTCCCTATGTGTAGGTGACATTAACGATTCAAATTTAAATGTGATGTGCTTAAAAAGTTATTTATATAATCTTGATTGTTTTGCCTTTTCATAGTTTATTTTGTTGGTCAATCTGTCCCAGGGTTCATTAACGCTCTGATGTACACTTCCTTACTTCAGTCTCCTTTAACACTGAATTTTCAAAAAAATCCTGTCCACACTGTTTTTTTTAACCATTTTTTTAATTATGGTAAAAGGCGCCATTTTGAACATTAGTTTTAGTTTTCTTTATATTTTATTTCCAGACATATTATTAAATTTGTTAGTTTTTATTTTTTATATATAAAAAATTGCGGACAGAATTTTTTTGAAAGCATTAATAAAGAGATTGCATGTATCACAAGACCCAGTGTTGTATATACGGAGCTAAAAAAATACAAAAGCTTCAAGAGTGCCATTTAAAAAGTATATTTCACTTTGTAATCAAAAACCGAATTATTTGCTAAAGAATCACCGTTTCATTTTAAATTTGTGAATTAACAATAATTGAAAAGCAACTGTGCATTGAATTATTTTTTTTTTATTAAGATATTTATTAGAAAAAAAAACCTCGTCCGAACCTTATAGCAAAAAGCTACAGTCACAAAAAAGGTGCATTTCAATAGACTACAAGATGTCGAAAGCAGTCATCTTCAAAGTACTTTGCACTTTATGCGATTCACCTATTCATATGCGTTTTATAAACCTTCTGTTGTTTTTTATTTCGTTTTCATTTGGGGAAATAAAAAAATAGTCTCGCTGTGCGAGATCAGGTGAATAGGAACTCGCCTGCGCAAGGACATATTTATGTATTTTTTTGTTCAATCCTGATAAACATCTTACAATAAAATTCGATGACATGAACTACACAAGTTCGTCATAAATCTGACGCTGATTTTCCGTTTAATACATTTTATTCGGGGATCGTATTCTCGGGTTGCCCGATCAGCTTTATTATATAAACATTGAGCGTGGTTTTACTGAAATCAATAGGTCCTACCGCCATGTGTCTATGCAATATCCATTTAGAAACCTGAATTATTACCCTATAGTTGTTTGTTTAAAGCTCAGAACTCATGTCAATCGGAACGAGGTTTTTTTTTGGGGATTATTAACAATTACATTTTTACATTTACATATTTATTTAGTATTTTCTATTAAAAATAAGAATTATATGTAGTTTAGTTGAACATTTTACTTATTTAAATAATCATATAAGTATTTTTATTGAAATATTCTAAGTAAACGCTGTGATATAATTACTAATTTCATTTTTTGAAAACGAAGAAATTCTAAAGCAATGATGGATCTAAGTGAGGCAATTTTGAGTGAATTGAACATTACAAACACGATTATTTATGTACATCATAGTAATGTAGTTAAGAGCACATCGTAAAAATTGTGGCAGTGTCCATGAAAAGAATCAAATATCAGTCTTCATAAATAATTTTAATGTATTATTAATGTTGGGGTTGTAAAATAATCAAAAATATTTTATTTGAGTTGTACAGATCAATATTATAGCATTTTCGGATTGGACATTCGGTGGTGCATCATCATTCTGCGTTTAAATTGCTCTCGCACCAATTAAATATCAACTTAGTGTCGCTCTGCACGCAGCAGTTCATAAATCGCACTCGCTTCATGCCAGCGCACTTTTACACTAGCCATTCTTGATGATGCAGAAAAATATTGATATTTTGTTTATTTTATTATATTATTTCATTTATTTTAGTCAATTAACTGGTCAAATCCACAACCCTATGTACAACACAGTACACAATTTAACAGTTTACATTTTTACAAATAATAGACAAGAAATTATATCCAATCCGTATATGAATAATTTCTTGGAAGTGGGAAGATCGCATCTTTACATCAACTTGAATTTATAAAAAAATCTGAAGTCGGAAAAGTTTGATACTACTTATATAACTTCATTCACAAGATTTCTTCTCATGAACATTGCCACAATTTAAAGAAAATGTAATGCCATTACGAGGAATCAAATCCAAACGATTGGATAACAAGATATAAATATTCTAAATATGTGAAGACAAGATAATAATTAAAAAAAATTAGCCTTCGCCCAAATCGAATAAACGTTTTCTCTACAACACATTATGTAGCTATGTCCTGTGATAATGAAAGAATATTTATTTTCATACATCCTTTATAATTTTAACAATATTTATGTTGAGCATACTTTTTGTATGTTCAGAATACTTCTTATCGAATTTCGTATGTTCACAAAAATGGGCACTTTTTGATGCATGCAAAATCTGGTGAAGACATTATCTCAAAATCATGTATCCGAAATATTGTATTGCCCATAATTTGTGTAAAATAAACGTACCCACCCTATTATGCCATTTTTGTTTTAGTCGATACTTGTGTGCATTTAAATACAGAATATACTCTAAAAAGACCATTTTTAAATACACTTTTCTCTAAGAAATTAACTCATCAATAAGAAACGAATGAAAAAGTAATCATAATTGGTGTTGGCTGTGAAATTTAAATGTTTTGGGTTGGTATTTTAGCCACTTCCACAGAATGACATTTTCGTTGTAAACAAAGTTTATTACCTCGAAATAATTCTGCGACAAAAAGAAAAATAAACAAATAATTATTTAAGAACCTACAGAAATTGTTGAAAATGTCAAAAACGTCTAAACCAACCCTTAAGCTTTTGGTTTTCAGAAGCCTGGTTCGATTAATTAATCATTTAGTGAACACGGCTTGCGTGAAAATTTAGGCTACAAATACCTTTAATTTATGTTAAGGAAAATCAAATTTTCCATGTTATCCGCAGGAGCCACTCGTAAATTTTCTTTCATTCTACTCCAAATCGATGTACTCTTCGCAGACTTGTATGTGAAAATGGGGCGCCTAAAACTGTCACTATCTGACGGTCTACCTTGGGATGCCCTTTGTTCAATTTATTAAGAAGAAGAATATTCGAAATTGATACTTTGGTGCCTTAATTTCTTAGAGCAATGTGGAGAGATAGATCAAACAAATATTTTCTTTGGTGTTTCAAAAAAGTAAAAAAAATATATATAATTATATTTTTTTAAATTCATCCAGTTTATAGGTATGGTTTGAATGCTAAAGAAAGTATAACATTAACAACTTTTGAATGTTTTTAAATATGGTGATTAATAAGAGAAGACAATGAAAATATATTTCGAGAATGGTATCGGTGATTATTTACAAATGTTCTAATAATTGTGTTATTAAAAAATAAGTTTTTCAATAAATAAAATCGGTAAATGTACATTCATTTGAAGTATATTTTCATTAACATATAGTGGATTTTATTTGTTGCACTAGTGTCACACTCGACACTGTATTCGAACTGTCATACTTGTCAGAAGTATATGCTACACGTGTGCTATTGTCAAATATTTGAACAAATCAAATGCGATTAGTGCAGAATACTTACACCTAGTGCAACACATAAAATCCACTAATAGTAATTTCATTGTGTCTATATTTTTACATACAATTTAATTCACCGTGTTATATTGGTTTTCGGGAACAAACTACTAAAAAGGTTATTAAAATAATGGCTCAACGTAATACTATGCACCATTTTATTTTGCTTATCCCTTCGTATCTGGCAACACTTCACTTATTGCACGAAAGATGATCTAGGAGATAACTACATTTACCCAATATGTATTTTTTAAAACTCTTTTTCGCTTAACAACTCATTGCCATCAATTCTTGTAGAGTTTGGTTTGTAGATTCCTTTTTTTAATCGCAAGAAACAATCTAAGGGCGTCAAATCTGAAAGGATGCATTTCATCAAATCTCTACTTACTTTTATTGCCTAAAAAATATCCCAAATATGCCAAAATTCATATTACCTGCAATATTTTGCCTGATTTTTGACTATTGAATAAATAATAACATTTCAGTTCTTTTAGAAAAGACATAATTTATATTTTAAAATTTTAATTTGTTGAGTTACAGTTAGTTCATGTACATTTAGAGTTCTAGGAAGGTTAAACATACTTGTGCTTATTTTTTTTTCAAAAAGCCTATTAGTTAATATTACCTGCAATACTTCGTTGTGGCATACCTACCTATTTAAAGTTAAAATTCTTTTCGACACGACAAAGAACATTATAAATAATATTTTGGTTATACTAATGTTATATAATTTCCTAATTATTATTTCGATAGTAGTTTGTTCCTGTTTTCCTTGTGGAACACTTTCCTATAGTTTTCCTTTTTATCGGTGACTCGTTTGCACATAGTTTCTTTAAAAATGTATGTAGTACACTTCCGTGGACCATGAAGAGTTGTTTTTAATATGTTTGTACATATGTAAAGGATCAACCTATGTTAAACTGGGACATTGTATATATTATGATTTCATAATTTTAAGATTTTATGCCTTTAACCAGTCAGGATATTCAGATAAAGAAAAAATGGATATCGATATTAATGTTAAACATATCAAGTTATGTTGTAGATATATCGATATTCAAATAAAAAAATTTACATTAGATATTAACGTGTCGTGTGATTTTTGATTTAAATGTGTAATTTTGGATTTTATGAGCAAGTCTTGTGTTCTTAAACAGGCTTACAAAAAAATCTTACTAGGAATATTATCTATGGATTTAGAAATAAGCTTATGGAAGTTGAATTTTGTTTCTGTTAACCTGTGAAAATATTTGGTTTGTTCCAACAAAAGTTCAGAACCATTCAGAACTTTGCGCAAAGCTATTTTACCGTTTCAACAAGTCGATTGAAAAATTCAGAACTGGAATTGTGTTCTGAACTGATTACGAATCATTTTTATAGTTCTAGAGTTTTTAATTAGGCTGCCTAAGGGGGTTGAGACATAGACTCAGTAAATTGATGAAGGTGTCATTGAGGCTAGGGGGAAATAGTAATCACCATGAAAATGTATTTTTTTTTAAACCGCTTATACATTTTTCCTCTTGGTGTCTATTTCGAATAAAAATAGCGTCTAAAATGGAAGGCTATGTCGCAACCCCCTTAGATATACCAACCCTGTCCTATGGTAGCTCTCGTTTGACAGGTCGATGGACTGTCCATTTAGGCATTCCAAACAAAATGGTTGGCGAAGGGAAGAGTTGGTATATCTAAGGGGTAGCGACATTCGATGTATTCTATCTACAACACGTAAAATCATGAATATTTTATACTAAAAGAACTGGTTATTTTACGTCGAACGACTATTCGAATAAAAATAGCGTCCAAGATGGAAGACTATTCGCAACCCCTTAGATATACTAGCCCTGCCCTACGGCACGATTGTTTGGCAGGTTATTGGAATGCCTCTGAATCAGTTTAACGCGATATTTAACCTCACTTTATTTTGTTATTAATTAGGCAATCCAACGTTCTGTCAGAATAGACAAAAATGGCCGATCCTTGGCAAAAACAACAAAGTTTGTTAACCTGACCTTTTCATTAGTATTTGACTGTTATTGTAAATCATACAGTAAATATTAATGTATTTTTAATAAAGATTAATTCATTCTAAAGTCTCAAAAAAATAATACACTATTTATACTATTAAGGGAAACTGTTTTTGCCAAACGTTCGCCACGTGATTGGATTGCCTACTTGGCAATAAAATATTTTTCTGAATTGGCTATGTTTTCAAGCCCAATGATAGAGAATTCTTGAACACGATATTGTTGAAATAATTAAAAATTTCCTAGATATGGTAGTGTCTCAATACATTTTTTAAAACATTTTCTAGTTATTAGGAACACAATAAAATGTCCAATGTTTTTTAGCAGTTTTTAATTTGTGATTTTATGAGGTAGAATAAAGAAACAAAACTATTAACCGATTCAAAACTAGTGGAGTCGATTCTAGAACTATAAGTGTTTTGAATCCCAATCTGAACTTTCTGTTGGAACAAACCTAATGTTTGCTTCACATAATAATATTTCAGAGAATCTTATTGCAATAATGTGTGCCTCTAGAGCAACAACAAAAAATATGTCCATTAAACATAAAACATTTATTTTATTTTACATACATCGTATATAGAGTTCTTCATAAATTAAAATTACAATCCAATGCATTGAATGAACTCAATTTAAAAATGAATTAATTCATCCTAAGTATCTGGAATAAATTATTAAAAATGTAATATTTTATGTCGGGAAAAATCCCACAGCGAAATCTGTCTGGTCTAAAAAATTAAAAATACGTTTGCTAATTCCAAATATCTCTTACTAATATAGAAGCAATTATATATGTAAGTAAACACCAAGCGTCGTCTATGTTTTTTGAATAGATTGTGTAGGTATTGTCAAATGATCGTCTACTAAAAATGTTAAAATATAAAGGAATATTATAAGTAGATTTCCATGCCGTCTAAACGAGACTCCGATGTAATTTTAAATTGATGTATTAACACAGTTGGATCATTTGAAATAACTAAGTTTGTAAAGTGTGTAAATATTTTGTCGTTTGTTGACATTTAAATGAGAAGAATCAGGGCAATCAATAAATAGATATAATATGTTTCATGATTCAATTATTCCTCGAGGTCCTAAGGTTACAAAACGCTTGTCCCAATGTATCAAGTTTTATAACTTCATTGTAGCTCCCTTTTCAGTTGTTCCGATTTTACACCTAATTCAAAAAACACTTCTCGGCATGACAGAAAATGCTTGCAAAGGAATTTTTTATAATAATTTATTTCGAGCAAAAAAAAGGGAAAAAATGTATCAAACTAAATCCATCCAACTACAAAGAGCAAACAAAAAATACGACGTGCCACTTTTTACAGTCTTGTTTTTAACCCGATGTGGGTACAAACTTTGTATTGACAAAATAAGACTATTGGTAATTAATTATCATTGACTACGTCGCCTTTCGTTGTAAGATCCTATTATTCTATTTTAAAAATTAAACAATGTGTTTTATTTGCGACATCTGAAGTAATAGTTAGAATTACAACAAACTAAAAATATATCTCTGTTTATACATTAGTGTAAATTTTTGCACGGAGCTCTTAGGCGATACGAAAATATACTTTTTGTGTACTTGTTACTGCCAATGTTAATGACTTAACCTGGTCAGATTGCTTAATAGTATAGGTTTTAGTTTTATTAAATAGTTGCCTTAATGAGCGAAACAAATTAGTTTTTTAATTTAATAGATTTACTAATAATTACGGTACTTCTTTTAAAATTAACATTAACTTTCTTTTAAGAGGTCATTACACTATCTAACTCGATCATTCACTAATGAAAAGTATCGTACAATTTATATTCTAAGTAATAATAATAATATACATTAAAAAAAATTATAATATATTTGATTAATTTATTTTACCAATTTAAATGGTTAACATTTTTAATTAGGAAACTTGGGATAATGCTTTTGTTGGCATATTCATGGAAAAGGGTCCAATATACAACCAGTAAATAAATCATAACAACATAAAGATTAAATGGAATATTTATTACTTTTAAAAGTCAATAAATTAAAATTTTGTTTTATTCGGAAATTAGAGGTTGTATCAAAGTATGTTCATATACAAAATATTAAAAAAAAATGCGTTTATATTCACCTCTTATCATGTTCATTTATCTATATACTATTTTTTTGTTTTAAAGTACTTTGCATATTTTTTTAATATGCTTATTTCAATTGTATGTATTTCTCTTAGACAATAAAACTTATTATTACACCTCAACATTATATTAGACCCTTAGATTTTAGATTTATGTGGCTGTAGTCCTTATTAGGCCTCGTCAGGCAGTAATAGACTAACCTTTGTTGTCCCGATACTAGTTTTCATATAGAATGTAGAGGATTATTTATTCATTATCCACCCTTTATTATGCTATCAATGTTATCAAATACTATCAAAAATACAGTGGCGTAGAAATTTCACAGGATACAGAGATACCAGGTATATTATTAAACAATCCCACAGTTTCCTTATGGCAAATCACTTTTGCCAATTTTATATGTTGCAGTTTTGATATTCTAATCAAAATTGTCTATGGGCACAAAGTTCTCCTATTACTAGTTTTTTAGATACAGGGTGTTTTCAAAAATATCTAGGACGTAAACGTTGTTATTTTGCTAATATTCATAAATACACATCGCCAAAATTCTTGGACCCCCCTTTTGATTGTCAAAATGAGACACTATTATTAAAAGTCAAGAAGTGTGTTACATAGTACATTTATTTTGGTTATGTATCCAATACAAATTGGCTGAATTAAATTTTAACTGAACAAGAAAAAACTATACAAACGAAAAGTAGTGCATAATAAAATGATTACTAGAATTTGAAATCCAGAAGAAAACCACTTTAGAGCTAAATTAAAAATTCATTAATATTCGGTGTGTCTTCCCCTGTTCTGTAGTAAGGTATTAACTCGCCTGTGCATGGAAACAATAAGGGTGTTAATGTAATCCATTGGGATGTTGTTCCATTCTTCTTGGGCCGCGACTGTGAGTTCCTGGAGGGTGACAGGAGGAATAATTCTGTTTCAGGTTGCTCGTTCAACGAAATTCCGCATGTGCTCAATGGGATTCATATATGGCGAATTTGCTGGCCACGGTACTCTTTGAATATTCTGAAGTTCTAGTGCATTTTGTACCCTTCTCGTGCGATGGGGCCTAGCATTGTCATCCATGAAAATAAAATTGGCTCCAATTTCATTTTGGAGAGGATAAATAATGGGTTCAATAATGTTTCGAACATATCTATCGGCTGTCATAATGTCTGGAATGGGAATAAGCTGCGTACGACAACCATGCATTATGCCTCCCCAAAATATTACTGTTCCTCCTTGGTATGGAACGACTTCTCTGGCAAAAGATAGTCTTTTTGGTCGCCCTGGCCCTCTCCAAACTCTGTGTCGCCGACTATCACTAATTAAACCATATCTGGTTTCTTCGATAAAATAACATTTCATCACTGAGCTAAAAGCCAGCCTCTGTGTTCCTGTGCCCACTGTAGACGAGCAGCTATATGTCTGGGAAGTAACCTGGATACTCTTAATGATCTCCTAGATCGTAAATTGGCTCTAGCAAGTCTCCGCCGTATTGTGGTACTGGAAATGAATCGATCATACGTTCTAAAATGAGTTCAGACAGCTGAGACTGTTAGATCTTCTCTTGGATTAGTTACCCTAGGGCGCCCAGTCCCACGTCTCCAGTCAACGCTGTTAGTTTCCTGGTACAAACTTACTATTCGGATAACTGAAGCGCGGGGAATCCCTAGTCTATCTGCGATTCGATGATTCGGCAGACCCTCATCATGCAAAGCCACTATTCTTGCTCTATTGAACACTGAAATTCTATTGCCAGGCATAGTTGCAAAGAAAAACTCAACAATCACTTAAACACGCAAAATCGATATGAACCACTTTTTAAACATTGGTACCTAAAATTGTGGGAAATTGTTTTTGTAAACATTAATATTTACGAGGAGGGTCCAAGAATTTTGACAATGTGTGTATTAAAAGTTATAGTTTGACTGTCTAAGATATTTGTGAATACCAAAATACAATACCAGCCTTTTTAGGAAACAACTATATTTACAGAAACAAAAAAGTTACTCAAATATGTAATGATATATCCAGTAATTAAATATATTTCGTTGTGTTCCGTGAAACCTGCACGCCACTGTGTTTTAGATGGCAGTCATAGCCACACAACTTTTATTTAAAACATTTTTTGTATATGCAGTAATAACGATGATAAAGGTAGTTGATAAAGAATTAACCTTGTAGGTAACTATAGTAAAACAAAATGAGAAGGTTGATATGCATTAATTGCAGATTTTAGTATTACGAAATATTAACTTCAAAAAACATACCAGCGCTATGTAGTTAATAATAATAATAATATCATGTTTACTCTAATTACCAAGAAACCAAGCTGACAATATGATCCATAAATTATTTTTATTAAAATCTGTTATAATCGAAGTTATTTGTTTTTGATCCAACGTGAAATAAAAATACCTAATCTTTAAAATCCACCAACTCAGTTTTTATTCTATTCATTTGCCACTGTCAGCTCTAACTTTCAATTTCAAGCCATCAAAAATAGACTTTAGCAGAATCCATACCAGTTAGCAGTATCCTAATAGTTTTCCGATATAATTACACAAACCATCACTAACCCAAAACGGTAAATAATCTACCTGTGCGACCACATTTCACAGTAATATTCCCATACTTTTTCCAGCTACTACTAGCATGATCAGTAACTGTAATATAATTTAGATTCAAATACATCTAAAGCAATTTTTCGACAGGGATAATCTACCTTACCATGAGTTAAACAAAATTTAATGAAAACATGCACATAATAAAGAGAATGCTGTAAACTAGCATCGATGCAACTTTGGCTCGTCCCACTACATATCAGATTTATGCGCGACGTGCGACAGTGATCTCTGCTCGATACGTGCATGTTCCTATTATACCTTGTTCAATTCATTGTAAAGTATAGTTTCCGTGTTGAAAAATCTACCTGTACGTAAAACTGTTTAATTATGTAGCAATTTTTGTATTATATTTTCGCCCGTATTCTTTTTAGACTCATTTTTAAGTCTTGCCAATTTTAATTTTCTTATCCCTTTTAGTATTCCTCCATTTGTATTTCTTCATGGATTTTTTTTTCATTTTGTTCTTCTGATTGCTCAGGATCTTTGTTTATTTCTTTCATTTGATTGCCAATAGTATCTCATAATCACTTATTTCGTAGTTTAAATGAAAAACATTTTAATAATTACAAAAATAATAATTTTTCACAGGTTTGTTTTAGGTATGTATAGGACTTATCATTTTCTTAAATTTTGATACAATCAAATGTTGAACGTTTAATTTATATCATAAATGATTATATATTGGAAAAAAAATTAAATTTCCAGCTTATCATTTTATATAGTTAATTCTGTAACTAACGTATTCTAAAAGTTGGAGGTGAATTTTGCAATAAAGGGTGTAAAAAGTCATGTAATAAAATCTAATCAGGGTGTATTAATAGCAGGATAAATGCACCATTATATTTGGCATTTGCGTTTTGTCAATTTGACAATACGTTTTGAAATCAGGGAATTAATGTGCCTAGAAAGATATGGCAAAGCTGTTTACGATGATGTTAATTTTTTTTACGTATGTACATATTATGCGTTTTACTAGGTTCACGTTTTTGGTAATGATGACAAAGTAAGCGAGTGTTTTTACCTCTTAAGATTTTTGGTCTCATAATTACCTACATTTCAGATAGATGTACATATTGATATTTATAATAATTTACACTTCTTTTCAGGAACTTTAAGATGTATTTTTTTAAGGTAAAACGTGTATTAATGATTTTTTTTATATATTTTAGTGTCGTATAAGTAGGAGTAAGTGCGTTTCTCATCTTTCGGAGAGTTTATAACGTGTCTTACTAGTAACCTAAGTTGTATTGATTAATATGCAGCACAATAACCTAGACAGTTTTTTAAAAATTTAAAGAACCATTTTTACTTACCAAATTGATACTGGTCTAGACATTCGCTGAACGATTGTCCAAAAATAGTAAAACATTGGAGTTAATTAAAAATATTTTAATGAAGAATTACCTCCTGTTTATATAAGTACAATCTTTTATGCGAATTACCTACAATAATTAAGTATTAAAGTGTTCTAATAAACTTTTGAATTGTTTTAATAAAAACATTTTTGTAAGTACGATTACACATTTTTGGACCATTTATCGTTGATTTTTGTTTTTTAAGAACTCCAGTACGTAAGATAATAAATGTTAAAAATTATGAAATAAGGCGTAATACATAGATTCCTGAAATTCTAATTTTAAATGTGGGTATAAATGTTTTTTAAATGTAAAATTGGTTGATATAATTTTTATAAAACTGAATATTATAGTTAAAAAAAAAATAATATTCATATAGATCATTTATCAAATACATCACTGTTTCTATTTTTAATGAACAATGAATTTTTAAATGTAGATCATTTTGGTAGCGTTACACAATAATAAAGAACTACATTTAATTGTGACTTTTATTTCACTCTTTGCCAATTAAAAATTTCAGGAAGTTTATCTTTATTAAAAACTGATTTTAAAAGGCAAAATACGTTTAGGAGCAGTATTCCACATAAAGAATGACAGATATATCTTTATATTTACATGACAACAATAAATAAAATAGTCAAGTCGACACGTTTAATTTTGCTCTTTAAGTTTTATAAGTTTTAGTATGGAAGCAGTTAACTAAAAATTTCGAAAATAACACCATTGGAAAGCAATTATAAAAGCAATTTGATTTTAATGCTCTCAAACATGTCCAGACAACATATTTGCTAACTTTCCTTTTGCTCAGACACGCGTGTTAAGGACTACAGAGTCAGACCATGACCCTCAATTATCAACTTTCCTAAATCATGAGCGCTCCATATTAGGAGATATAACCCATTTGTGTTTACAGAATCACGCCACCTGGTATTCTGTAATATTGACCACTAACTTTGAATGCCTGTTATATAAATATATAAAAAATATACATAAATAATCAACAAAAAATGCTTACATTAAAACAGTTAAACTTAGCAAAAAATGTCAAATTCCTATTGTAACCAATTAATTATTCTAAAATTACAAATATTTTGAACTGTTTTCTCTTCTACCAAGACTTTTTCCTTCCTTTTGCAAAATTTTTGTAAATTCTTGGCAAGTTTCAGTATAATTAAATTTAATCATTAGTTCAGATTCTGTTTCTTTCCTCGAGGCTACAAACATTAGACTAAAAATATACTCTATCATCGCGTTTGAGTGAGGAAGTGAAATATCAAAACAGCAAATTTTGAAAAAATTTGGAGATCTATGGCTCTTAAAATAATAAACCCATTGCTGATCAATTTTAATGTTTAAAATTTAGTGGTGGGTTTTCCAAATATGATGACAACTTTACAAATTCTTCTAACAGTAGGTCAATATCTACACCAATGGCAAACTCATCAGTAATGTTTATGAAATCGTCTAATTTAGGGTTTGTTTTCAAATCCATCGCCCCAGACATACAAAAGATGGCGCTTGTAAATATTACGACGGAATGACCGATAATTTGATAGCATATTAATAATATTTTGATATCTATTCAATGTAAATTAGGAGATTTTTGAAAAATAAGGAGGTTTATAGCTTAGTTTAAAAAGCGGGAGGGAGTGTGAGAAATCGGGAGACTCCCGCCTATATCGGGAGGTATGGCAACCCTAACTTAACTTGTTATAACCGAAAACATCAATTACTTTTTTAGCTCCTTTTACTGAATCTGACACCATAGATATAATACAAAACATTAAATCAAAAAGAACTCAAGATATATATGAAATTAATACCTATTTATTAAAAAACTGCCCCCAAAATATTGTTGTTCCTATTACTGAATTGATAAACTGTTGTTTAGCTGAAGGTACCTTTCCAGCGATATTTTTAAAACTTCCAAAGTTTTACCATGCCACAAAAAAAGAGATGACTCAGTACCTGAAAATTTTCGCCAAATACATATTTTACCATATTTTTCTCAAATACTTGAAAGTGTTATTGTATAACAAATTGTGCATTTCTTTGAAAACAACAACCTGTTTTCTGCGGAACAATATGGTTTTAGACATGGGAGAACAACTACAGATACCATGCTGGCTTTAATGAATAACATTCAGAAGTCTTTAGAAAACAAATCACAATGCGTAGCTATATTCTCTGATCTGTCTAAAGCATTTGACTGTGTAAGTCACACATTGTTAATCAACAAACTAGATAAATATGCCATCAGAGGCATTGCAAATAAGATGATTGCTTCTTATTTGCAAAACAGACAACAAAGTGTATAGGTATTACAGAAATAAACTTAGTAAACCTTTATTAATGAAAAGAGGTGTTCCACAAGGATCCGTACTAGGCCCTCTATTATTTTTAATATATACCAATGAACTTCCATCATATATGAATTCAAATAATGCCGAATTACTAACTACCATGTATGCATCAGATGATACCAATTTTTCATATCACTGCAATAACACATCTGACATAGTTATCAAAAACACTAAGATTATGACTGAAGCTAAACAATGGTTTGATAGCAACGAATTATTTTTAAATCACAATAAAACTGAAACATGTGTCTTCAGGTTGAACCAAACTACTAGTGAAACAATGAACACTAAATTTCTCGGTATATATTTTGACACACAACTTACATAGAACTATCAAATAAATAACTTATGCAACAAGTTGGCAAAATTCACGTTTGCTCTATGTAGAATATCAAATATAGTTAATACACAAGCAGCAATAACTACTTATTATGGTTTATTCCATTCCAATTTAACATATGGGATTCTAACTTGGAGAAATGCTAGCTTTACTTCACTACAAAAACTTTTTATCTTGCAAAAATCAGTAGCTCGCTCTATTCTACGGGTAAATTATTATGAACCATGCCGACCACTATTTAAGCAACTTAGCATAATGACCCTGTTTTTGCGAATAGTATTTGAAAACTTTCTAGCCATAAAAAATAATTTGGGAAACTTCACATGTCACTCACATACAATACCAGAGGGAAAGATCAGCTAATCCAAACGAGAACTAGGATAAACAAGTCCCGAACAATAGGCATTTCATTCTATAATGCACTTCCGTCCCACATCCGTAATCTACCAAGAAAAAAAGTTAAACATCAAATTAAAAAGATCTTACTGGACATGTGTCTATAGAACACTAACGATTATTTTGTAAGAGTGGAACATGTCACTTATGTTTTTAATATTGTATTTTTTTATATATTTTTTATTACTGTTACCATCCATGATCTTTTAAAATCCTATTTTATTTTAAATTTTATACTAGCTGTATGTTAATGTATGTAAAATGTGGTGTATTTTACCATTTATGTTTACTGACG
Source organism: Psylliodes chrysocephalus (assembly GCA_927349885.1). Taxonomy (NCBI): domain Eukaryota; kingdom Metazoa; phylum Arthropoda; class Insecta; order Coleoptera; family Chrysomelidae; genus Psylliodes; species Psylliodes chrysocephalus. Next base: position 28,539,194 of record OV651826.1, on the reverse strand, counting down.
ACTATGTACTAGTATATTATACGTAACAAGAGTTGTAACCCATATTACGCACGAAGTGAAAAAGTTTAAATTTCACGAGTGCGTAATGGGCTTACAACTCGTGCAACGTACTATACTTTTTCTACGCCCACTTAAAACATTCTCAAAAAGGATTTAATGGTAGGCTTATGTTGCCAATCCATAAATTTTCGATAGGTAATTTCGTACCTTTCTTTGGATTTTAGCGGTAATAAATTATGTGTGGCAGCTTGAGCTTTTTCTAAAATCTCCGGTGGAGTTCTCATAATTTCATCACTTTCACTGCTAACAAACATATTCGTAGATACAGTTGAGAAAATGTTCGGATACAATCATATTTCGTTACAAAAAATGACAATATAAATGGCATGACGTCCATAGCATGCTAAGAAAACGCGACATATTAGAAATATTGTATAATATGTTGCCGACATTTAGGGGCATCACTCTTTTAATCCAAAATGTATCTGGCCAACGCTAAAAGTTTTTATGATTTTTAAATGACTAAATTTATGTAAATAGACCAAATAAAGTCGCATGTAAACAAAAATTTGATTGCAATTTGATTAAACCAAGAAATTTAAGTTTTCTTATCAAAACGCACATGTATGTTATGAGATCTCATTAGGTGCATGTTATTGTTAAATGTCATTTACAAGGAATGTTGATAGTGCGATTTTTAACGTTTACTGACATGGGCATAGAAAAAGATGTTTATATATGTATTACTGAGAATAAAATATTTCTATTTCAACCTGCATATCAAGTAAATTACGATTATTATGATAAATATATTATTTTTAGATAAGTGAAGAGATTTTACAATAAAAAATAATAAAAGAACAAAAAGAAATATTTATTTTATTTAATATTCTCTACATTCCAACAAAATATATTCAATTATGAAAACTAGTGACTCAACGACCCTATACATACATACAAACACAAAAATAATTTATAATACATAAAATAAATTAACAAATTATCATGTATCACACAGTTAAAGTGCCATATGTACTAAAAGCATAATCAATACTCAATAATTTGCCATTAAGAAAATGTGTGGTGATGGGATCAATGTATTTATTATTTTCGCCATTATCATGAGTCCTACTAATATTCCATATCCTTATCACTCCATCTATAGTTCCCGCACATATTTCACTTCCATCAGACTTCCAAATCACTTTTAATATTGGAGCATCCTTACACTTTAATTCAATAACAACTTTGGACGTCAACAGGTCCCACACTCTGATAGACTTGTCTTCACTAGCACTAGCTAGTAGTTTGCCACATGGACTGAATGCTAAGCTGTACACCATACCCTTACTTGCATGCAAGAGCCTTAGAGAGCTAGCCTTATTTATACACCACAATCTAATATTTCTATCTGCAGATCCTGTTGCTAAATATAGACAATTAGGATGAAATTCTACACATGTTACTGCTTGTGAATGTCCACAGAATATCCTGAGTATTTTTCCTTTTTTTATTTCCCACAGTCTTGCTGTACCATCCATTGATCCAGTGGCTACATAAGCCCCATTTCCACTAATTTTAACATAGTAAACAGCACCTAAATGACCAGTACATTTTTTTAATAAAGTCAAAGTTTCTAAACTATAAATACATAATGTTCCATCTGCAGAACCTGAAACTAGCATTTGATTATCAGGTGATAAATCAACACTATAAATATGGTTTGAATGGTGTACAAATTTCATGTAGGCATTGTGATTTATATTGTATAAAGAGTTCAAAGGATGTACAGGCATTAAATAAAGTACATTGTGTTGTGCAAATACCAGTAAACCACACTGTCTTTTTAATAACCCACAGGACACTAAATGTTTGTTATTTGTTATATTTATATTAAAAATTGCAGTCTCTTCACGTTTCAATTCCCTCAAACAATTTAAAAACTTTTGATGCTTATAGTCTTTTTTGTATTCAATTGAAGGCATTGTTACACGTTTTTGTTTCTTAGTAATATCATTAACTTGAAAATCGAAATAAGTCTGTAGTACTTGAAGAAACCCAATATGACAATTTTCTAAGACAAATACCTTCAGGTTCTTTAACGAATTGGATTGTAGCTTCAACACTATTCTACTGCTTCTAAATCTCTCTTTAAATTTAGATAGGTCCTTATCTTTAGTTTCATTGGCAAAAATTAAGTCTATTATAGTATTATCACAATTATTTTTATTTATAGAGGGCACATGACACTTAAAAAACGAAGCTGCTCTATCTGCTTGTTCGTATCGCAGAATTTCCATATACAGGTGGCAAAATAAAGGGGCCACAATGCACTCGATATCGTGAAACCGATTTTTAAACTTGGTTTGGTCCCTTAACCACAATAAGAATTTTGTAAAGTTCTGGTCGATGACTATTGGATCACAGCGGATGTTTAATATGGAGTTTGATCTTCCCACAGACGTTTCCACTAAAGAATGAGTTAACCGCTGTCTTTTTGTTACCATAAAAGTTTGCAGAGTATAGTAGTTTCTTCGCTGAAGATATAATGCAACGGCATTTTTCACCTCACGTTTCTTACGTTTAATTTTGGTACTTTTGCGTTTTACTTCATCCATTATAAGCATAACAAAATAAAAAATAACATATACATTATGGTTTACGGTAATTTAATTCCGTTTTACAGTTTAAACTAACTGCAATTTTTTACATATTTTATATTGAGGTTAGGAGTTATTATATTAGACACACACATGCAGTGTTGCCAGACAAAAGATATTAAAATAGCCAGAATCTAATGACGAAAATCACCAGCAGTAGGGAGGATAACATTAACTAGATCAACTTGCCTTTTTCTATGCTTCTGTTTTTCCTAGCTTTAATTCCACCAATAAGATTTTTATTGCATATTTTGCAATTCAATTTTACTGTTATTGTTTGGTGTTTCGGCCTCCATTTTTCTTAGATCCTCTTCTTGGAGAAGGTGGGCATAGGTTGCCCTGGGGTGCTATTTTCAAAGTCGAGAGAATTCATTTCTCTCGAGAGAAATGTCATACGTCAACGTAAAACAGTATTTTTAGGGTCCTAAGGGCCAGTGTAAACTCACTGATTGTTTCTCACGGTTTATTTAGAGATAATTAATATCCTCCTAAGAATTTTAATCCTCGAGGCCTTTAAAAACAGCCTTTCCACATTGACGTATGACATTTCTGATGAGAATCTTGAGAGAAATGAGTACTCACACGGTTTGAAAATAGGTCCCCTGTCCGTCTTCCTAGGGTTCCGAGATAGCGTGAAGGTCGGCAACATCAAGTTTATTTATTCCCCAGTATATCTACCATTTATTCAACACGTATATAACGTGTCGAGTTCGCACATAAGAATCCCTATGATGATTGATGTTGACATAGATTTTTTTGTAAAATCGCAAGATCTAATGATAAATCACAAGATCTGACAACGCTGCATACATGACACATTTTTTTCATTTAACGTGCCGTGCCATCTATCAGTTTATATAGCAAGTAATAGAAGCAGAAATAGAAACTATTGTTTACAGTTTACTTTGAAATACAGTTAAAAAAATCTACCTTTATTAATAGATGGCACCAAGCGCAATATATCGGCGTTGTATGAAGATATCGGTCATAAACCGATTTAGGCACGATACGGAACACCAAAAACCAAAACAAACCGTAATTTTTTGTATCATGCTAGGTCTGTTCTGGTTTTGAGAAATAACGATCCACAACTGTCGGGCTCATGCGCAGTAGATAAAAAGTGTTCTGGTTTTTCTGGGACTACTTCGGATCTCTCAGTCCAGTGTTCTGGTTTCGTATCCGAAATAATCCGTGATTGTTGTAAACAGTCAAAAAGTGTTCATGCTTGGGAGTGTGGATCGACTCGGACTGTTTTGACCGCGCATGCGTTTTTGAAGTGTTATGAATATTGTATTGGCTTTTTAGACCATACGAAACGTATACAATCCCAAATTGTTTATTTATATGTGGACGAATGTCTCTTGTTCTTGTTTTATTTGTAAATTAAAGCAATTTTAGAATTATTAATTTTTTAATATTCTGTTTTTATTTATTCCATTGAAATGTGATGATAATGATAAACATATACATGCAAATGTTATTTGAAGCTGAGCTTTCAAAAGGAACTTCATTATTATAATAAACAATAAACAAAACACCTTTATGACGTGTTCTGGTTTTCCAAGAATTTCAAACAGTCGGGGATTTTTTGCCTTTACGCATACGGTCCGGCGCAGTTTCAAAACAGTTTTCATTTTGAGAACCAGAACAAACCTTATGGGTTGTTGATGGGTTCATGACAGTTCATGATTATTTATGACGTTTTGGCGTAGACAAAAATGACAAAATTGGCATTGGAGGTTATTTAAATTATTTACGAATGTTCATTAAATAAACAAAAATAATTGTTTTTAAAAGCATGCTATGAGTAACACTGATATCGATATAATACTAAGGAGACTTTCGGGCAGATTTAATAAAATATTCTACGACAGAGAATTTGTTGGTTGCATCCAGGAAGATTTTAAAGTTATCTTAAAGAACAGGAGTAGATGTTGGTAAGTTTGTTAAATTTGCAAGTATTATTTAATCGATTGCGCTATACAAGCACGCGGAAAAAGGAATTTATGTTGTGCAGTGAAAGAGAAAGTAGAATCTTCAGACAGTGACTTCACCTATTATGTAAAGAGCAAATCTTTTGGTTTTACTTTCATTGGCGTTTACTTTTAGTGTTGTTGTCTTTCCTCTATTGGGTCCGAACTATTTTAAAGCAGTCCAATACCAAGCAGAAATATTTGACCTTGAGGTAATTCTCTTGGGAAGTAATAGGAGAAGTTTTATTGCAGTATGTGACAAAAAGTTTTTAATGTAAGTACTTACTTTTAACTTAAATATGTATACTCAATAAATTGTTGGGGAGCAATGCAGTTTTGCATTACTACCTAATCAAGAATTAACACAACTCATTTGACTTAGTTTAAGTTACTTCAATAATTTCCACATATTTTAAACCAAAACCATTCATTGATTAATACTGAAATCATAGGCAATTAATAATTATTCAAGTATCACACTCACATCTTATCAACTATATTAGCACACCTTGTTCAAGATTATTTTTTAAAAAACCTTGCACATGCATAATATTTTTGATATACCATAAGGTTGGCTCAAAATTCGAAACTGCTATGTATACCTACTATGAACCATAATGCAATACTACTAATTTTACTCTTCTACTGTATTCAATATTTCCATGTCCATATCCAGTATAATTTAAATAACAATGTCAGGAACTTTACCATAAACTCAAAAATTAAAGTTAATTTATGTATTTTACTTATATGTTACAAAATCAAATAAGTTTGAGTGAAATGTGTAATGAAGCTAACTCACCTATACTCCAGTTTTTAAAAAGAATATATTTACCCCAGCTTTTTTAGAAAAAATGTCAAAATAGTCTAATTTATGGCAAATGGAGTAGAACTACTAAATAAAAAATCTGATGTGTCCAACACATGACTTTCCTATCTAGTTATTATAGGGTTTTTCTGATTATTTTGTACAACCTATTGCAGCACCTCTATAAATGTTTAGAGGATAAACTAAATATATACATTTTCCACATACATCTACCTCAAAACATGTTTCTATAGATATTCATTGAAAACGAAAATACTGAAAAATTTAAATTTAGCACTTTTTCTCCAATTTTTCCATTGCGGTCCATTTTAGAAAAATCATGTATTAACAAAAATTATAGAGATCGAAATCGCAAACAACTTTTAATTCAACAATTTTCTTAAAAATCAGAATTTTGCACATTTTGTCAAATTTCTCGAATACGGGCCATTTCAGGAAAATTTGACATAAGGCAAAAATTATAGATAATAATATTAGAAGGAACTTTTATTTGAACAATTTTCTTCTCCAAACATAAATAACAGATATATTCCATAAAATATAAAAACGGCCTCCCATAAAGTACCCCCCCAGATGTTCCGACTTTGTCCAAAATCTAATCATTTCGCGTCAGGCCGAAATAAAACTTAAGTTTAAAATTTAATGTTTTTTTCTTTATGTCTGAGTTTTCTTCAAAATTCGAAATTTACACATTTTTTCAAATATCTCGAATACAGTCCATTTTAGAGAAATTATGTATAGGATAAAAATTATAGAGAATTATATTACAAACAACTTTTATTTAAACAATTTTTATAAAAAATTATTTTTTTTACATTTTGTCAAATTTCTCGAATACGGATCATTTTAGGAAAATTTTGTATAGAACAAAAAATATTGATAATAAAATTGTAAGTAACTTTGATTTGAAGAATTTTCTTCTGCAAACGTAAATAACAGATATATTCCCTAAAATATAAATATGATCACCTATAAAGTACCCCCCCCCCCCAGATGTTCCGACTCTGCCCAAAATCTAATCAGTTCATTGGACGCCGGAATAAAGCTTAAGTTTAAAATTTGGTGTTTTTCTTTGTATTGGTTCATGAGTTATGGTGGATACAGACACACACACAGACATCATCCTGAAAATACTCAAAACGGATTCAGGTCGAAAAAAATCATGATTCCTATACTTTCCTTATCTGTATACAGATAGGAAAGTAAAAATGAAGGGTACAAAGGTAAAAAGTTGAATGCCACAAAAAATATAGATTAGGAGAAAAATTATTTAAAAATTGTATGTACTCAAAATAAGTCAATTTAATCAAACGCTGTAACGTTGGCCGGACCCATCGAAATAAAAAAAATCTGATGTGTCCAACACATGACTTTCCTATCTAGTTATTATAGGCTTTTTCAGGTTATTTTGTTCAACCTATTGCAACACCTCTATAAATGTTTAGAGGATAAACTAAATATATACATTTTCCACATACATCTACCTCGAAACATTTTTCCATAGATATTCATTGAAAACGTAAATACTGAAAAATTTTAATACAGCACTTTTCCTACAATTTTTCCATTACGGTCCATTTTAGAAAAATCATGTTTAAACAAAAATTATAAAGATCGATATCGCAAGTAACTTTTAGTTCAACAATTTTCTTAAAAATCAGAATTTTGCACATTTTGTCAAATTTCTCGAATACGGACCATTTCAGGAAAATTTGGCATAAAACAAAAATTATAGATAATAATATTAGCAGTAACTTTTATTTGAAGAATTTTCTCCTCCAAACATAACAGATATATTCCATAAAATATAAAAACGGCCTCCCATAAAGTACCCCCCCAGATGTTCCGACTTTGTCCAAAATCTAATCATTTTACGTCAGGCCGAAATAAAACTTATGTTTAAAATTTAATGTTTTTTTCTTTATCCGTTTTTGAGTTTTCTTCAAAATTCGAAATTTGCACATTTTCTCAAATATCTCGAATACGGTCCATTTTAGAGAAATTATGTATAGGATAAAAAATATAGAGAATTATATTACAAACAACTTTTATTTGAACAATTTTTATAAAAAAAATTTTTTTTTTACATTTTGTCAAATTTCTCGAATACGGACCAGTTTAGGAAAATTTTGTATAGAACAAAAAATATTGATAATAAAATTGTAAGTAACGTAAAAATCCGTCGAAAACTCGAGGTCGAAAAAAATCATGACTCCTATATTTTCCTTATATCTATCTGTATACAGATAGAAAGTAAAAATGCTTGCAAGTTCAATAGTTTTAGTTGAGAATCATACATGAGAGCAATTAAACCATTTTTTGACTTTCGGTTCCAATTTTTCACCTATTTTTTTTTTGCACAAAAAATGCTTGCAATATCATCTTAGGTTCAGAAATATCACAATTAAGTTATATCCCAAATTTCGTTGAAAACAAAATATATATTCGGTCATGTGGCTAAAATCCCTACACTGGAAGTAGCAAAACCAGATGACAGAAAATGCTTGTAAATGATTTTTTCTTATTATAGACATCTAGAAGCATAAACATATTTCATAGCCAGCAAAAAATTAAAAATCCATCGATAAGCTACTTTACTTTGTTTCCCTGTACCCAACTACCAATATCAAGCATAAAAAACAACGTACGTAGGTGAATTTAAGATTACATTGGACAAATATTGAATATTTTCCATCAACTGGAAATTGCTATTATATTAGATCCTTTCATTTCTTTTTTGCTTCATTGCAGAAACAAACCTAAGGAGTGCGAGGAACAAATAATGCCAAGTAATGAACAAGAATGTGGAGTTGGCAGTATTTTAAAGAAAAAACGTCCTGAGAGGCAGCTTTATGTACCCCCAGCTCAAAGACGGTTACCTGCAACTGAGCAGTCTTCTCATAATGAACCAACAAGTAGTGTGAAACCAAAAAAGCAGCCATCTTGTAAAAGACGGGATTCTCAAAAAAAAATCACTAATTTAAATGAAAGTTGTAAACCAGAAAATAAACATAAATTAAATGAAGATCCTGCCAAAGAAATTGTTGAAAATAAAATACATGTGTGGTGGAAGTATGCATTATTTGATCCTTCAAACAGAAGGGACTACTTATTTTTTAAATCAACATTGAATTTCACACAATTGTTATGCAACATTGACTTCGATAGGAATAAATTTTTTGATGTAAAAAGAAAAAGTACGTTATATATTTTAAATAATGACTATGTTCTCTGGCAACCTAAATTTGATATATTTGTTAAAAAAAGCGGAAATTTCAATGTGAAAGCCATTCCTCCCAGCAACCTTTACGAATTATATACAAAGGTATGTATTAAAAACAATAACTTATAATGTTGATATCATAATCTACAACTCTAAGAGTTGAATTTAATTATTTTTGAATGTTTACTTAGATCTATGTTCAGGCACAAACTGTTTGGAAAATTTGAAAAGCATTTCTATGAACAAAATGACACTTTCTTTTATTTGGTATGCTCCTAAATATAGTGTATCCTTGGAATTCTGGAGTGCTACACATTCAATCAGAATGCGAATGGAGGATTCGTCCTCCTGAGGAATCTACACTCACTATCTTCTACTCTCCCTATCTTTTACCCACAATGCATACAATTAGGGTTTTTGTGGCCTTATTTACTACTTCTCATCTTTCATGTGTTCCAGAGAAGCTTGTTGTCCAGGTTTAGGCCTAGATATTTTACTTATTTCTTCCATTCTATATCTATCTTGTCAAATTTGACGGTTTTGAGATTGAATTTTCTTTTCCTAGAAAAAGCTACTAGTGTTGTATTGGTAGTTTTTGTCGAGTTTGCAAGTATTTTTAATTTTTTATTGACCAGAAGTTCTCAAATAACATGTGAATTGAAAAAGGTAAGTTGTACTTATTGAATATTGGGTGGATAGTAACATTCTCAGTGAGTAGTTTTTAGGATGCATATGTTACAGTATATGTCCCAATAGGTTGGACGAAATTTTAAATCATCTCAAAGAATGTATAATGTTGGTGACCACTTACCTGTAGAAGATGAGAAGGGAAGATGTTTTAAGTTTGCACAGCAAAAGAAGGAAAAGCTTATCAAAATATCATGTACAATGTGTAATTTATCTTTATGTATGGATTGTTTCACTTCGTTCTGTACCTAACTAAATCACTGATCAGACAAAACACAACTGGGTCATATATGTTCTACCTTTTTTTTTCTTGGTACAAAAAAATAAAATTCCTTGATGTTGTACTCTTTATGTGTTTTCTTTCATTATATCATGAAAAAACAAAATATTTCAAAAAACCAATATTATGGTATACGAGTGAATTCTACCTCACTATGGCTTCAATTAGAGGTTGAATGTGAGAATGTCTTATTGATGAAACCAGTCCAAGCCCAAGAATGACGTTATTAGTAAGCAAAAACACAGCAAAGTAAAGAAGACTGTGCCAAAATTATGATTATCCTTTTAGATTTAATTCAATGCCTGCCGAAGTATTAGCCAGAGGATTATTTATTTACTATACAGAAACTGTCTCTCGTACATTGACTTCTTTCTTGTTAATAATTTATGAAAATTATGTAAAATTACTCACTTTTTTAGGACGATATTTGCGAAAGGATGGCATTAACAGAAGATTCCTTTAAAACAGAAACATTTATAGAAGTTTTAGATAGATATTATGATATTTTATGCGATTTTGAGGTATACTGGTTAACAAAAAGTGGAACTCCAAATACATGCTTAGATATATGTTGTAAATGTTACTATTATTTAATAACTCAGGATATTTATAATGGATCAAATGTAATTAAAGAATGGATTAGTGATCTAGTAAGTAAATATTTTGACATTACACATTCATTTTACTACTTGATCTTGCATAGAATTGTAGTGTTGTTTTAAATAATTGGTTCTTCAATTTATTTTTAGTTGACTGATGATTACCAAGAACCAGAAAGAGTGCCTAAAAATGAAAGTTTGCCCGAAATAACTTATCCACCTCTAAAAGAAAAACCTGTACAACCAGAAAAGCCTTTACATCATGTAGAAAATCTTATACAATCAAATAAACCTGTGCATCTTGTAGAAACACCTCTACAACCAAAAAAACCTGTACATCACGAAGAAAATCCAGTACAACCTGAAGTGCATTTACAAAATAATAATTTATATTATTTAAAAAGTACCATGAATGTGATTGAGAATTCGAAAAAAGATTATTTGGAAGAAGAGAAGGAAATTATGAGAAAAACCAAAGAAAATATAAACAGAAAGTCCCGCCCGATTATAAAATATGTTGATGAAGGAAATGATGCTTTAAAAATTGACAAAGATGATGTTAGCAATTGGGAAGATTTATTTAATGACGAGGGGCAATTACAAGAAGATATGTTGAAACAAGTAAATATTTTATTTAATTGTTATGGGGATAAAAATCAAACACTCCATCCCAAAAAACTAGCATGGGTACTGTTGTCTGGGGCGTAACATAAACATGAAACTATAATACTCGACTCTATCCTATCTCCCTCTATATCGGTGTATCGGCTTCCTCTTTATAATTGTTTTTCTGTTACCTTTATATTTTTCTTCATTTACAATCTTTATTCAAACAAATTCCAATCTACGAATCCTCTATTTCAAACAAAATCCAACAACTCTTATATTTTTAAAAATCCCTTCTGACAATCAGTAATTCATCAATCTACATCAAAAGTCAATAAACAAAAACATCTACTACAATTTCTATACCCCACCCCGATATTTTTATCTCTCATTTTTACTTATATCTTCATCTTCCAGAAATTTCCTTATCATTTCACAAGTGAGACATCATTGAAGGACCTTTCAAACAAGGTGTCACTCAATCCCACTTTGTGTTTAAGATTTTAGAGATGTTCAAGGGATTAAAGATAGAGGTTTGGAAATTAGGGTTTCCCCCTCAACAAATAAATTATAATCTTCAATCGATATTTTTAATGACATTTAGGACCCTTAACTTGAACCGTTTCGTTTTCGTTGGTCCACCCTGTATATTATTTGTATCATTTGCAAAATTTTGTTGTTCTATGAATAAACTTCTATCTATGAACAATAAAAATTAAATTTTAAAAACCAACTAGGAAATTTGAGGTAAGTATATATTGTTTTTTTTTATATTTACTATATTACTAAAGCGTTTTAAATACGTCTCATTTAATTCCTTATCGACCAGAGTGTTTCATTCATTACTCAACTTTAGTTGGCATTGCTTATCTGCCGACATCGAACCATTGAAGTAAATCTGGCTAGTGGTTACTTGCCCTGCAACTTAGTTGAAACCAGATAAAATTTATTTTCTTTGAGTTAAATGCTATTTTTTTTAAACATTGTGTGACACCTGGTTTTGCGTTTTATTTATTTTATTTGGAATTATGTTAATTTTTTAAAATTGCCAGCCTGTTTTTTGTTCCTCCTAGTTTTCTAACTTAGTACTACAAGCGACCATTGATTTTGCTTACTTAGAACAGATGACGACTCCATTTTCACCCCTTCAATATTTTTCTCTTCGTAACAAACATTAATGTATACTAGTGAATGTGTTGCCGTCGATAATTATATTAGAGACTGTAATTGAGAACCATCTGTTTGTTGCTGAAGAGTCCTAATAAGGACGAAACTGGTCAAAGAATAACGTTCTCCTTAGTGAGCAAAATCAAAAGTAGAGTATTGAAAATTAATTTCTATCTCTGCTGTCTTTCCTTTGGATGTAATTCAATACGTGTTAAGATATTAGCCAAAGGAGTAGTTTTCCGAAGGAAAACGATCGCTATTTTGTAACACATGGCTTTGCGTTTTATTTATTTTATTTTTGCTATTTTTTTATGTTAGTTTGTCTCTTTACGTCGACTTTTTCTGTGTATGGTCGTAAAAAATACAGAGAAAATGAAAGTGTAGTGGATACAGAACATAGTTGTTTTTTTACAATTGAATATATTTGTATTTTTTAGTTATACATTTAGGATAATCCTGAAGATCTTAGTTTTACAATTATTGTAATAACCCAAAAATCTTTGAAGCACTTCCTTGAACATTCATTGCATTGTTTTTGCACTGTTAACGTTTCTTATGATGAGAAGAAAATATTCTTCCTATTTTAAGAACAAACAAAAATACTGGGAGTGTCCACAAATGAGCAGGTCTCCTCGAAAAGTATTTAAAGTAATTATTTGATGGCATAATTTTTTATTTAGATTGTTCATAAAGTGGGAAACGATGTAACGATTATAAAGGCAAAGGAAAATTACTCAGATTACTACACGAAACCTGTAAATATTGAAGAATTGGAGCACATGGTGGAGCTGTATGATTTTCCACCTACGTTAGAGACCCATGATTTAATACATGCATTTAGTGATATTAAAAGTGATGCTATGTATGTTAAATGGGTCGACGATACACATGCTATTCTTGTTCTTGGCTCATCTTTGCAAGGTAAGTTGAAAGCTTAAGACGATAAGTTTATTATACTGTAAAATATCCGCATTTTTTCTCGAAAACCAGCAACTTTGAGTTTCAAACAAAAGCAAATAATTTACTTAAAAGATATTTAAAATTATAGTCTAAATACTTTGTGAAATCAACAGAAATCTATACTAGTTTTCAATGATAATATGGGTTTTGCTGGGTTTTCCCATATTTCTTAGCAAATGCACCACTATATCGATTTTTAAGTCACCCCAATTATCCTGGCTTCTGACTTATACCATACAATTTTATATGTATTTTTTTCTGTATAATATTGTTCCTGGCATTATTAAATATTATTATTAAGATATGCAGTGGCGTAAAACACGTTTTTTTATTTGGCTCTGAAAATTTGAAACATTTCACTCTATATTTATTAATATTTTTTATAAGATTTTTTTTGTACCTGTTACCTGTAAAAGGGCTCCGATTTCAAGATAGCAAGTATGCATATGTTCTTAACTACCTTACACTATTTATTCTCAAAATAAATAAATATAGGAGCTCTGGGATTTGGATTATTCATTTGAGGTTTTTCATATCCTACCCTCTTTTTATATTTTGTGGTATATGCAACTTTGCATCTTGGTTAATTTTCATTTTAGCTCAAAAGGCTATAAACATCGAGAACCCACTGATAAAAGTTCGACCCATGACGGCAGCCAGCAAATTATCCCTTTCTACTGCCTACAAGCACGGTTTGAAACCTGCCATGAAACGACCACCGACAAACTTACAAACTGCTAGGAGACTGATTACAACCCATCTGGGAACCAAGAGTGGGATTAGTAAAGAGACGAGTGCGAAAGAAAGGAACGATTTAAAAGCAGCTAGAGGTAAGAGAAGTATATATATTCATACAACCCTAAGTTTTTAAAACAAAATATTAATTCGATACTCTTAAAATGCATAAATAATCTCTAAATTCTCTAAAACTGTTAGAAACACAAATCCACAACGTAAATTTATAATATACATTCTATAGTGACCCCAAATTCTCTACTGATGGATACGTCATCAACCATAAGTCAAGGTTTCTTATGAGACAATTCTGTCCTCTAGTATATAGTCATTGCATAATAATAAATCAGAATCTGGAACTAATTTCTCGTATCAAGTGCTATAGAAATTCAGATACTGCCATTTTCTGTTGATATTTCTATTTATTAATATTATATTTCCTATTTTTAGAAATGAAAAAACTAGTCAAGAAAAATGAGCAAGATGCTTGGGAAGGTAATCTCAGATCATCAATGAGCTAAAAGTATCGGAACATGTTACCACTTTGTTTAATAAAATTGTCGATTTGGAAAAATAGTCACTTTCAGTTGATAATTTATTTTAGTTTAAACAGCTATTATTCTTCAAATTATATTTTAATTATAATTATTTTTTTTAAATGTCGAAAGTTCTCTCAGGTACAAAAATGAACATGGGCCAGTCTCTAAGACCCAATGCTTTAGCGTTATTATATCTATTACTACATTGATGGCTTGCTAGTTTTCTAGATGGCCGATAAGTGAATTTAAGGATATGTATTCATGGGGTCATGGCATTTTGCCTCTTGGGTGCATGGTTTTTGTTTTTCATTTTCTAACAGCTAAAACAGAATGAAAACAAAAATAAATATTTGCATTGGGTAAACTGACATCTTCGTGGACATGCCGCTCTTGAAAACTTAAGCTGATCAAGATAATTTTTACCATGCTCTCGATTTTCAGCATTTTTTTAATGTAAATAATTTTGAGTATGATTAAAAATAGTACGTTTACATTTAATAAGGTGGTAACTATGTTCAGGTCAAAATCAACGAAAATTAAAGTGTTTTGTCTTCAGTCAAATGGGTCCAAATCCAAAAGTAATCTATTACCTATTTACAACTATTGTGCCTTATATTTTTTCTCTAATTATCTATTTATTTACATAATTCATTTTTATGTTATTTTATTCATAGTGAATTTATTACCATGTGTTATATTTTAAGTATTTAAATATTTTTACTGTCTATTATATCGTCTTAAATAAAATTTTAAAATTTAAATGTGAGAATATTTTTTATTAGAATAAGATTAAGAAACACATGAAGGATTTGGAATTTATCGTCGCTTTAAAAGAATTAATTAGAACATGATCATTGTGACTAAATCGGCATCCTAGTCCTTTACCCTTGACTTGGATTCCAGTTTTTCTTCTTGTGTGATGTGGCTAAAGCATTGGACGATGCATTTGCGTAAAAAAGTGACTATGGATGTCATTGAATTTGTAATAAAACTGATTATTTTTTAATACAGACATACTAAAAGAGTGAGTTTGTAGATCTGCAAATATGGCGGCAACTTTGCAGATCTGCAAATATGGTGGACTTACAATCCATTACTATGTTTAAAAACTCGATAATCTGACACCACGAACTGTATTCAATCAAAAGGAACAAGAGTTCATGGTTATTAAAGTAAAAATTGATAATTTGCAAGTTTGTAGGATGTTCTAACCTCCTTAAGGGTGGATTTGGATTTAGTGTTGTTGGGGGTAATAAATCACAATAAATTGCGAATTTGCAGATATTTTTTGGAATACGAAAACTTGATACTTGCATCTGTAAATCCGCCATATTTGCAAAGTTACCGCCATATTTGCAGATCTGCAAAGATACCGCCATATTTGCGCAGTTGCAGACGTTCTGTAATCTCACCCCTAAGTTTTTCAATTCGAAAAATCAACTTACATTATTTCTATTTAATATGCAGCTAAACTAAATGGTTTAGTAGTAATTAACAAATAAATAAAATTAATTAAAAATAGTACGCCAGTGGAAAATGTGATAACATGCTATAAATTGACAGTGTGGAGTCCAGGGGCACGTTCAGAATTAACTAAGGTTCTTTCGTTCGTTGTTCGTGTAGTGTCGACCAGTGTAAATTATACCATTTACACCACCTTTATTTACCTAGTTTACTTCCTTCTTATTTCTGATTCACATGTCGAGTTTAATTAATTCCTGCTAAATAGTTGGTGAAGAAAATATCCACCAGTGGACACCACAACGCCGACAGGAAGGTGTAGTGGATCTTACACCGGGCCAAACAAAGGTATGCATCGACCTTGATAATAAACTGGATGGCTATATGACATAAACCCTATTCCTAATTTCTAAGCCGACATGGGTGAAAAAAACGGTCGGTGCGCATGAAAATTTGGACACCAGACTGTCAATTTCGAGCATTCTACGTCACGTTTCCCACAGGCGTACTACGATAAGTTATATTATTTTTAATAACGCATAAATATTATTATTGGAACATTTATTTCAGCTGCGTATTAATCAAAAATAATTTTTAAGTGATTTTCTTAAATTAAAAGGTGTCGTAGTTGAATTTAATAAATGTTAAGTTTAATTTTGATGTTCCATTTTAGTGCATTTTTATAGGCATGTGTGGGTGCCAGAGTGTCAAATATCACCTCGCTATGTAGCTTGATGTTGTTGATCGGCTTTGTTCTTTCAGTTTAATATATAGTTCAGTCTATACTGGGGTGTTATTTTAATGAGCACTGGCGGGTCAATATGGCCGCTCGCAAAACGAAAACTTTAAGCAATCTATATAACTATATAGCATTGACCCTGTCAAAGTCAGCAGGTTCGCAGGGTTGCCATATCACTTCCCACAGGTAGCAATTTGACAGGTAGTTGGAATGGCTTTTACGCGATTGAGCTATCCTCAGCGCAGTTAATGGTGGCGAATACATTTTGACGTTCAGCGCCACCTTGTAAAACAAAATAGCATAATAGATTTGAATAAGACTTTCTATCTCTAATGGAATCTCTATGCAATTTAGTACATTTTCAACACATTTTCTGGTAACAGTGGTAAACTCATTGGGTCATTGGTACATCTGCAAAATTGTCCGCGGCAGCACTGGTTGTACAGTACGTTCATTCACCTTTTAGAAAAAGGAAATTTAGTAGGATTACTTACCTAAATAATTAAGTGAGTGATTGTTATTACCTAAGTGTTAAAGGATTACCGAGTTCGGGATCAAATAAAATAAAGGTATGTTAATGATCTCGTTTAACCTTTATTATTTTTCTTAAAATCAGATCAAATTGACTGCACAGTACAAATATTATCATTCTGAATGTTTATACTAAAGAATTTGTGCTAATCTAATATTAAAAGCTAATAGGTATAACGTCCCCGAAATATTTTTGAGTGCACTAAATTCCTAGGTATATGGGACCTATTTGTAGGTATGTGATATGTGATAAATATAATGTGATGTGCAAGATATCAAGGTCGTATAACATTTGTTGAAGTTGAAGAATGTCAAAAACAAACTAACTACTAACTACTGAAAGGTGTAGAGTGAGTTTACTGTAAATAAAATTAATGTAACATGAAATTTAATAATTCATAGTGTTTCGATATTATAGGTACAACCTGTGAAGTTTGTGCAGAAATAAAATACTTAAATAAAAGAAAGTTAACTGTTCTACAATATTTGTAACGCCCTGTTTTATATATTTGTTATTTATAATCACCAGAAAATAGGATTCTAAATAGAAAAGTTCTAGTAGGTATGTCTATTGTTCATTATTTTCATTAATATTTTTAAGGTTAAATTAATGTATGGTAATATTTACATTATTTTTAGTATACCTATTGTGTTAAAAAAAAGTTAAATCTGTTAAAAACATGTTTATATTTTGCTCTAACATATCAAATAAGTGAAATTCGTAATATGACTTATTAAACATTCAGTAGGTAGAGAGATTTTCATATGAAAATCATTAGTAAATTTAATTTTCAAGCCACAGTGTTGAAATTAGTACAAGAGTTAATTTATGAAAGTATGTTACAATTTATATATATTACAAAAAAAAGCAATTAATTAGTACAATTAAGAAATTTAATTTGTGTTTACATTAAATTTAATTAAATTAAGATGTAGGTTTGTGTTATGATTTTTATTTTAAATTTCATAAAAAAATGTTTTACCTGCTTGTTATATACTAGTTTAAATTCAGCATTAAGACGTATATATAAATAGGAATTTTTAAACAAGTAAGTAGTGTATCCCTAAAAAGAGTGATATATGAATTTGCCAGGCCTAATCATTAAAAACAATTTGTATTGTCAAATTAAATCAGAAAATTAAAGTTTGAGTTGTTACATAAAGTGCACAGTTAAAACAAACCTATAACCAGTGGCTGCTCATGGCCAAAATATTGGGGGTTTACAATGACAGAATATAGATCTCAGCACAGATTTAGGTAAACAAAAACTTTCAGTGTAAATCTATATTCTGTTATTGTGAACCCCCAATATTTTGGCCACAAGCCGCCACTGCCTATAACACATAAATTGTTGGGATTATTAGAGCTTGGAACAATTTCACAAAAAAATATTGCTCGAAGAGTGGATTTGCTAAAATACACATACAATAGCATAATTGCCATCCTTTTTACAAAATTGTTATGCAGTCAAGCAACAAATACCAATTAATCATGTCTTAACTCATTTTTGTTTATTTTATGCATGTAGACACCTCATATTTTCACTTTTCTGTCTTATCATAGTTTTTATAATGATTATCTAATCTTCCAATAAGTATCTACAAATATAACATATTGAATTATAAATCACCTGAAATTGGTGATTATTGAAGCTACTGATGATTTTTGTTTTGTGTCCAATTTTATAAAATGATGTCTGAATAATAAACTAAATATTACCAGATATGTTAGTGTAGTTAAAAAAAAACAAGAAATTAACCAAATTTAATTTTTTTTTTGAAGAGTAAACTTTGGAAACATTTAGAATTGTATCATTAGAATATGATACAGATGATACCACTTCAAAATCCATATTTTTTTTCTTTTATTGTGCATAACTTAGTGTTTATTAAAAATTCTACAAAAAAACAAATTTTCGTAACTATAGTAAGTAGTATTCAAACCAATTTCACCCAAAAACTTTCTCATTCACACAGGAACAATCAAACTAAGATGAATTAACATAAATTAATAAATATCTTTATGTGTATCAAGGGTCTCACAATATACAGTAAATTTCACATTCATATAGATTTACATTGTAGTAGAAAATAAAAACAACAATCATTTGTGAACTAGGTTGACTTATAGGTAAAAAATTAATGTATTCTTTAATATTGTCAGGTAATCTGGCCAAACAACAGGGAAATAATATTTACTCAAAAATAGTAATATATACACAATTTAACACGTTAACAACCATGTGCAACAATATGGTGCACATGGTAGTTTTTTCCCCCAGACAATGTGACCATATTTGGGTACAGTGGATTGCCATTTTCTAAGTAATGTGGGCCTGCGAAGGATGCAGTTATATGGTTTTTAAATGTGTTGAATAATTGATTTGGTCCCTGAGAAACAAAAAGTTGTCTTGGGTTGGGTTTTTTAGTATTTTTTTGCTATAGTACTTATAAAACTTGCTTATTTGCCAATTGCTTACTATATCAAGAAACTTTTTACTATTGTATAGTTTTACTATTGTATAGTTTTACTATTGTATAGTTTTACTATTGTATAGTTTTACTATTGTATAGTTTTACTATTGTATAGTTTTACTATTGTATAGTTTTACTATTGTATAATTTTACTATTGTATAGTTTTACTATTGTATAGTTTTACTATTGTATAGTTTTACTATTGTATAGTTTTACTATTGTATAGTTTTACTATTGTATAGTTTTACTATTGTATAGTTTTACTATTGTATAGTTTTACTATTGTATAGTTTTACTATTGTATAGTTTTACTATTGTATAGTTTTACTATTGTATAGTTTTACTATTGTATAGTTTTACTATTGTATAGTTTTACTATTGTATAGTTTTACTATTGCACAGTTTTACTATTGCATAGTTTTACTATTGCATAGTTTTACTATTGCATAGTTTTACTATTGAATAGTTTTATTATTTTATAGTTTTACTATTGTATAGTTTTACTATTGAATGGTTTTACTATTGTATAGTTTTACTATTGTATAATTTTACTATTGTACAGTTTTACTATTGTATAGATTTACTATTGTATAGTTTTTCTATTGTATAGTTTTACTATTGTATAGTTTTACTATTGTATAGTTTTACTATTATATAGTTTTACTATTGTATAGTTTTACTATTGAATAGTTTTACTATTGTATAGTTTTACTATTGTATAGTTTTACTATTGTATAGTTTTACTATTGTATAGTTTTACCATTGTATAGTTTTACTATTGCATAGTTTTACTATTGCATAGTTTTACTATTGAATAGTTTTATTATTTTATAGTTTTACTATTGTATAGTTTTACTATTTTATAGTTTTACTATTGTATAGTTTTACTATTGTATAGTTTTACTATTGTATAGTTTTACTATTGTATAGTTTTACTATTGTATAGTTTTACTATTGTATAGTTTTACTATTGTATAATTTTACTATTGTACAGTTTTACTATTGTATAGATTTACTATTGTATAGTTTTTCTATTGTATAGTTTTACTATTGTATAGTTTTACTATTGTATAGTTTTACTATTGTATAGTTTTACTATTGAATAGTTTTACTATTGAATAGTTTTACTATTGAATAGTTTTACTATTGTATAGTATTACTATTGTTTAGTTTTACTATTGTATGGTTTTACCATTGTATAGTTTTACTATTGTATAGTTTTACTATTGCATAGTTTTACTATTGCATAGTTTTACTATTGCATAGTTTTACTATTGCATAGTTTTACTATTGAATAGTTTTATTATTTTATAGTTTTACTATTGTATAGTTTTACTATTTTATAGTTTTACTATTGTATAGTTTTACTATTGTATAGTTTTACTATTGTATAGTTTTACTATTGTATAGTTTTACTATTGTATAGTTTTACTATTGTATAGTTTTACTATTGTATAGTTTTACTATTGTATAATTTTACTATTGTACAGTTTTACTATTGTATAGATTTACTATTGTATAGTTTTTCTATTGTATAGTTTTACTATTGTATAGTTTTACTATTGTATAGTTTTACTATTGTATAGTTTTACTATTGTATAGTTTTACTATTGAATAGTTTTACTATTGAATAGTTTTACTATTGTATAGTATTACTATTGTTTAGTTTTACTATTGTATGGTTTTACCATTGTATAGTTTTACTACTGTATAGTTTTACTATTGCATAGTTTTACTATTGCATAGTTTTACTATTGTATAATTTTACTACTGTATAGTTTTATTACTGCATAGTTTTACTACTGTATAGTTTTACTTCTGTATAGTTTTACTACTGTGTAGTTTTATAGTCCCTCACCTAACTGCAAAAAGTGACGTCGTGTTTTTTGCTTGCTATTTGAAGTTAGGTACAGCATGTAATATGTCTGTGGGAGCTGTCTTGTAACCTGTCAAATTTAAAATAATGTTTATTTTCGATGGATTTTTTGCTGAAAATGAAATAATTTGCTTCCAGACGTCTATAACAATAAAAAATCCATTTGCAAGCATTTTTTTGTTGTCCAGTTTTGCTACTTTCGGTGTAAGTGTAGGAATTTCCCTACTTAGATAGTTAAAATATTATTTCCCTTTCTTTTAGTAATAATTTCATGACATATTCATAAACCGTTATCAGAATTGGCTAATATGCACAATTTTAGACAAATATTTTACATTTTGTTACAGGGGGAGTGTCACATATAACAATTCCTGATAATTAAATTGTCATATTTTTTTTGACAAAACTTTTTACTAATTCTAATTAGAAAACATTATGTAATCATCATTTTTATGTAAAACTGTTTAACTAAACTTGAATCATTTGAACCGTTTTCGAGAAAAACAATTGAGTTTTGTAAAGGGATTTCATACAACCCCCTGGGTTTCTGATTTTGGGGACGATATGAAATCCTTAATTTTTGCAAATGAAATACCTGTACAAAATGAACTCTGGGGAAAATACAAGATTCGGCCAATATTTTTTTAATGCCAAAATCTTTGATCAAAACAAATTGGAAAAGGTGTGGAACATTTACTTTAAATTTGTTATTTTTTATTAAGTTATTTTGTTTATTATTCGAATTTACAAGTTTATCTACTGTTTCTCATTTGAAAGCACTGTGAGAGTGTTAAATTTTAATTAGTATAACAATTTTACATAAAAATGATTTTTATATCTTATTTTCTAATAAAAATTAGGTATGACCCAATTTCATTATCAAGAATCGTTCATGTGGCACACCCTGTATCAAAATAATAAATTAAATTATATTCCTTGTCTAAAGTTATGCCTATTTGCTAATTTTGATAAAGAGCCATCCATAAATTACTTCACATGTTAAGGGGGGAGTGAATGGACGAAGTGTGACATTGTGTGGGAGGGGTTCTAAATTTCGTGATGTCGCATTTCAAAATCTAATATATCTAAGTATTACAATACGAAATATGAACTATTAACGAAAAACTTAAAAATATTTTTAATTTAATAATTTCTAGATGTAAAATCGCAAAATATGTAAACTTTAACACCCTGTATCTTTTTCCACAGCAACATTTTTTATTAAGGCATTTTTTGTCCAAACAACTCACATTTACTATATATCTTAATAGTTATGACTTGCCCTGTATATAACTATATTATTAATACTGATGGTTAATTGTGAAATATTGTCTACTTTTACACTACTATTACATAGATGTTCTGGTATTTTATTCCAATTGTGCAAGTCTCTAACAAAAATGTAATATGCAATTTTGTTAATCATATAATTTGGTTGGTAAACATACTATATAGGTAACATTTTATAAATAAATATTATGTTTTGCAATACCATCTGATGATCCATACTTCTAAAAACACAGTCATGCACATCCTTATACAATGTGTTGAACAAAGTTTAATAGGAACATGTTTCTGTTTGACACACTACACAAATTAGCACAGATTTATGTATAATGAGTGTCAGCAGTGTCTGTAAGATATATGCATGTTTCTATTACACCTTGTTCAACTCATTTTAAGGTATACGTTTCGCGTTGAAAATTCTGGGTATAACACTGTCCTTAGTGGTACATTTCATATTTTTGAAGTGTGGAATTATTTGTTACTAATTATTGAGTGGTACTTGCCTTTAATTAACAAATAGATTTAAATGGACTTATTGCCCAGCTGGTTCGCGTGTAGCTTGTTAATACAATAGGTTAAGCAATAACAAAAAAATATATACATTCTTTCAAACAAATTTCCACCCCTCCGTTTCCCTCCTTAAAATGTGAAAATGCAAAAATCCTAAAAGACTTCATTATTTATTTATGATGAGAACCTACAATTCCAATTTTCAAGTTCATATCTTTAAAAAAAATTGATACTTTCAAATAAACTTTCATCCCTGGTTCCCTCCCCCCTCCTTAAAATGTGAAAATCCAAAAACCCTGAAACACGTCATTAATAATTTGTACTCAGTAGCTGCAATTCCAATTTTCATGTTTCTAACTTTAAAGAGAACCAAAAACATGGATACTCCCAAATAAATTTTCATCCCCCATTTCCCCCCCTTAAAATGTGAAAATCTAAAAACCCTGAAACACGTCATTAATAATTTGTAGTCAGTAGCTGCAATTATAATTTTCATGTTTTTAACTTCAAAGAGAACAAAAAAAAAAATCGATAGTCCCATACAAACTTTCACCCCCCGTTTTCCCCCCTTCAAATGTGAAAATCCAAAAACCCTGAAATACGTCATTATTTATTTATGCTTAGTAGCTGTAATTTAAATTTTCATGTTTCTAACTTTAAAGAACAAAGAGTTTCATTAAAAGCTCCCACCCCCCATTTTCTTCTATTTCCCCCCTTTAAAGTTAAAATTTCCAAAAATCCTTCCTTAGCAGATGCTTACGTTATAAAATAAACCTATGTTCCAAATTTCACCTTTTTAGGCTCAGTAATTTTGGCTGTTTGTTGATAGGTCAGTCAGTTAGTCAGGACAAACAATTTTATATAGATAATTAAATTAGGTAATTCTAACTACATATTGAATAATGAAGTACCTATATATTATTCTTATGTTAACTATGCAGGTGTATTTTACATTAAATATACGGGGGTGGATCATAAAGAGAATAAGTAAAGCATCTGTTAAAAAAATGCCTGTAATTTTTGTACATTTGTTCATAGTTTCAAAATATCCATTTTTTTTTATTAATTACCAGTTATTAAGATCATTTTTCCCAATATTTTTTAATCAGCTTTGGTTATTAATTAAATTAAATACCAAACTTAAATGCCACTAAAGATTTCATCTTTATTTTTACAACTAAAATCAAAACACATTAACAGACAGTGATTTATTTATAAATTACTGTCACTGAATTATCTCAAGTAGTCTATTCTGATCATTTAATGGTTAATATTTCCATATTTTAAAATGAATCATACTAATGTTTTTAAAACTTTAATGGTCACTAGGTCAAACTGGAAATTCACATTATGGTCATTTCTGTGACACATCAATAATTTCTGCTTAATGAAATCTTAGGATATACTCGTACGATTATTTGAATATAGGATTACATCTCCAGACCCCACAAATGCACTTACGTCTGTCTACTGACGCCACTTCCTCCTAAGTAAACGAAGTTGCCAAGATAATTTTACTGTAGGGAGATTTTAAAAAAGAACTTACCTTTTTTATTTAGATATTATTATAATTAAGAATATTCAAAAATGACAATCTTACACTGAGAAAAAGTAGGGTAAAAAAATAACAAATGGACCGACCCTAAAGAAATATCGTGATTTAAAACATTTTAATAGAAATAACTTCTTAAATTATTTTCATCTCCTGCCTTGGGTTAATATAGTAGAAGAAAATATTGATACAAAAACACAAATTTTAAATGCTTTTATATTATTTTTTTAATAAACACACCCACTTACGGCAAGTGCGAGTGACTAAACCACCTGCACCTTGGCTTACATATTATAATCTTGAACTTATGAAAGAGATAGAGCTCTGCAGAAATTGAAAAATCAGGTTCTGATAATGACTGGATGCAATTTAAAATCCTACGGAATTTTACGGTTTCTGCTGTTAGGCAAGAAAAAAATCCTATTTAAATAATATTAGCAATCTAGGTAGTGTAAAGCGTATTCTTAGAAAGTTAAATGTTCACGGTAAACAATCACGTAATATCCCTTTTAGCTTGTCAAATCCGGATGATATAAATCTTTACTTTGCGAGATATGCTTAAAATACGTCTAATAATTGTGATGAAAAAATTTAATATAATCACAGTAATATTAATAATAAAAATAAAATAAAATTCACGTTTCACTTGGCAACCGTTGAAGAAATTAATTGAATATTAAATAGCCTCAAGACTAATGCCTGTGGTGTTGATAATATTACATCTTCCATACTGAAATACAGTACATGACAGAAACACGAGATTTTAGCATACATTTCATGGAAGTAGAAGGGAGAGGAGATGGCATACCATACAACTATTCAAAATAATGTACTAGTAGACTGAGGTTGTAATGGTGCCTTTTTTGTACCAATATTTTTGTAGATTTTTCTAATTTATAGATATTTATGGAAGCAGTTAGTTAATCCACATTAGAGATAAAATTTAAAACGTATTTTTCGAATACTAAATGAATCAAATAGATATGCATAACTAATTGAAAAAATATTTATTATTGTAATAGGTATTTCCTTAAATAAAAATAAAATAACTAAAATGTGTAAAGTGTTACCCACAATTACTAGAGGCGACATTTAAAACGAATTTTTCGAATACGAAATGAATCAAATAATGAATAATGAATATTTGAAAAAATATTTATTTATTGTAATAGGTATTTCCTTAAATAAAAATAAAATAACTAAACATTTACAAAAATGTATTGGACAAGTCATAAAGCATAAATGCTAAATATTATAAGAGTAATAATTAATTCTTTTTCCAAATAAGTATACAGGGTGTTTCAAAAAATATGTGCCATCAGTATAGTGGGGTGATTCCTACCCAAAAATAAATAGTTCTAGCATGGGTCCGCAGGTGCTTTGTTTCAAAGATACAGGGTAGTACAATTTTAAACTGCCATCCTAATAAAAAAGGTCCTATCTGCAAAATTAGCAGTTTTTTCATTTGTCTACATTTTGTCTTTCTTGATACCAAAACGGAATGTCCTATTTCCGTAAAGGTACTAAAACGTAAAAGAGTTTTACAAAACAGGTTTAGAAGATAACAAATATGTCTGCGAAAAATAGTTCAGATAGGACCTTTCTTGCTAGGACGGCAGTACAATCAGTAAAAGAAATTGATAGGGAAATTTGGAAAACTATAACAAGTCAATAAAGATGACACTAGCATACTACATTTTTAACAGTGTGATAAAATTGCATCTACAATCTACAACTTTTTGACAGTTCTGTTCAGAGATTTAAGAATTTGTTAATTCTACTATTCTTATTTTCTATGTTAGCACTATTTTATTGTATTTTAACCGAATTGAGCTTAAAGATAGCTGCTAGGAATGAATGGTTTAAAAATAAACAGAATTTTCCAAGAGGCATTTTAGGACATGATGGCATTCGTAAGTTAGGCCTGCTATATAAAGTCCACTTTTCCGCACTCATTTTAGTGTTGAAAGAGTAAATTTTCCGCACTAGTGCGGAAAAAACTTTTCCGCACTAGTGCGGAAAAAACTTTTCCGCACTAGTAAATTTATTAAGTTTTTGGGGAGTATACTGACATTTGAATATTTAAAATACGAGGATGTATCAGAAAATAACGAGACTGGTGCTATAGTATAACAACGAAACATTTATTTAAAAAAATTCAACAACTATCCTTCGAAGTACTCTCAATTCTGTTGAATACACTTATTCCATCGCTTTATCCACTTATCATAAACTTCTGAGAAACCATTTTTTCGTCACATGTAACCACATTATTTAAAAACTGTGGGTTACGTTGCAATTGCCTTTTCCACTGCTGACAAATTGTCACTCGATTCGCTTTTTGTTCATCGGTCATCACTTTTGGAATCCATCTTGCCGCGATCTTCCGGTACTCTAAATCTTCATGAATAATTTTTTGAGTGGTACCGTAAGACAAATTAATATTGTCAGAAATTCGTTTTATGCCAATCCGGCGATCATTTTGTATTAAGTCGTTAATTTCTGCAATTTTTGTGTCATTTCTCGCAGTTTGTGGTCGACCGGGACGAGGTTCATCTTCAACTGATTCACAACCGTCTTTAAACTTTTTATGCCACTCAAACACTTTACATCGTGATAAACTATTATCTAGATATGCACCTTTAATCATTTCAAAAGTTTCAGTTGGTGTTTTACCCAATCGAACACAAAATTTTATCGCGTATCTTTGCTCCACTTTCATTTTTCGATGGGTACGCAAAACACTGACAATTCCATAATTAATTTGTAACAAATGTCAAAAGTTATATCAAAGCCTACTTGCGGGGTAGTACATTAAATATAAGGCTTTCATGTCTCATTTTTTGGGTTATAAAATGTTACCTCTGAAAGAAGTTATAGCCCCAGTCTCGTTATATACTGATATATCCTCGTATATATTTGTATGGTTGTAGTTTACAAAATGACTGAAAAATTAAGAAATTTATTAGAATTCTGCTATAATTTTTAATAAAAAAAAAAAACGTTGTTTCAATATTTTTTTAATGACCCTGGTATAAGCCTCATCAAATGAATGTCAAATAATAATAAACATCTTATATTTTTTATTTGTCACTTTGAATCATTATAGCAACAAAGAAAAAATAAACCTGTCAGTCAAAACACTACCGTGTCAAAACCAATTTTACCGTCGCATCTTTTTCTAGAAGATAATTTTTCATAGATTCTTCAGACGAAGATTTGCCAGAGTCAGTTTTGGAAGCGGCTAGAACTGCAAACTTGGATCTACTACCATCAAAATCCCGTTATAGGTATGAAAAGGAATATATTTTGTTTGAAAACTGGTGCCAGAATAAGGGAATTAAAACTTTTAAAGAAGACGTTTTTTTGGCTTATTTCGCTGAAATTTCCAAAACATGCAAGCCAAACACTCTTTGGTCCAGGTATTCAATGTTAAAAAGTGTAATTAAACTCAAAAAAGACGTCGATTTAAGCAAGTTTTTCAAGGTCACGGCATATATAAAAAAATACAAAACATTAGATTTAGACCAAAAAAGGCAAAAATTTTCTCATAAGAAATTTTTAAGTTTATAAATGAAGCGCCTGAAAAAATTTATCTTTATATAAAAGTCGCTACGATTTTTGGTTTGGCGGGCGCGTGTAGGCGAGAATAATTAACAAAGATGTTTTTAGATCATATTGATGACAAAGAAAATATTTTATTGATAAATATCCCAGACACAAAAAACTATTCTTTCAGAAGCTTCGCGATTTTTGAGGAAGCTAAAAATGGAAAATTGCTCAATTTGTTCAGAAAGTATGTGACTTTAAGAAAGCCTGAAACCCCACATAAGCGATTTTTCGTGAAATATAAGAAAGGAACTTGCACTGTACAATGTATCGGAATAAACACCATCAGAGATTGCAAGTTATCTGAAGCTTCCAAATCCTGAATTATATACGGGCCACAGTTTCCGACGTTCCGCCGCCACAATGCTTGCAGATTCCGGAGAAGGAATAACAAATATTAATTATGTAGAAAGTTCACCAGGTTTCCAAAAGGGCCTATCGAATAAAATATTAAACTTCAATGACGCTGTTGCTGGCCACTAGTCAGCAGCTGTCACCAGCAAAGCCTTCCAAAATGACCTCTTCCATCCAAGTTCCCATCGCCACGGTTGCAACAATTAGTGCTGACAAAGCAGTGGAAAACCGAAATCTGACTTCATTGGAAAACATTTTAGCCTCTGCAATTAATTTGCAGAATGCTACAAATTGCATGTTCAATATTAATATTAAGAATAATTAATTTGTTGATATGTAACGTGACTTCTAGTTATTCTATCCATTTTTATAATGTGTTTGCGCTGTCAGCGAAATCAAAAATAAATCTCACACGATGACAAATGACATTTGAGTAAGAGGTGGTTGTGTCGAAATAACGAAATAACGGTTCCAACCGTTACATTAATAATAAATGTTTCTTTATGTTAACTATTGGGTTTTCTCCGCACGCTAGTAGAAAAAAATAGTATACCTAACACGTGCGGAAAAGTATCACTTTCCGCATTTGTTAGGTATATTACTATATTAATGCTAGTTTCGTCTGTTTGCTGACATGGGCTGTTGCAAAATTAATAGCATGCCTAACTTATGAATAGGGTCATTAGCAATCAATACTTGAATTTCGTTGGCTTAATATGAAAATTGCATAAGTCCGAAATGAACAATTTTACAGGAGAGACAAAAAACGAATTTACGGCTTATTTAAAATTTATAGTTAAATAAAAATTACATTGTTATGAAAATTGCACAACTCCATTCAAAATTTAAACATGGTTTACAGATCAATATTTGTTGAAGTATAATCGATTTAATTTAACTTTGAGTCACTTGTACTTATTTTTACGTTATTATTACAGGCTTTATATAATACAGCAGCAATTCACTTTAAAAAACAACAAACTATGCACACAATTCACAATCCCGCATTTGTTAATAATAAGGACTTATGCAATATTCATAGGCATGTCATACTTAAGGGACTCATTCATGCAGATTTCATGGTAGTGTTTTTAGCAAAATCTAGTGACACTTTTCGTAAACTAAGAAAATATTTCTGTAGCTTTAGCAGCGGTAAACCAGATTCAGCCAAAATCGCAAAATCTAAAAATTTGGACTTATGCTCTTTTATAAAGCCGACGATTTACAATTTTGCCTAATCATTTTTAAATGATAAAAAATGCATCATTTCGTCGTAGGAAAGAATGTTAATATTTTGGTTGCTAGATAAGATAAAATAATATTAATTAACAAAAATTAAATACTTTGCTGCAATTTCAGCTTTAGATCTTAAATAATGAAATGAAAATAATATTAAATTTGCAGCTGTTACAGTGTTGACCATCCGCAGCAATTAATTTCGTTTTTTGCCTTTTTTGACAATGTTGAGTTACAAATTCGACTGATTCGGTACTTTATCTTATCAAATGTTAAAATTAATGTTAAATTTATATATCTATTTACTGTCCTACTAAGAAAAACAAATTTCACAAATTTTGGAAGATTGGAATGCAAATAAAGAATGTGTACTCTTTTTTATATAAAAAAATTGTTCGACAATATTTTCAAATCGCTTTTAAAAATATTTACCTTTTAGAAGTATTATATTATTTAAAATATTGTGACGTAAAGCATTTATTAAGTTTATTCTATTTATTTTTGCAGATTTCCACATACACTTGACAATATAACGTTTTAAATGATCCAATGGACAATCACGACCATCAAACGGACGAGGAAAAAGAGCGACGAGTAAGTAATATTTTTTTCCAAAATTAGTATATTCAAATCTGTTTAATGAGAGACTTTTGCTTTAAAATATGGAGAATTCTCATTTTTTTAATACGAAATTAATGCCACGAACAGCTAACAGTCCGCTAAATTAGTTTGATGCCTGCTGATATCATTATGGTCCCTTTAAGTTTAACACATTGATTGCCATGTCGGCCACACGTGAACGACAGTGATTGTATTGTTCAACAGGAAAATCCCAATTACAGAACAATTTAATAGGTAATTCTAGGAATATGAAGAATAAAAATATAATAAAATGTAAAGATTTCAAAAAATTAAAAATACACAAAAATTATATACGAGGTATGGCAGAAAAGTAATATGAGACTGATTTTTTACTTTGCAAAGTTTTTATTTCTTTCAAACATCAATGTTATTCCCTTCAAAGTAGTTCCCTTGGGCAGCTACACACCGATGGAGACGTCCCCACTGTTCGTAGCAGTGCTGGAAGTCTTCAACCGTTATAGAAATAGAAATATTTTATTCTCAGAAATTGGTATCATCTGCATACATGGTAGTTAGTAATTCGGCATTATTTGAATTCATATATGATGGAAGATCATTGGTATATATTAAAAATAATAGAGGGGCTAGTACGAATCCTTGTGGAACACCTCTTTTCATTAATAAAGGTTTACTAAGTTTATTTCTGTAATATACACTTTGTTGTCTGTTTTGCAAATAAGACGCAATAACCTTATTTGCAATGCCTCTAATGCCATATTTATCTAGTTTGTTGATTAACAATGTGTGACTTACACAGTCAAATGCTTTACACAGATCAGCGAATATAGCTACGCATTGTGATTTGTTTTCTAAAGACTTCTGAATGTTATTCATTAAAGCCAGCATGGCATCTGTAGTTGTTCTCCCATGTCTAAAACCATATTGTTCCCCAGACAACAGGTTGTTGTTTTTCAAAGAAATGCACAACTTTGGACGTTTTAAAAATATCTGGAAAGGTACATTCAGCTATACAACAGTTTATCAATTCAGTAATAGGAACAACAATATTTTGGGTGCAGTTTTTTTAATAAATAGGTATTAATTTCATATATATCTAGAGTTCTTTTTGATTTAATGTTTTGTATTATATCTATGGTGTCAGATTCAGTAAAAGGAGCTAAGAAAATTGATTGATTTTTTCGGTTATAACAAGTTAAGACAATTTTATTTTTATTGTTATTGAGGATGAATGATTTACAAAATATTTATTAAAGGTTTCTATATCGATTTCAGATTCTACTTTATTTGTATTATTACGTCCTGTTTCATTATTTATTATTTGCCATACAGTTTTAGATTTATTGTCTGAATTATTAATTTGTTTTGCATTTTTTAGCAATACATTGTATTTAGTTTTCTCTTGTTTATATAATTTTTTATTGTAGTCGGTTGGTTTGTTTTTAATGACGTCCTGTAAAAATAAGATTAGTTCTTTTTGTCTTTTTATTTCATCTGTATTCATATAACTCAAGTTTTTATTACATTTTTTTTTAGGTTGGGATATATTTGGAATTGAGGCATTAAAATGTTTCATAGATGTATCATGAAGTGCTTCAGCTTTTTTATTTGCATTGGTTGCTTTTCATATGTCATGCCAGGTTACATTTTGCAGAAGATTATTTATATTATTTTGAGAGAAGGATCTAAAATGGGTTATATCTCCTAATATGGAGCGCTCATGATTTAGGAAAGTTAATAATTGAGGGTCATGGGCTGACTCTGTAGTCCTTAACACGCGTGTCTGAGCAAAAGGAAAGTTAGCAAATATGTTGTCTGGACATGTTTGAGAGCTCTCTGTAATACGAGTATATATAAATATTGTTTGTTCAAAATTAAACTGAAATAACAAGTCGGTGAGTTGTCATGTTCTGCTATCAGTTTCTAATCATTATATGATTCTACTATTTTTGTGTTTAGCTTCTAATAGTAATAAGACATTTGTTAAAATTGTAAGAAATATTTCAAAATTAGAATATTGTGAATTGGACCTATATATAACAATGAGTACCAGATTAAGCGTTTTAATAAACGCCCCAGTTATTTCACAGTGGATTTCTTTTGACATATTCTTAATTTATGGAATCTCAGCGCTTTGTAAAGTGTTGTGAATATACATACTTACCCCAACATGGATATGTGTTTCTCTACAAAAAGTAGTTACGTTATTAAAATTTGTAAGATTGAAACATGTCGTCTGATTAGAAAACAGCCAATGTTCTGAAACGTAAACAATTTTTACATTTGTCATGTTATTAACTAGGTTGTCTAATTGAAGTATTTTGTTTCTAATACATTGTACGTTTTGATGGAGAATGGAAATTTCTGTTTCGTCGGTATTGGTATTCTAAATTTTGATTCATTTGTTCTTTGTCTCTCAGGGATTCCTCGAAAAAAGTGATTATTGGTGTTTATTCCATGATGATGTGGTTTGGAGTTGAAAGGCATTACCGTGATCCCGTTTGGCCAAATGTTTTCTTGCCGTAAACCGTTTTCTATTTCTTGGTTTGCAGTGATCTCAAAAGATTTGTAAGTTTTTGTTTTTGAATCTGGATTTAGTTCTTCCTTTTTGAAAAGCGAAATATTTGATGGAGCCCTAAACAAAATCATATCCTCCTTCCTCTTAGTGATTTCTAAAAAAAGGTCCTCAAGCCAGGTCCTTCCCTTTTGTGGCGATAGTACTGCTTTTTTTTCTTTTTTTATATTATTTTGTTCGCGTTTGCTATTAGCTTGAAAAATTCCACATTAGATCTACATAGAAAAATATCCGTATCACACATTAAAAAAAAATTAGAGTATTAAATTAAATGAAAGAAAGTGAAGTGAGAACTGAAAAATTGAAATGCAATTTTGGAAGTGAAAACAAACCAAAGAAAACCTGAAAAAGCTGAGAATTAAAGAAAGAAAAAATAATTTACAAGGAATCTAACCTGAGATCTCGGATTTTATAGCTAATTTTTAGAAATATAAAAATAATTATTGTGTAGATAGTTTGTAGTGATATTTACTTTTAATACTTACGCATGTTTTTTGTTTTTCGAGTTACTTATATGATACCAAAATTACTAAACATATTTAAATAATAATAGTAGAATATTTATTTCCACAAGTTCGCTTCGTTGTCAATGCATTTTCTTATCTGGTTATTTATTTAATATTGTGTATCTAGACTTAATAAAGTATGTTATATTGTATATTTAAATTTAAATGAATACAATTAATATTAAATGAATAAATATTATTATTTATCTTGAGTAAAAATAATATTATACATATAAACATTTTTAAGCAGGTAATCCCTAGTCTTATAAAAATGATTTATTAATTTATCACCAAAATATTGTTATAACAAATTAGTAAAATAAATTTGTCTCGCAGCAAATTTGAGTTTACCGCTAGCCTTTAATGACAAATCAACATCTTTACAGCTCTAATAAATAAGCGGTGTGTCCATAAAGTAATACTTAAATTTATTGTTAACTAAATAAACAATACTATTAAAAATTCGCGAAAGATGTCGATTTTTATTTCAAATTACTGTTTTTTTTTAAATAATAACCTAATCTACAGGGTGAACAACTTTCGCCATCACCATTTTTTTTTATTTAATGGAACACCCCATTTTTTCTTAATTTTCATTAGTACCCAATTGGAGTTGTGTATTAGGCCTTCTTCTGTATTAGCCTGTGCTACATCCACTTCCTATATCTTGTCTGAGGATCCCTTCATGCAGGAAGTTCCACAGGATCGGACCAAGGGCCGAACGCTGTGGGACACCACGGGTCATTTCGATCTCCTGGGTACCTCACTGTGTGTGCCTATAATTATAGTTACCTTCAATCTACAGCCTACTCTACCCAAATGTGGGTGGGATTGCCGACTGTTTTCTTAATTCACCTCATCACACTTATATTAAATGGAATCAATAAACGGCAATAAAAATATTTGAATTTTCATTCAAAGAAAAGAACATTTTTCGTTTCGGTGAAAAAATTTCATACAGTCTGTTCGCTATACTTACGCGGGTTTCGGATTAAAAATTTTATGAGTATATCCAGGTAAGTACCCGAAAGTTTGACCTGTTCTTTGATGAAATATCAACTGGTTAAATGAAATGAAAAATAATGTACAACTTTTTAATTAAATAATAATGGAGAATCTTTTGTATAATTGAGAGCAAAATTAAACTTCTTCATTAATGGAGTCTAATGTGACTATTATAAACCTAATAATAATTTTATACTACACTTCACACAGAAAATATGGTCTATGTATAATAAGAAGGTTATTTAGCTCAAATAAAAAAATTGAAGTTGCCAACAAAAATGAAAATCAGTCATTATCATCCAAAATATCATAATCGTCATCATCACTGTCATCACTATTAAAATTGTTATTATGATTGGACTTATTTCGTTTATTTTATTTTCACGAGTCCACCAATTTTCTATTAATTTCTCGCACTTGGATATACAGTTCCCTCACACTTCTGGAGTTGCAATTGAAAGTGCTTTTCGCCAAGTTTCCCGAACTGCGTCGTCACTATAACCATTAGGCCCAATATGGTTGTCATAATATTGTTTTGCTATTCCCCATATATATTCGATGGGATTAAACTGGCAATGATGCGGTGGCAGACGTAAAACTTGATGACGGTAACTTTCAATAATCTGATCCACAACAAAGGTTTTTGGTTTTGCGTGTATATTTGCCAAGCGTAATAATTCTGATTTTAATATATATTGAGGAAATGGTATATGTTCCTTTGTCAACCATTCTTTAATTTTATCAACAGTCCAAGAATTCGTTGGACTTTCGTTTAATACTTCAGAATGGTAAGGTGTATTGTCTAAAATAATTACACTGGGCTCACTTAAACCTGGGAGAAGTTTTTCATGCAACCATTTTACAAACATTTCTGTGTTCATATTATCGTGATAGTCACTGGATTTTGATTTAGATGAAAATATTAAATCAGCACCTTCTATAAAACCCGATTTCCCTCCTGCATGTAAAATTATGTGTCGCTTCCCTTCTACATCGGTATGTTTGATGGACGTTATCATCTTGCCATATTCTCTTGGTTGCACCCCTTGAAAATATCCATGTTTCGTCTAAATATATAAAATTACCCCCTTCTTTAAATTTATAATATTTTCTTAGAAAGTTAATTATCTTGTGTACGACAGAACTTCTTTTACAAAGGGCCTTTCTGTTATCCTCCTTTTGAAATTTGAAACCCAGGTTATGTATCACTTGCCATAGACTTGTTCTGCCTAATTCCGAGAGAATTGTATTTAAGGTCACATGTTCCTTGTTGCCCCTCATTCGATAAATGGTATCAAATTTCTTTCCATCTGGAATATCTTTAGTTTTCAATGATGGGCGAGTTTTGCGGTGATCTTCTTTCGGCAGTTCACTATTGTGATTTTGTAATACTCCTCTTAATTTGGTTTCACTAATTCCTAGAGCATCGCATACGCGTTGTTGTACAGACATTACCGATTTTAAAGGACCGCCATTTTCTTTTTCATCCGTAAAATACTTATGTACACTACAAATTAGACTGTCTACATCTAACACACGTCTAAGCATTTTTAAAATTTCCACTAAATTTACAATATACATACAATGTCAACACTTGCAAAGAATCAATTCCACTGCAATATTTGTAACAAATTTAGTACCCACCCTAATGTTATTTTAATCTAAGACCATTAGGGCAATTTTACCTAATTTCTTGGGAAGAGGCTTATTGGAACTGGTTGTCAATGACTAATTTGCATAATTTTGTTATTCCGAAACCCGCGTGAGTATAGCGAACAGACTGTACACGCTCTGTTTGTTAATAAGCGATGAAATGAGAAAAATCGGGGGTTCTGACAAAAAAAATTATAGAGAAAGGTATTACAGACATTTTTTAAACAATTTTCTTCTACAATCGTAAATAACAGATATTTCTCGCAGTAAAAAGAACAACACCCTGTAAAGTACCCCCAGATGCTTCGACTATGCCAAACATTTTATCAGCTCATTGCAGGATGGATTAAAGCTTAAGGCAATCAAGAGAAAAATCGAGAAAACCCATTTTCACCGTTGTTGAACGATATTGATTGGCTGCTTTTTTTAAGTGGTCCATTTACACAAACCAAAAGGACACTTTTTATTATTTACATCAAGGGGGACTTTTTTTTGATTAAATACGAATCCTTTCAACGCCATTTTGAATTTTTTAAAACTTATTTGGTATCTGTTATTTTTGACTTCTAAAATTCTCAGATGCCAGTTTTAGATGAAATTTGCCGATTTTTAAAAATAAATTATTTTTTTTAAATTGCTCATCCTGTATATAACTGACTGGAAGTATAACTGGGTTTGAACCAAAAAGGTTTTTCTCTATAGCCGTTTTTGAGCTATCGCGCCGACAGACAAACATCGACAGACCAAATGACAAATGGGGAAACATATGTTTTGTAATCTAGGGATCCTGAAACGTAAAAATTGAAAATATTCTCGGAGAGTGACTTTTTCGTGATTACAATATTTCCCTCTTATCGAGGGAATTAAAAAAAGAATGAAACGATTTAACATACATATAAATCTAAAAATCAAAACCATTAACATAATATACATAGTTTAAACCAATTGAGAGTATTTCACATTGACGTAATTGGAGCAAGACGAGTTGTTTTCAGTAGTATTCTCATTCCACGATTTTGAAGTTTTTGAAGCATGTTTAATTCATTTAATAAGTATAAAATAGATGTGTAATACTCAAAATATGGCTGACTTCTGGTATTATATACAGTGATTATTGGCCTCAGTTGATATATTTTGGGAATTTTTTTTTATAAATATTAGTTAAAGTTGAAATCACAAATATTTAACATTAGAAACAACTTCAACATGTTCATTATTATTAATATTCAATTTTATCATTTTAACATCGATATAACCATATTATTTATTTATTTATTTTCTTTACGGCTTTATCCAAATTCGAATCAATCATTAGATGCTATTAAAGTATCGTCAGAAAAAATATTAATGAATTCACAAATAACACACAGAAAAAAATTATCACCTACCTTCAAGAAAAGCTTTACACTTGGAAAATTACATTTGTTTGAAATAAAGCAGTTTGCTTCAAATAATTTTTCTCGATGCAATAAGAAAATAAATATTGAGTGAAGTATACGCATAATCTTGTATTTTAAGATTTATAATAATTAATCTAAGAATAAATTATTTCATTCGAATCTAGAATTCTTAATTAATCCAAGAAAGCTCTTACGTTTATTGTAAGTATTATATGCTCTTAAAACCGACTATCGCATACTTGATTCAATGTTATAAAAGGATTCGATTCAAAGCATTTAAATTTTAGAACAAGAATTAAACAATTCGAAACAAAAACCTGTGTACTTCACAAAAGTTTAGCGAGTACAAATTCACTGCACGGTGTTGCCAGCTGAAACTTATTTTAAAATGCAACCACTGCACTGGTACGGTAGATATACGACTGGTACATGTTGAGATGTGATACTTATTATTCGGAAGTCAGAGACAACGCATTTATAAAGAATATGGCAAATTGACATTATCACGTGTTTATCCTATTGTCTATTTTCTAACAAGTTTGCGTCGTATCGTTAGGGTTGCTTTCTATTTTTTGTTAGAAATTCTTTGTGATTCAATTAATAAGTGTATGAATAAATTAAATTGAAATGGAAGATTTGTTAGATGGATGGGGCCTTAGCGACCTGATAGCAATATTTAAATGTAAGTATATTTAGTTCACTTCTTGTTAGCTATTATATATAAGTAAATTTATAATCATAAGAACACGAAACAAACTGGAATAGAAGTAAAAAAAAATGTATGATACTGGATGATGACTTTTTGGAAAGACGACTTCTGCCATGCTAAGACAAGAGGTCGTAGCTACGAAATTTCCGATTTCAAAATTCTTACAAATTTAATAAGTTTACATTTTATTTTATTATGACACAAAATAATAAAGGCCTATTTGCATTAGAAAATATTTACTATAATTATAAGAAAAGGTTAGTAAAATATGCAAAACTTATTTGCGAAGTCTAAAAGGACGTAATTATCTACCTAACCACATTTATTAAAAATATTCATCTTGTAGATACGACCTCTTATCTTAGCAGGACAAACTTTTATGTTCCATTTAGGTTTTGTGGTTATAATTTTTTTTTTAATTATAGGTGGGACACCTCAGAAGACAGAGGAATGTGGTATATTAATTAAAAACAATTTTGAAAAATGTTTTTCGGTGGATAGATACCAGTGAGAACCCTATTAAAAAGCAAGAACAGTCTGTTCTTATTTCAAGATCATTAATTTCGTCAATGAAACTATCCTATAATTCAACCAAAATCAATATATTTATGTCAAAGCCAATATTAACATTTCTTGGAGCAGTTCATATTCAAATTTAGTTGTATTGGATTTAAGAACAAAGTATTATTGAATATAAATAAAGTATATTTAAAAAAGTGTAAGATTTTCATAATACTGCAATTGAGCAATATATACTCTTCATTTAATTAGAGGTATTTTAGTTAGGGCAAGTTGATTTTAATCTTGAAGCAAGGCTTATTAGCTATTGTTGAACAAGTATTACTAGAATTTCAAATCGAGACGAATTTTACTTGCGGATATACAAACACAACAAAGCATTGAAATAAGACCATTCATCTTGAATATAGTACACCTTTTTTCTGTGCAAAAAGTTTAATATCGTTAATGTACAAAATATAAAGAAAAGGACCCAATACGCTATCTTAAGGAATCCCCATATCATTTATGTTACAGGTTGTTTGGTCAACAAAACGCACTCTGCTTGCGATTATTTAAATAATCAAACCTAACTTGTTAATTATTATAAAAAAAACTCTTTTTTACTCCAAAAATACTGTAACATATTTATTTTCGTCTAATTTAGTTTGAATCTTATAGCGCTGATTCACACAAAATTTTTTTGTAAAACCCGACTGGTGTCATATTACGATCGTATTTTCAGAAATATGAATCATTAATTGATTATAAATAGCAATTTCTGTATTCTCTCAATTGGAGTCAAATGTATTAGTCTAAATTCATCAGCATTATTTAAAATTAAAAAAGATTTTACTCTATAAACTGAATCATTACATGAAAGTAACACCCTGTATACATTAGAAATGTTAGCAGAAATATTTCAATGTTGACCTATTTCACACCATGCAATAAGCATAGTTAAGTAATTTAGATTCTACTTTGGTTTAAATTTTATGGACTTTAGGTATTCGTAATCTGTCTAATTATTTACATTTTAGTTGCTAAATATAAAATGTAATTTATTTAAATCGATTATAGCATTATAGATAGAACAGAATTCTTTTTAATAGTTCATGAATCATCGGCCCTGGCCTTGGTGATACCTATAAATAAATTATTTTAGCAGTTGCATTCCTATCGTTTCTGTTTCTATCACAAATATTTATTGTCAGCGCCCAAGCCGGTTGAACACCAACACCTTAAAATTACTGTTGACCAAAACACAGTGGCGGTTCAAGCACTTGGAGGCCGATTATGCATTTTTTGTATAATTTGGAGACTGTCCTTAAGAACACATTATTTAATTAAATATAAGCTTGAAATAATTAGTCGGCTTTATTCTGCTGTAAATAATACGATTAAGCTTCCACATATTTTTCTCATTTTCCATAACGTGATTAATACATTTTTTTCCAATTTTCTGGCGTTACTTCAGTTATTGACGTAGGAAATATTATAAATATATTCAAGATGATTGGATTTCTTTGTAGGCATAGAAATTCATCAAATTGAGTACCTTAAAATATTAATTTGTATTTCACCCTAATTCGACCAATTCTTGAATACACAGCAATTGTTAGGTGTCTAATGTATCAAAACCATATAAAGCCTTAGAAAGTACACAATCGATTTTTTAAATATATTTTTCTAAATTACATATCTTATCAGAATATTTTATGTAAATTGGCCCAAATCGCCTTATTTTCATCCCTAGATAGAAACTGTGGTATAATTTATGACATAATTTTAGACGCTCTATATAATTTTATATTACTAAGCCACGTATGTATGTAGTGTCAAAATATTCGCCAAGAGATGTTTCACAACTGATAATTAATAATCAATGATTGATTGTATACAGATTAGAAGAAATTATGACAAATTTATTTATTTTGGTAGATTAATCTGATAATCCATATGGTACCAGATTTTCTGACGGATGATAATATTATGTTATCCTTAAACATTTATCTCTATAGAAATTGCGCAATTAAATATTGATTTATAATAATTTTCTGCAGCACTCTTTTGTCGATTGCTTGAAAAAACATTGTACAAACAGATCAGTGATCCCATTAATTACAGGATAAATCTACATTTACTTATGACTGGTTTCAAAACCTTAAAAATTAAAACGTTTTGTTGAATAATAGCAAAAGCTACAAAGACAACTATTTTATTTATTTAACCTAGTGGGGGTTAACATGAAGATAAATACTCTTCTGTAAACGTATAGAAAAGTCTTCTGTCGAAAATAAGTGTTCTGGCACAAATAATTCTTCTAATTTATATTTATCTAATAATATTAATATATTTTAGTAGCAAAAGAGTTCATTAAAAGAAATTATTTAACATTATTTGATTGGTTAACAAAATAATCATGAAACCACTTAAATTTTGCAGAATTCTAATACGGAGTATATGCCTACAAAATGTCGAATAACGAAACCAGCCCCTCCGAAACCAGCCACGAATCCTTTACAATTTATAAAACTAGCACCTTGTCCGCTGTTTCAAAAAGCCCAAGAACAAATAAAAAAAGTGGAAGAAATCAAAAAAGAAGAGAAAGAAATACGAACAGAAGTTGAAGACTGGCAAACGGTAAGTTAACTTTATGTTGGTCTCTAATCCAGTGGCGGTTTGCCCGTAAGGGCACTTAGGCACGTGCCCTAAAAAAATAACTTACATATTTTATATTTTCCTCAATGCCTATTATTATTTTATCTAATATTCAGCGCAAACCGCGTTGGCACGACACTGGACGACCGGGCGTTGAGCAACGTTCCGAGAATTCCGAAATTAAGTGGAAGATGGGCACAGTAAATGTGTGCCTCTGTTGTTTTCTCTCTCATTATGATGCGAAAAACAAGGACAACGACAATATCGCTTAGCAAGAGATGAACACATGCGATGGATTATACGTCACAAGCGGGGTGCTGTCCTCATTGTGACGTGCTGTACCCATGGCACAGATTACCTAGACCAGATACGAATGTACGCAGCGGCATCTTTACCGGCTCCCTCACAAAGGCGATGCCAGTTTCGGCTTAAGGTGCGCGTTTGTTGGACCATGATAATAATTTATTTATTGTGATTACGAAAAAACGTTAGTTGGACCATTGGAATAGTTAAGAAATAAAACTACAAAGAAAAATAACTTTTTTTTATAAAGTAGTCAAAAATATGATGAAAAAAAATCAATAATATTTATAAATGGGACAAAATTTTAATTTTTCTTTTGGTTTTGTCTGACTTTTTCGAGGATTTCAAATCTCTGTTTGCATATTTAAGAGTATAAAAAATTCTGAGTCTTATAAATAATTTAATGGTGTACATTTTCGCAAATTGTTGGCAAGGATGACCAAATTCTATTTTGCTCATCTCAAAATGGAAATTCCAGGCTTAGTTGACAAACTATCAAATAGAGATATAAATATTTTTCCAATTTGAAAATATAAAAGAGAAATTTTTCGCTGGGAGATTTTAAATTGCCAAACACCTTTTCTCCAGAGTCGTATGCTTTAAATGCGTTAACAAGTTAGAATTGTTAAGTAAATTGTATTCTTCTGAGAAATTTACGCAAATTTCGCAAGAGTGGATATGTAATGATTTTTTGATTAAATAGCCACATACATAGTTAAATGCATTTTGAGTGGTCACATTTAGCTCAGAAATCGTTATTGCCCCAACTGATTGTTTTGAAATATATTTAATTTTCATTAAGCGGAGAACTTGTTTTCCTAAGGGAAAAACGAATCCCGGGATTCCTTTCCAGTGTGTGCCCCACTGCCGCTAGTGCCTACGAGCCGCCACTGCTCTAATCTAAGGTTATGAATAAGAGGATTTTAGAATCACCCTGTATACAAAAATTAGCCGGATCGCTGGCAGCTGCGAAACACTGAATGAGTGATCGAATTCGCAGAGGAAAGGGACTCAAACACCCTTTGTGGGACCTGTAACATAATACTAGGAAAGATTAAAATAAATTGAGAGTAGTAGAAGATATTGAGTGCAGATTCTGTGAGGAGGAGGACGACGAAACTTCCATTCACATTCTGACTGAATGCTTAGCACTACAGAATACAAGGGTACTATTCTTAGGAGCATATCAATCAAAAAAAGTTGATTTATCCATTTTGGATACATGCCAAATCCTACACTTCCTTGAAAAGATAGGATTGGAAGGATTTTGATAGGCATCGAGACTAATTCCTTGCTGCATTAGCGATAGAAGGGGGCACAATAGATCTTTTAGGTCGCAGTGTATTAATACCCCATATCCAACTTAGCATCGGGGTGGTAGAAGCCCACCAAATGGCCACTTCTCAAAAATGGGGCATCTAGTCCTCTCGGCCATGTTATTAACCTGCAGGACTTTGAACTGAGATGCTGGCAATTCCTAGACAACCAGCAGGTTTTTGACGAGTTGATGACTCACTTTGATAATTTCTTTCACATCTGTTTAATCAAAGCGATACCTGAAAAACTATATTTTTATTCTGTAATGTTTATGTCTATATTTTATACGTATATGTGTATTGTTTATTTATTTGTCTGTCAACAAGATTTTATCTTAGACAATAAACGCATATTTTCTCTCTCTCTCTACCTCTGGAGGATGCACGATGAGCCTGATGAGTCATGAGTGCTGTGGAGATGATTGAAAAAAAATCTATATTTTTTTTTAGAATCTTGATAATTGGAAAAGCAGCCGTAGAAAACGCCAAGAACATATCATAGAAAGGGTAGTAGAAGTTAAGAAGCTTACAGAACAAGAGGAATAT
Organism: Psylliodes chrysocephalus; assembly: GCA_927349885.1. Classification (NCBI taxonomy): domain Eukaryota; kingdom Metazoa; phylum Arthropoda; class Insecta; order Coleoptera; family Chrysomelidae; genus Psylliodes; species Psylliodes chrysocephalus. The sequence goes on along the minus strand of OV651826.1, from coordinate 28,495,533 downwards.
GAGAAAAGTAGGAGAAAAAGTAAAACATTTAGTGAAATGATGGAAGGAAGGTAATAAAATTTTCAAATGAATTTTAATATCAGTATCTAGAAAATTAGAATCCAACTAGTTGTATCTTTTCATTCCAATCTTTCTTAAATGGGTTTAAATAGTTTTTGGTTTTAATTTTAGAATTAAAGGTAGACATAAATTTAATATACCTTTATACGAGGATGATTCAAACGATCTTAGTGACTATGGAATTGGGAGCAGTAGTTCAAAAACCAACAGTATCAAAGACCCTGATACAGACGACAGTCTTTTAGTGAGTTTTTTATTTTAAAATGATACGATGTTAAATTCATATATTTTATCTAATACACTATCAAATAAAATATTGTATGTTTCAGGACGAAAAAAGCAACCATATGTTTGATATAACTAGTAATAAAGAAAACTCCAATATATTTAACCAAAGCCATAACGAAGATGAAGCTAATAACACCAAAAACGGGACCAAAATCAGCAATAATAACAGCTTAATCACTAAAACTTTTTCTTCTGTATATTCTACTAATCTGAATTTATCCCAGCCTAAATCTGAAAGCCTAAGCAAATCTTCCCTGTACGATATCAGTATATTTTCTGAACCTAAAGATACGAAACAGTATACTTACGAAGGAGCTATTGAAGATTATAGGACGAGAATTCAAACTATTCACTCAGAAGAATTTAGAAACAAGGAACCTGCTGAAACCCACCTACCAAAAGGAGAAATTTTCAAAAGGAAAGACCTTTTCGAAAAGCAAACTGTTGAAATTGGTACATTAGCGTCTTCGTCTACAAGAAGATTATCAGATATCGGTACAGTAAAGAGCATCAAAGACAGATTGAAAATCTTCGAACAAAATAATGATCAAATTCCTAAAAGCGATCTAAACGTTTTCGATAAGCCAAAACCGCAAAATATTACCAAACCCGACGACATGGACAATGCAAATAACATCGTGAACAAAGCGAATCTAAACAAAATGAGCAACTATCTCGTAGGTAGATCTAATAGTGGCGATTTCGAAAAGAACGATAACAGATGCTTCAGTCCAGAGACAGAACTTTACGTCAACAAGTTGAATATGTTCAATAGAGATCTGGATAATTTGATGATTAATAAATCTTTAGATGAAAATTACACGCCTTCGATATCTTCGACGGAGCTGACGTGCGTTTCTTCAGACAGAGAGGATAGCGGTATACACACTGGAGATATATCATGCTCTGTGAGTCAGGCTGATGAGACGGCGGATATAGATATGGAAATAAATTCTAATATCAATGACAAACTAAACGAAAATACTCATACTCAATTCGAAAATGATTTACACAAGTTCCAAGATGAGTTACAGCAACTTAAACTGTTTGATATCGAAAATAGGAACAGATTAGATATTGATGATGACACATTTAATATCGACGATACTAAAGAAATTAAAAATGTAACTGAGGAATTTTTAGAAAGAAATAGGAGTAATCTAGTTCCAGTTCAAAAATCAGTCGACATCAAAGGAGTTGATGATAAAACTTTACCCATACCAAAACCAAAGCCTGTAATTTACGAAAATGTTGATATTAAGAAATTTAACGTTCCGACGGTAGATTTTATGACCAGTGATTTTGTCCCTTTCTCCGACTTTAACGCTCCCCCGATAGAGCCTCCTAAAGTAAAACCGCCCCCGCCCCCTCCACCTTCAGATGAAAAAGTAGTACCTGATCATGTTAAACGCGCTAATTTGAGATCCAGCTTCTTGGGCTTGGAAGAACCAGAAAATCGATTGAATATTTCTATAGAAAAACCTCCTGATTTAACCAGTTTCTTACGGATGGAACAGAAGTTGGAAAAGTCTTACGATAGGAAGTTCTATGAAAATAATGAAGGAGGTGTTCTGAATAAAGTAGAGAGTCAGGATTCGGGATTGGATGTGGATAGAGGGAGGCTATCCAGTGATACGTGGTGCAGTAGTGTTGGTGATTCCAGTGCAGCTAGTCATGAGAAGCAAGCCAGTGAGGTAAATATATTTATGTATTCTAATTAAAGGACTGGTACACATATTTGACTCTTGCAAACATAAGAGTATCCATCTTTCGTTTTGTGCTATCTTAACCAGTCTATTCTCGCCTAAGATAAACAAAAGAAATTAACACAAGCTTTGTTTGAAGCCAATACACAGGGTGTCCCAAATTTTAGCGGTAACTATAAGAGTTATAGGGTTGGGTAAAATTTTTAAATGTTTGCTAGTTTTTGAATTATTTTGCAAAATGTCAATAATACCATTTTATTATTTTTTATTTTATACTGTTGTTTGTGGAGATATCAAAAACTAGGTATTTTTATTCTCTACAATATGGCATAATATGTTGTTGAGTACGACGTTCCGTTTTTTTTTGAGCTCATCATTTTTTTTTAAATACGGACCTGAAGTCTTTACCGATTTCAATAGGAATAAAATATGCTTTTTACAACTATGTTCCATACTGTATCATTTTACGATGTTTCGGGCCTAAAAATCATCAGTTGTTTAAAATTTAAAACAAGCAAAATCTGAATTTTTATTTAAAAAAAATATTTACATTTATAATTAATAAAAAATAATTTGAACAACATATTGAAACAAGACACTAATTTTTGTTTTTTTATATATGTATCTTTTTACTTTGCTGTCTATATACAGATAAGGAAATCATAGTTGGAACATCTGGGGGGTACTTATGTCGTTTTTATACCATATGGAATATATCTGTTATTTACGCTTGAAGAAAAAAATTCTTTAAATAAAAGTTGCTTCTAATGTCATTTTCTATAATTTTTGTCATATTCTTAATTTTCCTAAAATGGCCCGTATTCTAGAAATTTAACTAAAAGTGTTAAATTCGAATTTTTAAGAAAATTGTTCAAATAAAAGTTACTTGTGATCTAATTTTCTATAATTTTTGCGCTGTTGATAATTTTTCTAAAATGGACCGTATTAAAAATATTTGAGGAAAAGTGCAAATTTCGAATTTTGAAGATAACTCAAAAACGGATAAAGAAAATAACACCAAATTTCAAATTTAAGCTTTAATTCAGCCTATAATAACTAGATAGGAAAGTCATGTGTTGGAACACATCAGATTTTTCTCCTTCAATTAAACGGTTCACTGTGTCCTCCAGTTTTTTTTTCTAAACAATTACATCTCTTTAGAAATGCTTGTGTGGCTCTCCTTAAAGTATTTTGATTTATGGCTACCATAGAGTTTCTTACTCTTTCTTCCAATGTAATAAAATCTTTAGTAAGGTCAGAGTTGTAAACATGATTTTTTGTGTCCCCACAAATAAAAATTAAGAGGTGTTATGTCGAACGAAAGAGCAGGCAAATGTAACGAACTATTGTTATATATTATTCCTATCTACGGCTAAAGTAATAATAATAATCTTTATTTTGAGGAACAATCATAATACATATAAGTAAGACAATTATTAAACAAAACAGTGTCAAGGAAAATATATTATCACATATTCATTAATTGTTTATGGTTCTAAATTAATTAACAATTCATGTACTTCCCTTTTAAATACTTTAACATTTGCTAATCTTTTTATCGTATCAGGCAGTTTTTATTGTACAAGATTGTACTAGATTTATACTTCTCAATATATATAAGCATTCGTTGGTTCAAAATTGAAAATAATAATAAAAAACTTAGGCATTCCTGGATGTATATGCCTATCACATGACTCTCTCATATTCAAACTGAGCATAATCCGCATTATTCTTTTTTGCACTAAAAAAAAATCCTTTCAATTAAATTGCTCCCACCATATTTTATTGTGGATTTAAAATTTGCAAAGTATACCATTTTTAAACTATCCCATTGCAAATATTTCTTCACAACAGATCTGGCTCAGTTTTGTACATACAAACTCAACATGGCTTTCCCAGTACTGAAAATTAGCGTATAGCCCCAGAAACTTGGTACTAGTTGAGTCCTTAAATATACAGTTGTTTGGTTGAGTATTTATTGGCATTTCATCTCTGTAATTGGTTTTAAAAAGTACCACATTTTTTTGCCCTCATTGAGTATTAATTTATTTATTTCAAACCATTTTTTAGCTTTAGTTATCTCTCTCTGCATTTAGGATTAATTCCATCATATCTCCTTAATTAATTATTATTATACAATTTTAAATCGCATACTGTCTTCAACAATACCCATATCCCACATGGCTAACTTGAATGCCATCAGTTGGATTAATAATTTCAGTAGTAACACTGAAACAATGTCACTGATCTATTTGACAGAATTTAAATAAATCTCCTGTGGCCCGTGGGCTGCCATGCCTTGTATAGAGCATAGAGGATTAAGTCTTAAACAAAAAGAATATTCAGATTATCATATTAAAAACCCTGTATTGACCTTTTTGATATTTTACAGCTAACGAACAGTAATATATCTGAAGATGAAATAACCAAAAAAGAACGGGAAATCATAGAGCTTGTGGAGAAAGAAGAACAGTACCGTGATATTGTAGAATACAGAAATAAAGAACCAGTAACCAAGGCCTTCAAACCCAAAAATCCATCCGTTGTATGTGAACCGTCCTTGGGTAATCAACAATTCGACAATCCGTGTTTTGATACGGTAAGTAATATTAGATGAAAACAGTATTAAGAACAATGCCATATAATGGAACCTGTTATAATATATTGTGGGTGTACAAGGAAAATCCACTAAGTCCAAATATGTAGTGTTCAATATTTATTAGGGAGTGGAAAATAAAATAAAAATTACAAAAATTACCACGTTTATTAATGAATTGACTGTAGTGGAATTTTTTTTAATAAAAGAAACAAAACTTAATGAATTTTCCATGTATGCCCACGTATATTAGTTTAGCTTTAACATGCCTTTTAGGAATTGTACTGTCGATTTTCATCTCTTTCTATCTTTTATTTCAATTTGAAATCATTTTGATTGATTTACTTGGAAACCCAAGCTCTCATTGGGCTTCTATTTATTGAGTTTAAAGCTCTATTAAAGTCGATAAATATTGAATTTTCAATTGGATATTATTTATTCAGCAGCCGTCCGATTTTTTGGATCAAGATTCTGAAGTCCTCAAGGTGGAACAAGAACTCAGACAACTAGAACTGGAGGAGCTCGAACGGCAACGAGAAAGCTTGCTATTTAGGGAAACTAGAGCTAAAGCTCATCTACATAACAGACATTCTATGGAAAACCTTGCTGACCGAATGTATCCTCCTTACTCGTACGAGAACCAAGTTGACTGTAGAAAATCCATGCCAGAATTAGTCATTCAAAAGTCTTCCACATTAGATTACGGACATTCTGTGCCTGTCAGTCATAATTATTATGGGTATGAGAATGTTCGAGATTTGAAATGCAGTAACTACGTAAATCCTGGACATTTAGTGGATGGTATGTATAAATGTGTCTTTTGGCACCTCTACATGATTAACATTTTATGCCACAACATTGACAAATGATTTAAAACTCAGGTAATCTCGGAATACCAGTGGACTATCGAAAATCAATGCCGAATCTCCAACATACCCAGAAAAAGTCCAGCCCAGAACATCAAAAACCCCCTGTAGAACCCAGTGTAAGTCCTATGGAACACCGCAAGTCTATGCCGGAATTAGTTTTAGATGTTCAATCTCCAATACGTCCAAGGCCTGCGTTGATCCCTCCAAAGCCTGCTATAGTTAAAGAGAGGAGTCGCTATGAGCAGCATAACGTTAAATCTCCCACCAGGCATTTAGGGGCTACTCATCGAAGCAAGAATGACAAAATCAATAACGAAGGAAGGAATTACAATCAGCATTGGTTAATTCAGGTAAATTTAAATCAGTTTTTGATTTTTGGTCATTAACATGTCATAATCCTGTCATTCTTAAACTTTTATATCAAAATGTCATCTGTTTAGTTTTGTTAAAACTGAAATGTTTTCCATAGGAGGCCGAATTAAGGCGATTGTCTGATCAACGAAAAAATTTCGCCAATAACAATGTCACCAGGCAACAGCCGATGCAAAGTATCCCAGCTAGACCATCTATGGAAAAAATACAACAGCCTATACCGAGGTAGGTTATTGTATCTCTTAATTTATATAATTATTTATATTTTATATACAAATTAATGCAAATAAAACATAAAAATAGCAATACACAATTTTTCGTTTTGAACGTTTTGTTTAGTGTTTTTTTCTTTATATAGGTTGAAATTTTGTAACAAGTTGTTTCTCATATCATGATGAGAATAACAAAGTGTAGATGTGCAGTGGCATAAATCAGAAAAATATTCCCTAATTTAACTGATTGGGGTATAAAAGTTAAATTAATTAGTTTGTGATAATATATTACCTACTTATCAAGAGTAGAAGGTTTAGAGGGGAGAGTATCTAATAAAAAAGGAATAATTGGCATATCTCGCAAATAAAAAAGAAAAAGGCCATAATGCAAACAGTAGTCACGTGTTTGACTGTTGGTCTTCATCAATAGGCACTTGTGAAATCAAAATAAACCATAGGAGATCACTCATGGGGCCAACTACACATTTGTGGCTTTGGCCAACATAGCCACAATTTTGTGAGAAATTACCAGCATCAAAGGAGGTAGTTATAGCCACCAGGGGAATTAAGAGAAGAAGGTTTAGTGCAGGGAGTATCTAACAAAAAAAGGAATAATGGGCACATCCTGCAAATAAAAAAGAGAAAAAGGTCATAATGTCAAGCAGTAGACTCGTATTTCTGTTGATCTTCATTAGTACAGTGCAACATGGAAATGTGAAATCGAAATCATGGGGCCAACCACACATTTGTGGCTTTGGCCAACATTTGTTTTAACTTATATTTTATCTTTCCTTTTTTCTATGATTTATCAGGACATTTTTTGACTAAAATTTAAAAATTCGTTTAGTTATATCATTCTTTTGTGGTACCAAAAGCGACGATTGTGTAATTTTGTAATAATTTCTGTCAATTTTATATTAGTTGACAATTCATTATACATTTTAATCCCATTAAAAATGAAGGAATCTTTTATCAGTTTAGATTTTGGGAATGGGTAACTGCAACTTGTCACGTCCAACTAGTGTTAGTGTTGTTATAGGTTGATTTGTTTTTGTGTATAATACAAAAAGTTTCAAGAATAAACAACTTTGTTAATGTTAACATTTCATATCTAACAAAAAGTGACTTACATGACTCAAGATTGTTCACTCCACATAAAAATCGTATTGCTCTTTTTTTTTTTGGAGACACGATAGTATTGAACAACTCACGGCTACAACCTCCCCAAAATGCACTTCCATATCTTAAACAGGACTCGGCTAAAGTGTAATATACACTTTTTGCTGGTTTAAAACCTGATTATTTTGTTTTTTGGTTAGGAATTCTGTGTGGTTCTTAAATATCAAATTATTGTCTAAATCAATACCCAGGGGAAAATCCGTCGGTTCCAAACATTTCTTCCACTGTATGTAAGGACACATGTAGACGAAATATAACAATGTAAGGATTATAGAGCCTGTCTATACAGATTGTTCCTTAATGTCATGTTAATATTGATAAAGGTTCATAAGATTTCATATAAACATGTGATCTAAATTGCTTTGTTTTTAAGAATGTTAAAAAAATTCACCCTCTCAGGGGATGAGGGGACCTCAATTTCAGTTGATTTGTTCCATTTTATTTATTAAGAATCGTTTACTCTAAACGAATGCATTATTTTCTGTAGCTTCTAAATATTCTAAATAATATTTGGAAAGTAAAGCTTAGAACAAGGTTTATGATTTTTTTGTAGAAGTCATCGTCAGCCTTCGAACTACGCGCTGCCAAGCATGTCATATTCCACACCAGTTGTGCCTAAGGAATCGCATGATAAGATTTTGAGTGTTAGCGGTAAAAAGAAGTGTTCGTATTGCGGTAATGAATTAGGTAAGTGAATTCATTCAATGAATTATAAAAAAAAATGTTTTGTTTGGTATAGACGTAAAACTTGAAAAGGTGGGATAGAATTTCGCATTGTTTATTAAAACTTGTAATTTTCAATTCTCAAATGCTGAGTATGAGATTTGCTCATTGCTTTCACTACTCTCACTATTACGCAAGGCCAGCTATTCTGTCGAGGTGCCTTCAACTTTATTAGGAACATTTTTTTCAAGCCCCACACGTGTTAGAGTGTACTTGGATGGCTGATAATAACAAAAATGGACTCTGATCTATTTTTCTCTTTACAATTCAACTGTAATCCACCGTGCAATCAACTTAACCCGGTCTTTTCCTGAAATTCCCGTCATATGTAGCTAAATGCTAATTATCTATTCTGACTAGTAGAGGACACCTTTTACCCTTCTCACCCAACATCACTTATCGTTATTTATGTGTTGAACACTACATATCACTTCATTCTACCACTCATTTGGTTCAACAAAAATAGCCTACATTTTACATTAAGTCATTATTAATTATGTTTATTTTATCACATTACATATATGTAACTTAACTCATTTAAGTTACTTTATAGTTGTTCTACTACTGACATAATAATTTTTATTTATCATTGTACGTTTTATCGTTTGTAAACCGTCTAAGATCTTAGGTTTGTATATTGTATTTTAACTGATTAACTTATTGTCTACTATCATTGCTATTTATAGGCTTGAAAATGGCTTTATATGCCATTATTTGATTAAACAAAATTTAGGATAGATTTTGAGCTTTATTTGTCTCATTGAAGATGACCACAGTTGAGAGGTAGGATTCCATTCGGAGTTTAATTTACTGGATGTTTTAAGATATCATTTTAACCAAATTGAATCTTTTCTGTTGGATTTAAGTGATCTCTGCTGCAGGAAAGATTGTTACGCTAAAGATCCCCTTTAATTCAATAAGGAGTATTAAAGGTTTTGTAACCTGTGGGTAGTGCTGAACAGGATTTATGTTGGTATTGATCCCACATATTTTAGTAAATATCCCTTGTGCATCCAAAAATTCGAATGTCAAGATTATTTAGCTTCAGGTACATAAGATGTGTCGATGCTAAAGATTGGATTGCTAAAGTGAGTAGAAAATAAATAGGAAGGAGATAGATAGGTTGAGTGGAAGAGAGGATTTACCCTTGCTTGCAAGGATTAGACTTAACTCTGCCTTTTGGCAAATATTGTATTATACTTATATGAATTTTTTTTGTTCTTTGCAAATAAAAGCTTGTATTATTAGATAAACCGACCCACAGTTCTAGAATACAAACGCTTAATTACATATACGTCCTATATGAGCGCTTCTTAATTTGGCTTTTACTTATTATTTATTATATTTAAGTAGGAAGGTCAATTAATTTTTCTTCATCATTACATTGTGTAGGAAATCATCAAGTTCTTATCCTGTAAATAAACAACGGAATGAGTATTTTTCATTTAAGTTTACTTTTCTTTTACTTTAGGAAGAGGAGCTGCTATGATAGTTGAAAGTCTTTGTCTTTTTTACCATATGGATTGCTTTAAATGCTGCGTTTGCCACGTTCAACTGGGCGATGGTATGATGGGAACTGATGTGAAGGTCCGAAATCAAAAATTACACTGCCATAACTGCTACTCGAGTGACGATGGCATAAAATTCAGCTGTGTTTAATAAATATTAACCTCAGTCAGTAAGGTTGTGTTAAAGTAGACTCTGTTAAAAAATATTTATTCGTATAAAAATTAAATAGGTCATTTTGTACTTGATACAGTTAGGTGGATTTTTATTTTATTTTTCTTCTTTCCACTCTTGCAATACTTTATATTACTGTATTTGGTCTATTAATGTAAATATGATTTTTTTTTGTAAATATAATTTATAAATGGTATTTTGTTATGTATATTAGTTATATAGTTGGTTGATTTGTAATTAAATTTTATATAAAACTTAAAACAATTTAACGTTGAAAAGAGATGGTCATATTTAGGGGCCATTTTATTATAGAACTTTTTTTTTTATTTATAGTTTCCACTCATAAATAATAAGCACATCAGATTATTATAAATTGTTTTTAATTTAAAAGTAATAAATCTTTTGTCATTATTTAAAAGAACATAATAATCTTTTTTTTTTCTGAAGCGCCACTGTAAACAGTCTGAGAACTAATCATATATTTGTTGAATGTTTAAATAAAAACAATAATGATAGAAGGAAATACATTTTAATACTCTTTTAATTGGTCACATTCAGTTTTAATTCTGCCTTTGATTTTGCTTACTAGATATGTACTTTGTGATTTCTTAATATTACCCAACCAACTACCATATATACGAATGGATATCATGCTTCTACAAATTTCATTAGCGATTGGAAGTAAGAATGTTTATTTCTTGCTGATGAGTCCTAATAATGTATGACTTTCTCCTTAGTAAACAAAATCAAAGCTAAAATGTTAAAAATAACGATCGTTCGACGTTTCTATTACACGATATCTCTGAGTTAATCTCAGTTTTCTCCATTTTTATTATTAATAACTATGGAGTTAACAAATTAGTTCTTGGACGGTTCAGTGTAAATTTCATCAGTGCAGTGCCCAATCCTACCATTCTATCGAACATCGCAGCATTTTTCAGTGGTGGACTTGCAGTATCTTGATTGGTGATTCTACATTAAAAGGTAAGGTCTTGAGGTAACATGCCACGTTATTATATGATTCAAACATTGTGTACGAAAACAAACCAATTGATTTTATTTTAAATCGGTTTGTTTGAGAGATGTTGTCTAAAATAAAGACGTTTGTGTATGGAAACTCAAAATTTAATAATTTGAAAGTACGAGAGGTATTTTTTGAATCATTTTGTATGAAAAACATATTTCGAGAAGGTAATAATGTAAAAGTGTTTATTAAACGTTCTATAAATTTGTTTATTTTCTAGTAACATAATTTCCCTTAATGGTCTTAAAAAAAGTAGATATGGCAACGTCGCATTACATCAACAGTTGTAAGAACCGATCGACATGTTGATTATTTGACATTTTGCCAAATTTTAAAATTTTTATTGTGATTTCTGTGGACTTGTTTAATTTTTAATTTAAAATTAATTAAGTATTCAAAAAATGATGTTTAATGGTTAAAAATTGAGTGTTGATGTGAGTTAGTTTTATTTGTGTTATAAGTGATTCAACATAAACAAGAACAGGTTAGTTTTACTTATAAATATTACCGATTTTAATTTTGTGCAAGGGAATTAATAATTTTGAAATTTAGGTAGGTATTAACAAAGATTTGAGGTACATTTTAGTTTAATAAAAATTTTTAAATTATGTATAGTCGGTTCAAAAGTTAAACATAGTTAAAACAAAAACGACCTATGCAATAAGTCCCATTTTCTTCGATTTCGAAAATTTTAATTTTTCAGTATTCTCAAACGATTTTTAATATATAGGAACTGATTCTTTTATTGAAATTTAGACATTTGATTCTATGTGTATGCCAAATTTTAGCCCAATCTGAGATCATGAATTTTCTCAAAAATGAACAAAAGGAACCTTAAAATTTTTTTTAGCAAAAAATTGTTTTGCCTCATATATAAAAGATAGCTAGGTTAATTACGGGGCGCGTTACCCTAAGTTATACAGTAACAGGATTAAAGAACCTAATTTTCCCGTTCTTTTTAAAATACCTCCTAGAATAACAGGAGACCGATGAGTTATGGAAATTCGTTTTGCATTAGTTACTTAGGGAACTTAATTTTCTCGCCATTTTTAAAATACCTCTACGCCCTTCTGTTATCCTGAAACCTCTTACCTCACGGACTGTTTCCGAGGTGTCCAAAAGTATTTTGGGACTCGATTTAGTTGAAAACAAAGTCGCTTCCAGTGAGGAATCCCAGGGGGGCAAAAATCTTACCAGCTTACCATTTAGTGCGCATTGCGTCGATATTTAAAAAAGAATACCTAAATCTTTTGGAAACAATAAAATGACAAACTTTAATGCTGGATTTTTTAATTACATTTTACCATATAATAGGTACGTGCAGGATTATTATTTTGGACAATCGGCATCTATCAATCTTTTAAGTAGTTTGGTTCAGTAAGGTAGCATATGAATACGATCTTCTTATTATCTGAAATATAAAATAGTATGAGTCTAGGAAACAATAATATAGTAGGTAGATTACATGAGGACACTTGAATTCCCGTCAATTACAATTTTAACCCCGTTCCTAGAATTCCTGACAAGCAGTTGAAGCTTGAGATAATCCACTACTCCGGTTCCTGTAAGGGTTGAATTTAATGAGGTGAGTAGGTACCTACCTCAGGCGCCCGATGCGGTCAGCAATTAAAAGGATTATTAAATTTATTTACTTTCAATTATTTAATAGCTTAATAAATAACAATTAAATCGATTATTAAGATGAGGCCTCAATAAGTATATATTTAGGTATGTTTCGCAATATTATTCATTATTACTTTAGTGCCTCTTTGTGTATTTTTATTAATATGGATCTTCATGTAATAAGAAGTGAAAAAGGAAAACCTCTAATTTTGTTAGAAAATTATAAGTTTTACAAATATCGTATTTTAAAAAGTACAGATGAAACTTGTTGGTGTTGTGTCACGAAAACTTGTTGGTGTTGTGTCACTGGCAGTCCCCGAGTGCCACACGTATTTTTTTTTCTAAATAAATATTTCATTTTTACTCCTGCCAGATGTAAATAAACAATAAGAGCTTTACGTCCTGTGTGCGTATTTTTGTCGGGTTACCTTTATGTTTGTTTTACTTCAGAAGTTTTTTTAATACAAATTTTATTTAAAATGCATCAGTAAACTAGACTGAATATATTATATAATGCTTGGTATTCTATATTATCTCTCTATCTGTAACGTGTGGAGGGTTATTCTATATCATACTGTTCACAGTTTAACACACACTCCCTCCGTTTTTAATCAGATTTTTCAGAATCAATAGGCTTTGTCCCCTTATAGACTGATTTTACCAAAAATTTAATGATATCTCTTCATTTTTGAGATTTTTTATTCCAACGACTCCTTTAACCCTTTCATTTTTATTCATAGGTTTCGTCCCCTTGTAGAGCTTGATTTTCCTGAAAATTTCAAGTTGATATTGTTTTTTGTTTTAAATTTGTTTTTTTTTTAATGTAGTTCTTTCCCATATTTTATAACGCATGTATTTTCACTAGGGTTGTCGCTCGCAACGAGTTCTCCTATCTTTTCTACAGAATGTCGAGAGACCGCGCGCTTGAGACTAGCACAGACCGCGATGCGACGAGGTCGCGATTCTCAGCTTTAGAGTTATGGAATTATGTTCCTAGGCAATGGGACACAATAAACAAATACAATTTTTAATCTGTGTTTTATTATTTAGTTACATTTTGAATTTCATTTATTATATACCTAGCTTGCTCTAGTTCATAAAGGATTTTGAATATTTTAGTTTTCATATGTCCAAATAGTAGTCAGGTGTGAGGCCTCCATGGCATAATCTAATAATTTGGTCATCAAAATAATCTCTAACAATAGTAGCTTTAGTGTATGAGCTGTTGCCCCATCTTTGTTGAAAATTACCCATTTGTAGCTCATCATGTGGTTGATATTTCTTTTTGCTTAGAAGAATATGGGTCCTTTTAGTCTTCTCCTTGAAACTGCTATCCAAATACCATCTTTTGCAATGTAGACTTGTTTCAGTAGTAGCCCTAATAACTTTAGGGACTATTATTACCTATTATTATTATGGGTGTTGGCCACTTGGTCGCCGCGGTTAGTTTTGTCAGCGGGGTTCCGTAATCTCATCGACCACTTGGTCTCCAGTTTTAAAATCAGGTAGGCCTCTTGGTCGCCGTAGTTATCAATCATTAAAGGTATCTATTTCGATTTATTGAAAATAATATTTTTAAGAAAAAAATAGTTTAACTGATTTTTATTATTTTCCACGTGAATAGAAATGTTTAACTGATATGATATGGTACAGAATGTGGGTCAGGAAAAGAATAAAACCAAATTAAAAAAACACTTATAATTAATAGAAAACAATATAAAATTATACATAATAAAAAAAAGTAGGTACAAAATACCAAATAAAAATTATTTAAGAAACCCAAATTGCAATTAGTTTTTGTAATGATAAGAAACTACTTTGATAAATTGAGTTCGTGAAAGGATCTTATTTTTATATTGTTCTATTACGTTCGTTAAATACGCATGCCGTTTTTTGTAATTAGCGTTTTTAATTTTGTTAGGTACCTATATGTGTACTGTTTAATTTCACATAAGTATTTAACTGAATATCGAGAATTACATTAACAAATTTGAATATATCGGGATGCGCCGAATAAAAAGCAGAATTAAAATGTTTGTGGAAAGACTCACAAGCATTTGTTGTGCGTTCTGTGGAACTTGTGCACGATGCCCACATTGTAGGCGGGAAGTCAGACGTATCACTAGTATACGTATTAATCATATAAAGAGTATATGAAGTTAATCTCTCGTCAAATGGCATTATTGGAATTAAATCTTTACAAAAACACTCTGCCACTTCAGTACTTTCCAAAAATAAAATGCCGAAAGTGTAATGAAGCCATTTGCCGATTTCAGAATTTTCATTTTTATATTCGGAAATTAAACCAGATTTTGTATCTTACGTAACCACGATTGGGTTAAATGAAATCTACATCCAATAATTAAGATATCAGGCCAAATCTGTATAATACCAGTGTATGGCTTTCTCAAAATCGCAAATAACTTTACACAGCTTCCAATCTAAATTTAAATTATTATAACAGTAATCTTTTAATAATTTAAATGCAGTTGCATAGGTACTTGCTCTTTTATCTGGTAAAACAAAAAATGCCAATGGTATGTAGTGTCCGTTATCAACAGCATGTATAGTGAAAAAGTGTAAAAAAAATTTAGGGCAATAATTAAATGTGCCGTCGCAATAAATACTATCACGAGAACACAAGTATTTTAAATTTGAATCACATGAAAATAAAATAATTTGTGAATCTTCATTGTTAAATAATAAAAATTGTTCACCCTTATTTGTAACACATTGTATTGCTTTCAGTACACTATGAACATCACTGATACACTTTGGCAAAGATGGCAATATACTTCTTCTTGCCCTGTATATGCTTCGTCTGATGAGGTCAACATCCGTAGTGGATACATTAAAAGTATTTCCTTCCCCTCGGATTCCGTTATTAATTAACTTACTGGGTTTAACGCAAATATCTTCTGTTGCCTTTCTTTTCAATCCGTTTTGAAGTTTTTTTACATCTAAATGGTCCGATGGTGGATGATTGTGTTCACTCTTAGATTTCAATAAGACAGTTTCCGAATCGTCCACTCCAATAGTCGCTTTACACCCACGACTAGTACACTTATATGATACACCTAACTTTGTTTCCTTGTCTTTTCCAAATGTATATTTTTTACAATTAACAACTTTTTTCCTTTTACACTTAACATCGACTCCATTGCAACACAAACTCAAAACTTCTTTTATGGAATAATGAATAAGATGAGAATCACTTTTAAAATAAAAAAATTAATCTTTTCAGTAAGAATGCAGACAATTAACTGATGAAAAATATTTTTATTTTAGTTCTCGACAGGTCACAAACCGATATTATAATTAGAGTAATTAAATAACCCCATAATTTTCTTGGAACCCTTAATCCAGGTTTGGAGACCAAGTGGCCTATACCTTTCGAATAGCGAAAGGATTAAATTTGGGTAAAACTGACTGCGGCGACCAAGAGGTATATTCCCATTATTATATTCCATTTAATTTTAGTTTACAATGAAACGTGTTTGATTACTGGATTTAAAGTGTCTTTATTTGGTTATTCTAAACTGAAGCCAGCGTTATCGCTATATAGCAAAAAACAGTTCAAGATACCATAAGCGAAACAATTGTACAGGGTGATGTCCATATATAATGATACATTTTATTAAATATATTATAATTTCCACAAATGAATGAGGATTCTCAGTTGCATAATATTAGTATGTAGTAACAATACCAAAATATATTTAGAACCCTTTACGTTAAATCTTACAAAAAAGTATGGGCAACTTAGTTTGGTAAATGGAGAACTTTTCTATGGTTTATTGGTCCATTTTTAAATTTTGATTGATTGGGACAGATAACAATTCTGATTGTTTTATTGTAGTACTCGGAATGTACTATCACAGAAAGTTATTATTCTGTGGTACTGTGTTTTTAAAAAATTACATGTTATGGTTCAATCTGGGCAGTAAAAAATGTCAGGAACTTGTGAAGAATTCTGATAGAGTTGTTACTTATACAATATCCAATATATACATATTTATATATCTGCAACTGAAAAACTTCATCTTACCCGTAACCTCTAAAATTGTATCCGATCTTTGGCGCAATGACAGGTGACAGCGTTCGTCATACATTTTATTATTTCCGGATTGAGCTATAGTAAATCTTACCATCATATACAGTGGATAACCAAGGAATCCAAATGGTGCTGCTAAGCCGATAGGAATTTGACTTCGGGCCAATATAAATCTGACGTCTTTCATTGTTCTCCAATCACACAAATACCAAGAGGTTGAATAAATAGCATCTTTTATAGAAGACGACTAAAATTTGATTTAAAATTATAACTATGCATTTTTGGCTGAATACTTGTTAAATAAAACCAACTAGTTTCTTTTTTTTATTAGACATTATCATAATTATTACAACCTTTTTCCACTATGAAAGAAACCTAATTGCCAAAGGCGATCGAAAATTTATGCTTATATATATTAGATATGGTTATTATTTTTTGTAATTAGGTATATTTTCTTAATTAATTGTTAACCTGATGATTTTATTTTATCTTTTTCCATTTGACTTGTCCTGTTACTGTTAACAAAATTCATTTCCGTTGACTTTCTCTGAACTTTTCCAAATTTAGTGGATTTAAAATCATACGTTTTAAATATTTTTTCTGTTACTTGCATATCTAATGAATGTATAAATGGATTAATACATATTATTACATAGAGACATCAAAATATTGTTAGCATTTGTCTCAATTTCGTTACTTCGTTTTTTTTTTAATATAATTGTCACACTACATATCTTTCTACTCTAAAAAAGTCTTACTTCGTTAATGATGACTTGTCCTGCGTGGCATAAAGCAAAAAAACCTATGCAGAAGCCAAATAAATGCATGAAAGCACGAACAGATAGTTCCTAAAAAAATAGGTTTTAGTTCCTTTGACAATGCTTTCAATAAACAATCTTGTACATGGCTAGAAAGGTTTTATTTTTTAATTTCTAAATCAGCATTATAATGATAAATTACGCTCATGTATCCATGCAGCATTTTTTTCTTTGTCTTTTATTAAAAATATATTTTTTCAAACCATTCGGACTTTGATCGATTTTATCAATTAAATAATAATAAATTAAACAATTTAATACTAAGGATTAAAATAGGAAATAAACAATAATACAAAACAATTAAAATATATGGCACTCAGAGGAATGGCTGTCAGTATGCAATTTGCTAACTTTAGTGGGTGTTTAATTCTTATAAATCAAACTATGTACCCAAATTATTTGATTTTCATACTTTTTTCAGTGTATTAAGAACGGCTCCAGGCTGAATTTTCGGGAAGGGGTGCCAATCAAAAATCTACTGTAGTGGTTGCCTACGTTAAGGCAGAGTGCAAGCTGAGACGCAGTTTGTTGAAACCGAGTTTCTGTAAAACAGAAATTAAATACCACAGCGAATGTTAAAGTGACTTAGTTTGTATTAATTTCTGTGTTTCACACAAACTTACGATGTCACTTCACCTCATCAAACTGCGTCTCAACTTTCGCTCGGCTTCAGTGGCACCTACTACAAGATCTGTGATTGGAAGCACTAGCTTTGTTCGGCTTATTTTTGAGGACGGTTTAAAATCGTTATAATCATGTGCATTTAAATTTACGTGTTCGGGTTTCTCCAAATCTAGTCCTAGGACACTCTAGGATTGACTGTTTCGTGTGTAAATTCGTGTGCAACTAATTTCACGCAGTTCTGAAACGTTATAAAATTGGTAAGCCGAACAAAGCTAAGGAGTAAGGAGTTAAATAGTTGTGGTAATGATTTAGGAAGACATGTTGCACATCTGCCGCACAAACATCGTCCACACACAGGGCCGCCGAGATCCATATATTATAACCTATTTTTTTAAAGCTGCCGGGCCCTCCTTGTCCCCCTCTGGTCGGACCTGTCCACACATCGACATTTATGACAGCACCAACGTGTTAAATCGGTCTCCTAGTATAATACTGAAATAATTAAATACGTACATTCATACTTTGATTTGCAATACATCCAATACAAATGCCTGATGAAAGGGTGATATCTCCGACTGTAATGTTCACTAAGTAACTTAATTCATGTCCTAAACTGAAAAAAAAAACCGTAAATATGTTTAATATAGTACATTTTTTTGAAAAAGTAAAAACAGGAAATTTTAATAATATTCAAAATTCGAAGAAACAATTTCCCAATCTAATTTTGATTTAGGACAAATGGTTAATCGATAGAAAAGCACGATAAAAACTCAAAAAGATTTGTAATTATATTTCGACTCCCAAAAATAATTATATTGAGCTCAAAGAGTTTGAAAATTCTAAAAATACAAGTTCCAAAGTGAATGTCGACTTGGAAAAAAATGGTCAATGTATTTTTCGAATTTTGATCACCTTTGGGGACTTTTGAATTATTTTAGGAGGTGGTCAAACGTTGATATGTAATTTTAAACGTCTTTGGATCTTAATTGTACCTTCCTAAGATTGATCATTTTTTATAATTTGTCCCTTGAAACTATTTTAAATTGTGGCTAAAAAAAAATCTAATTGGTGGTCAAACATGGTTGAAAAATGGTTAATTCTATGGTGCATGCAATTTTGAAAAGCATAAACTTTGGAGGTCAGCAGGCACTCAGCCTTTAATTCTGTTAAATATTTATGTTTCGAGGGTGGTCAAAAAAGTTACTGGGTGGTGAAATATAATCAATAGATGGAATTTTGAGTGGGGAGAGCTTCACACAGCTATTTTTTGCATCACATTTTTTTGTGTTCATTCTTTATACTTACTTTATAATATGTTTATGATACTGAATACAATATTTAATTTTCTCGGTCTTTACACGGGGATCGTCTTGTTGAAAAGTATTGATGATTAATTCTTTGAAATAGTTAACGTGTGATATTAACATTAGAGTGACATTATAAATCAAAAAAATGACAGATACTGTAGACATGAAGATAATCGAGCAGAACAACAACTGGCACGCGCATACACTCCACCAAACTGTATTTGTAACTTCATGGAAAGGGTTCCACAATGGTATAAGGGAACACATCTCATGTAAGTTTTCTTTCAGGTTCCTTTCTTGACATTTTGGATATTCCATAATTGATTGGCCGGAATATAAAAACACGGCTACCAAGAGACAAATCTTATTATTAAGCCAATTTTGAAAATATATTTCAAGTTTTTAATAATGGAGTAAAATTTTTACCAAAATTCGCTTTTTTCTCGAGGTAATAAAATTTGCCCAGGTTCTGTTTGTATTTCTAATAGGTGGATTTTAAAATATTGGTCTTTATCAATATAACATATCTTATATATTTACCCCCATGAAGCACACTATATTTTGGTGCAAGAAACTGTCTTATATAAACTGTTATTACAGTCTTTTCGCTATACTTACGCGGGTTTCGGATTAAAAATGTTATGAGCATTTCCAGGTAAGTACCCGAAAGTTTGCTGTTCTTTGGGGAAATATCAACTGGTTAAATGAAATGAAAAATAATGTACAACTTTTTAATTAAATAATAATGGAGAATCTTTTGTATAATTGAGAGCAGAATTAAACTTCTTCATTAATGGAGTCTAATGTGGCTATTATAAACCTAATAATAATTTTATATTACACTTCACACAGAAAATATGGTCTATGTATAATAAGAGGGTTATTTAGCACAAATCAAATATTTTCTAACATAAAAATTTGATCCATGTAGAGAATTTCAAATGAAAAATAGAAAAATTGAACTTGCCAACAAAAATGAAAATCAGTCATTATCATCCAAAATATCATAATCGTCATCATCATCACTGTCATCACCATTAATTGTTATTATGATTGGACTTATTTCGTTTATTTTATTTTCACGAGTCCACCAATCTTCTATTAGTTTCTCGCACTTGGATATACAGTTCCGCCACACTTCTGGAGTTGCAATTGAAAGTGCTTTTCGCCAAGTTTCCCGAACTGCGTCGTCACTATAACCATTAGGCCCAATATGGTTGTCATAATATTGTTTTGCTATTCCCCATTATATATTCGATGGGATTAAACTGGCAATGATACGGTGGCAGACGTAAAACTTGATGACCGTAACTTTCAATAATCTGATCCACAACAAAGGTTTTTGGTTTTGCGTGTATATTTGCCAAGCGTAATAATTCTGATTTTAATATATATTGAGGAAATGGTATATGTTCCTTTGTCAACCATTCTTTAATTTTATCAACAGTCCAAGAATTCGTTGGACTTTTGTTTAATACTTCAGAATCTTAAGGTGCATTGTCTAAAATAATTACGCTGGGATCACTTAAACCTGGGAGAAGTTTTTCATGCAACCATTTTACAAACATTTCTGTATTTATGTTATCATGGTAGTCACTGGATTTTGATTTAGATGAAAATATTAGATCAGTACCTTCTATATAACCCGATTTCCCTCCTGCATGTAAAATTATGTGTCGCTTCCCTTCTCCATCGGTATGTTTGATAGACTTTACGTTATCATCTTGCCATATTCTCTTGGTTGCACCCCTAGAAAATATCCATGCTCCGTCTAAATATATAAAATTCGCCCCTTCTTCTTTAAATTTAGAATATTTTCTTAGAAAGTTAATTCTCTTGTGCACGACAGAACTTCTTTCACAAAGGGCCTTTCTGTTATCCTCCTTTTGAAATTTGAAACCCAAGTTATGTATCACTTGCCATAGACTTGTTCTGCCTAATTCCGAGAGAATTGTATTTAAGGTCACATGTTCCTTGTTGCCCCTCATTCGATAAATGGTATCAAATTTCTTTTCATCTGGAATATCTTTAGTTTTCAATGATGGGCGAGTTTTGCGGTGATCTTCTTTCGGCAGTTCACTATTGTGATTTTGTAATACTCCTCTTAATTTGGTTTCACTAATTCCTAAAGCATCGCATACGCGTTGTTGTACAGACATTACCGATTTTAAAGGACTGCCATTTTCTTTTTCGTCCGTAAAATACTTATGTACACTATAAATTAGACTATCTACATCTAACACACGTCTAGGCATTTTTAAAATTTCCACTAAATTTACAATATACATACAATGTCAACACTTGCAAAGAATCAATTCAACTGCAATATTTGTAACAAATTTAGTACCTACCCTAATGTTATTTTAATTTAAATCTGACCATAAGGGCAATTTTACCTAATTTCTTGGGAAGAGGCTTATTGGAACTGGTTGTCAATGACTAATTTGCATCATTTTGTTAATCCGAAACCCGCGTAAGTATAGCGAACATACTTTATTTCAGGCTTAATTTTACTCCACTAAGAGAAATGGGAACATAAAACAAAAATAAATTCAGTGCATATACCTACCGATCACAGTATAAAATAACATTAAAGCAGATGTCATATTTGCCTTTCTTTGCAGTTTTTCAAATGTAGGAGGTTTTCCAAACTTGGAAAAATCAATTACATTTTCGCAAATTCGTATCCATCTTTTGTGCAGTAAGGTAAAAATGATATTGGAAATGAACAAGCCACCAGCACTAAAAACTAAAGCTATATCTTCGCTAATGTCTATACCAGTTCCATCTAGAAGGAAAAATAAAATTAGGACTGTATTTTGGAAGATATTGAGTCTACAGGGACGGTTCTGGGCTTAAATTGTAGCAAATGTAGTCTACTTTAAAAACGTATTGCATAGGTTATAATCGTGAACTAATCCTTTAGCGTTAAAATCCCCAAAATCCGAAGACAGGTAGAACATTTTGGACTTGTTTGGTTTTTTGACAATATCATAATAAAGAACTCAATCAAAAAACAGAAATACCGGATTTAGGGTTGCCACCTTTTTGAAAAGTGAATAAAGGAGTACGAATGTACAAACCATGTCCCTTCCAAAGATACATGCTCTAAGAAAAGACATTTGCCGTAAAAAAGGACATTTTAAGCTTTAAAAAATACAAGGACATTTTGCTTCAAAAAAGGACTCCTTTTCAAAAAAAGGACAGGTGGCAACCCTAACCTAATATGATCTACATATTGGAACATCTGTTAACATAACTCGACATTATACTTTTCAATCCAGGATATTTTCTAATTTTACCTCAGATTAATATTTTTTATTATGATACTTACTCTTGAGTGTCATAATCAAATGTAAAAATATTCCAAGCCAATACACAAACATCAATAATTTGTAAATGGTGGTGAAAAAATAGAAAGATTTATGATTATTTTGATCAGGTATACAACATGTAATAGTTAAAACTTTAAAACAGACAAAGAATGGTCTTTTGTTTAATATTTCTAACATGTCTTTTTTAACTTATAGGTAGGTACCTACGTGAATAAATAATATCTGCAATAACTTCCGTCATCCTCACAGTTTTATAGTGTAGATAATTTTAAATTCGCTATTTTACAGAGTGGTCAATAGTAAAAAATTCTATATATCAGTTAAAATAACTTATATTTTTTTGTAAAAAAATGGAAAATAAAATCATTAAAAATCAATAAATTTCATTTTCTTAACACTTTTTGATTAGATTAGATGGAACACATCAGGCAAATGGCTAGGATTTCCTTTAATAAGGCAAGAACCACAAAATTTAAAGAGGACTGGACACTTACAAATCTCACCTCAGAGAACACAAAAAAATCGTTAGATAAAAACACAGGGAATCACGGAAAATCTACTGCGAAGATTTTCCGCAGGCAATAATGCTTCAAAAAGCTCTTTCAAGAGATCAACATCGCAGTATTTGTTCACCAATCAAAGACGATGGCATGAAAACTGCCAACCTCGAAGATTAAACTTCTGTTGTCAACATATTTCCCTGACTCGGTCATAACAGATGTGGCCGACTGGGCAGGAAGAATACAACCTATTTGTCACTGGCAAACACATTGTAGACGAGGACAACAAATTAGATGGGCAATATATAGCTTCTCATCATTTAAATCGCCTGGACCTGACAGTATTTATCCAGGTCTGGAAGAGCTCATACCACACCTATAGTAAGAATATACAGATTATCGTTGGCTCTGAGGTATTTCCCCAAAACATGGAGTTGGTGAAAGTGGTAGAAAATGAACTGGTTCAAAAACTGTATAACATGGAGGATCTCCAGGCAATCAGTTTTGAAGCCATAAATTATTTTAAATTTTTCCTGGAATATTGAGCAACCCTGTTAAATAACAAAAAATAAGAAATAATGTTTTTCTCAAGTATTATAGTATATAATTACTAGAAAATTATAAATTCTATAGAAAACAAAGCTTTTAACAAAAATATTTTTTTATAAAAGAAAGACTTTAATTTTCGTTGGGTTTGTAGCTCTATAATTATGTAATAACTAGATATAGGTACAACCGAGTTTAGCTATAGAGTAAATAGGTAGGTAATAATTTTTAAAAATGACAAACTAAACGATATCATCAAAGGAATATTTATGGTCTAATGAAAAAGAAAGTCAGTATTTTAAGTAAATAAAATATACTTACATATTTTTTTAAATTTTGACTTGTAAAGTGATATCTCGTAGTCGCAGCAAGTGTCAAAATTATCTAATTCATGTAACCAGTTACATAAAGTTAAACATTATGCATATAGTTACAAAAAGTTCATTATGTCACCAGTTGTGAAAAGGAAATATACAACAAGTGAACAAATAACTTGAAGAAGGCAGGAACATTATTTACACGGATGAAACATCACAACTCAGTAGAAAAATGTTAAATTTTTGTTCTGGAAAGTATATTATTATAAACTAACTGAAATAAAAAATCTGCTTTTGAGAGGGCAGTGTTGTTATCTTCTATAGATTCGATTAAATGGAAAGAAGTAAAGATTTTCGAATTATTTAGATTAGATTTAATTAGGACTGTGAGAAATGTGGCCTCCTCCACCTTCGCTTTTTCAGATCTATTGTGGATATCTTTTAATCATTGTTAAGAGTACCTTGTCTAATTCGGTCTTTTGTAGTAGACTCCATAAACTGGGAAGTACTTCTCCGGTATAGCTAGTTGCCCTTGGTTTTTCTTCTCCAAGTGTAAGGAATCTCAGTCTTGCTAGACCTTCGCAGTAGCACAATACGTGTTCTGCCGTTTCCTCCTCTTCCTGACAGAATCGGCACAAGATCTCTTCTGTCAGACCGATATTATATATATATGTTTGTTAAGCCTACAATGCCCTGTTAATAGACCTACTAGTATTCTAGTATTTTTCCTATTAAGGCTTAGTAGATGCTCGGTGAGTTTAGGCGATGGTCTTTTTAAGAACTCTTTGGCCTGTCTCTGTCCTGGTGATTTTTTCCACCACTCCTGAGATTTTTTAAACATCCACTGCTTTGTGCATGTTTTAATAGTTGTTTTTGTTACACCACAGAAGGGTTCTCGGCCAATAAGAGCATTTGAGGCTCCTTCTCGAGCTAATAAATCAGCCTCTTCATTGCTCTTATGTCCTCTGTGGCCTGGTACCCAGGCTAAGGTTAGTCTGTTTCGACTACCCAGGTCTCTTAGGGCTTCCAAACAGTCCCATACAAGCTTTGAGTGTACCTGCATGGAACTGAGTGCTTTTAACGTCGCTTGACTGTCTGAGTATATGACAATGGTTTTTCCATTTACCTTCTGTCTTAATACCTTAATGCGCAGTGCTGTATTGCTGCTATTTCTACCTGGAATACTGTCGCATATTTTCCTAAGCTTAGTGGGATTCTTGTCTTTGGCTTGGTACTATATATACCTACTCCTGAACCTTCATGGGTTTTGGAGCCGTCTGTATACCAGGTGAATTCTGCATGAATAGGACGTCCTCCCGTCCACACTTTCCTGTCTGGTATACTTACTTTATATTGCTTTTGCAAGCTATACTTTCTCCAACTCTTTATATAACTCGTTGTAGTCGCGTCCATGCAAACTGCTTATGGGTAATGAACCTTTGTACAGTCTGTATGTGACAGACCTGGCTTCGCCTTGAATGAATATATGTAGTGATGTTAGATTTAGCATGACTTCTATAGCGCTGTTGGAGTCATTCTCATTGCTCCCGTGGTACTCAGGCACCATTGAGATGTCGAATGGCTTCAGCTTGCCGAGTCTCTGGCCACCATACCACCGACCCGTAGGTTATCATTGGCCTTATGAATCTGGTATATAACCATAGGGACATTTTCAGTTGTAGTCCCCAATTATTTCCACACAATCTTCGACATAAGTTGAAGGATGTTGTGCTCTTTTGGGTGACTTTTTGCAAGTGTTGATTCCATGTTAACCTGTGGTCAAAGATGACTCCCAAGTATTTGGCCTCTTGAGTTATTTAGGATAATCCTGGTTTTTCGTGTCTATTTACAACTATACTCAAAAATGTTACAGATGTTTTTGTGGTTCCTAGTACCTAAAAACTATCTCTTCAAATTTGTAACATGTTTTGTTTTGTGGAACCCCTCTCAGGTATATAATTTTAATATTTACTCATATTTTGGTAGCTCTAGAAAAATTCTAAAACTCCAAAATTTTAAAATTATGGGTAAATAAAAGAAATAATTTTTGTACAATGGTTAATAAATATATTTAAAAATTTAGCAAACTATTGTTTACAGTCTTAAAAACTTATATAACTAAGTATTGTCTGACAAAATTGAAAATGTTATAAAACACATGGACGATATTAACACATTTATTACACGAGTTATTTTTCTTCGCAAATAAAATTGTGCTTTCTTCTAACAATACAAATTTCTCCCACATCAATTAAAAAAAACTTGTAAATGTTTTAGTTCAGGTAAGGCACTTACATTGTCAATTATTTTCGTTGCTTATAATATTTTCCTACTAAATATCAACACGATAAATTGTATTTAATCAAAATTAGGTATATATACAAAGGTATTTGTAAAGCAAACCGCAAATCCTCCTTTTAGGAGTACACTTTTATGAAATAACTAATTTTATAATTTACTACACATATAACTACTCCACGAGAGTTAAATAAATTCAAAATTTCATTAATTACAACACGAATATTATTGATAACAAAGCTCGTAGTCTGCAAGGTGTACAGATAACAAATCATCATCGAATTATTGTGATTGGAATTGAGCTGGAAATTGAAAATGGTGAATAATTCGTTTTCGTTTCTTTGGTTGATGAAAATTTGTTACATATACATCTTGAGATATTACTGTAAATATTGCAGTCATCTCAAGTAAATATTTATACACATTAAAACTTCTATTATACAGATTGCGACAAACCCATAATTATAACAAAAACTACCTGAACGAAATCTATAAAATTTGATATAGAATCTTCAACAGTATCCGCATCCCACGTGACTAAATTGATGTCATCAGTTGGCTAAAAGTAACATTATAACTTCAATAGTAACCCTAAAACAATGTTATGTGAGATACGGGTATTGTTGAAGACTAGCTATTATACTACAAGGTGTGGCTATACACAACTGGACTGATCGTTCTGATGAAGGGCGTCAAATGGAACACAAGCTTGTCATGTGACATCTCTTTCTATTACTATCAACGTGAAGGTTGTATTCCGCTTTCTTCAGCGGATTAAGCCGTGATCTTCATTCCCAAGATGATCTTGCACTTCAAATTGACACAATCAGTCGGTTAAATATTTGGGCTGTTACTGAATCCGCATGAATCGAAAAAGAGAGTCTTAGGCAGAGTTTAAAACAACAAACGCTTATTTATCACGATAACGCTATACCTTATACTATCAAGAAGTTTTTGGCCAAGTATTTAAATCCCTGTATTAGAACATCCACCATAATCACCGGATCTGGCATCGTGTGACTTTTATTTATTACCCAGAAACCAGATTTGAGACAGTAGAGCTGTAAAAAAAATCGGTGTAGACCATGAACATGCTTTAAGAAAATTATTAACAGAGATGCTGTGACCAATGGAAAATTTGCATAAGGCGGTGTGTAGAGATCGCGAAGAAGTATATTGAAGGCGTTAATGTTAAAATTAAAAGATTTTGTAGGACTAATCCGTTTTTTTTTCTAGCCACACCACATGATTGCTTCTATGGACTGTAAGCAGATAGTTATCCAGATAATTGGAGATTTTCAGAATTTTATTTCACTCTCTCCTTGTACTATCCTTATATTTTCTCTAAAATATCAATGACGATTCGTTCTAATATTGTGGAAACGGTGAGTCCAATTTCACAGCTTCCACCATGTAGCTACACAATATCAATTCATTTAAAAATACTGAACAATATTTTTTACATGTGATGTATTGAGGGCTCTATTCATTATGTATAAGCGTAGATGATAGGTACATGAACCTTTTCCTCTAGAACCATCAAATCATCATTGCAGCGTTCATTTTCAAATAAAAGCCTGCCAATTATGTAAAACTCTTGAGTAATAATCCGATCAGAATATGATTCACTGATCTTACACATAATACTGATACTTGTTTGGCATTCTGCTTCTTTCAACTTATTCAACAAAATCACAATAAGCGCTAAAGAAATCTTAAAATCTACTTAAAAGTATTGACTAGTCGTTGGTTATGGAAAAGGGAAGTCTTCTTCATCACAACTAGATTCTTGACTGGAGGGCGGTGTATCTAGTTGCGGCAATCCCAAATCCAAATATTCTTCGTTCGCTGTGATTGTCAATATTCGATCCAAGTCTTCTACGAGTTCTGAGAATACAGGACGTTCATTAGGTTGGTAACTCCAACATTCACGCATAAGCATGTAAATTTCCAGGGAACAACAAGGTGGTTTCTCCATCCTATGGCCGTTTCTTAACAACTGAAACAGCTTTTCCACACTTGGCACTGAAGGGTAAGGTGTACCTACAAAAGAACATTTAATTAGTAATCTGCTTTACTCCACTGAATCTTAATTGGCATTGGTAGTCGCTTAACACACTTATTCCAATGATATTCTAGGCTAAATTTAAATGATACATTTAAAAACAAAACACTGACCTCCCAAAGTCATGATCTCCCATAACAAAATTCCATAGGACCATACGTCTGACTGCGTCGTGTATACTCTGTGGAACAAAGCTTCTGGTGCCATCCATTTAACAGGCAATCGACCATCAGTTGTCTTTCTGTAATAGTCACTGCAGTGAATGTCTCTAGCTAAGCCAAAATCGGCTATTTTCAATATATAGTCGTCACTAACAAGAACATTTCTTGCAGCTAAATCTCTGTGAATGCACTGTAAAATGATATCAAATTAACATTGTGATAAATTAATTATTTCATAAGTTTTTACCCTTCTGGAAGCCAGATACTCCATGCCTCTAGCAACTTGATAAGCAAAGGACACCAAATCCTTTTGCGTTAAAGTCTTTTTCTCTCCAACTGCTAATTCGTAACCAGATGATGGCCTATGCTGCCGCAGAAAATCTCTGAGATTTCCAAATGGAGCATATTCCACGATTACAAATAGCGGACCACCTTGAGTACAACAACCTAATAAGTTTATGATGTTTATATGTTTTCCAATCATTTTCATCATCTCCATTTCAGACACAAGGTCCATCATCTCGTTGTCAGTATGGCCCTCTGAAAAAAGTGTTTTTTCGATATAATGTTCTATTCTTAGTGATAATCTTAATATCTATAATTACCTTTTAACATCTTAACGGCTACAACGCTTCTGTTTCCTGGTTTTATAATATTCGTCGCTTCAGCCTTAACTACTCGTCCAAATGCACCTTCTCCGAGGTTTTTTCCAAGTATTAAACAATTTCTGTTTATTTCCCAATCAGAATCCATGGGAAGTTCATATTCAGAAACCATCCCATCTTCAGCATTATTGGCTTGCAATTTTTGTTTTTCTATTTTCACAACCGGCATTAGCTATAATAAACATTGTTATTTCTTTATTCATTAAACATTATTCGATATTTATTACCAGTGGTTCTGAAACATTTTCTCTAGAGTTGTTGATTTTTTCAATAATAACTTTCTTGGTCCATTGGGTAACAATGGCTGCTCTGGCTGTTTCAACGGCAATCATTTTTTCCCTTTTTTCCCTAAAAATGACAATGAAAAAGTTGTAAAATTATTTAAAAAAATATGAAAACAAGATACTGTTTTTCCTTTTGTATCTACATGTAGTTTTTAAATTAATACAGTAAGAATTTAGCAATAGTTTTTATGTCATGTGTATAGATAGAGATTACAAAGCTGATCATTAACCTTAAGGTTATTATTTGCCATTTGACTTACAGGTAACCCAGTTGGGTTTAATACGAGGATAGATCGGTTAAAAATACGAGTAACTTTGCATTTTAATTTAAGATAAATATTATTTTCAAATTTTCAATTGAAGAGAGATCAGTAATTGTTGATACATTTCCAAACCACCTGTGCCACCTCAGTTGATGGAAAAAGTTAATAAAAGTCAATGAAGAAGACAGCGCCTTTCTCGAACTCCAATTACACCCTTCTTTAAGAAATTCTTAGAGCCAACACTGCTCTCATTACATATCGTACTTTGCATCTGAATTCCACGTTGTCTGATGTACCTATCTAAAATTATGTTAGTCTCAGATCCCTATCAATTTCAAATTTTTCTGATGTTTGACCATTAACAAGCACTTAATAATTTGTTTCAGACACTGCCATTTTAATTAGTCTGGTTTTCTAGTATTCGTAATTTTACTTATTAACGTTTAAAAATTTTTTGAATTATTTTTTAGTGGGACGTAGAAAAAATTTACTATAACTCGACTAGATCATGCTTATCGCACTCATATATTATCTTCGTGCGATATGGCCATCAGATTTATTCACTCTTGTTGCCCAAACAACTGTAGAACATAGTTAATATACAAATTTTGGTTTTTATATTTGTACAGTTTCATCCTAAAATTAATTAAATTATGTATTTACTCGTACATAAACATATTTAAATTATCATTATCCTATGGCTTGTTGCGCCCTTAATAAGCGGTTTGAACATAGGTTCATGAGACAAACTCTAGTCATTTTTTAGGTGTTTTATATTCATCACCCCTAGAACTATTTCTCTACAATTTTGTTTCACCTTGTATATTAAATTAGCAAATGAAAGAAACATAATTTTCAGTAGGTATCTAAGAACTATTGCTCGACAATTATGTTTCACCCTGTATATTAAATTAGCAAACGAAATAAACATAATTTTCTGGATCTAAGTCGCCTATGAAGAAATTTAATTATTCAAAAATGGCTACTAATTGTGACAGATAATTCAGAACATTTTTAAAAATTATATTGTTTGGTGTTAGAAAAATGAAAAATCAATTTTGCTACAAGAATTTGATAAATAAGGTGAGATTTTTGTTATTTAAAATATACTGAACTGCAGAATAATGTGGTGAGAGTTGCCGTGTTCTCATTCTAGAAGATACCTACCCTATGTTGACTTTACAGACACGAATTTCAAAATATTTTTTGTATTATTATATAGTAGTAGTTAAATATTATTAAAATGAATTTAAAATTGCGGATTATCCACCTTAAAGCGGGAAAAGGAAAGATAAAATATCAAAAAAAGCACCTTATAAAAAATATTTTGACGTAGCTGTACAGGGTTGCCAAGCGTTTTGATATGTGAGAAGATATATTATCTTATTTTTAAATTCATAAATTATAATGAATTAACAAATTTTGTAAACTATAGAGGTGATATAATTTTAAAAAAATGTCCTTGCCAACTTGTAAAAATCGTATAACTAAGCTACTATTTGACAATCAGGGCGTTATATGACGAAGAGGGCATTATTTTTTCTCTAATTCTTCAAACTACTAACTCATCGGTTATAAATGCAAAAAAAATGTTAAAAAAACTTGTTTAAAAAAATGTTTTGTTTTGATTATATATACATATTTTTTTTTTATTCATTCGTATTCACGTATTTTCATACTATTTTTTTACTTTTATTCAGGCTTTTGAGGAAGAACATTTTTTAACTGATCAAAAGTCCTTTTGGCCGTTTGTATGTTTTATTTGTAAATAGTTAATATGAGGTCAATAAAATTTATTATTATTATTATTTCCAAGTTATGCAGAATGATTTAACAAGATTCTTTTCTTGAAGTGTAAGATACATTTTTTCCCAACAATAAATTTAATATCTTTTGCTAATGTTAATGTATCTATGTGGTTTTTTAAAATATTAATATTTGCACAATTTTTTAATCAAATCGAAAGTTCATTGAACAATTTTGGACTTTGGACTTGTTGCATTATAGCTTATACAGGGTGTTTCTAAATTCATGCAAAAAAGTTCAGGATGAAGTTCTTCATTAAAAATTATGAAGAATCGGTCCTATAACAACATTTTCTCGACCCCCGAAAACATATAAATAAATTGAGGTTGAATATTAGAAATTAGATATATTATTAATTTGTTTTTTACTTGTTTTTCTTAGAACTAATAGTTATAGAGGAAAATAGAATTTAAATTCAAAACAACGTATGTACCATACATATTTTATTTTTTTTTTGTTCGAAACCTAGTGTTTTATGCAAAAAAACAAGAAAAGAGTTGTAAATTTAACCCCCCTATAACATATTGGATTTACAGACAAAAGTACTCCTAATCACCTCTTTGCGAGTGTCTGTAATTTTTAAAATTTTAGGTTTCTACGTAAAACTCAATTATACAATTTTCGGGGGGCAACGTATCTTAAGGGGGTTGGGCTGAGAACATTTTCTTATACGATCGATAAAGAATCTTGTCCTCAATTTTTTTTGTAGTAATTTAGAATCATCTTGTATTATCTTGCATACGACACGTAGCTCATCAACTTGTCTCGTTTGATAACTATGATCATCTAACAAAAGTCACAAAACAATATTTGTTTTTAAAGATGTACACGCCAATTTCAAAAATATACAAAAATGGAATTAAGAGTATTCCATAATTTTAAAAATATGTGGATGCTGAACATCGATATAAAAAAGTTGAGAAATGTTAAAATGACCCATCTATAAATAATAGTAGACAGACTTAGTAGAATATAGAATAGTCTTTAAAAAGAGAGGAATTGCAAAAAATGTATTGTCTTTTTAGGTTCCTTCAATAAATATCCTCTCTTTTTGACATTTTCAAGATTTCCTTTTACTAATTGTTGTTTTTCATTTAGGCGAATTACCGTAAAAGAAATTTAAATCGCCGTAAATTTTTCGAGTTAATCGGTAGTACGATGTCAATGGTCTGAGCTCATGTTCATTTTACCTCTGACAATCAATACGTATGATCTTCGAAAATAAATGTCCCTTGAAGTTCCTGGAGAAGTGGAAAGATACTGAAGTTGGAATGAGGGGCTTTAAATGGTGAGTGTTTTTATTTAAATTTGTTTTGTGTAAACAAATTATTACACCATACAATAATAATAATAATAATACCAATTGGAAGGATAATATATACATTTTAGAAACATTCCGATCTATCCTCGTAGTATTTATAATGTTTAAAGTCAAGTAAAATAAAAACAAATATATGTTACCTCTTGATTTTTTGGCGGTAGTGAATACAGATGAAAGATATAACGAATACTACAAAAATACCGACAATACCAACAACCACTATTATAATGCTGTAATTGGTTTTTGATTGGTTCTGTTCTTCTAAGTACACAACTGCAATAAAATGAGATAGTATAGATGAAGCAAACTTGATTTTTAAAATGATTCTAACCTGGTTGTTCGTCGACCACTTGAAGATAGGCCCTTGATACAGTGGTTCCAAGGCTATTCGAAGCAAAACAAGCATACCATCCTTCATCATCATGTGTTACATTAAAAATATCGTATTCCTCTGGGTTCATTTTTCCATCGTCACTGGTCTAGATAAAGGAAAAATAAATATATAAAAAACATTGTATATAAATATGTATAAATAATTAAAATATTTTACGTAAACTGACAAAACATTGACCACGTATTACAAGTTTAATAACACAATACACATAAAATTATTACCACATTCACCCCTGTTGATTTATAGGTTGTTATTAAGTGTAATTTGAGAGATTTGGAGAATATGAGACAACAAGTTGCTAAAACCCAATTTATTTTCACTTGTTTATAAATTTTTGATCTTCTACATAGCAATAATTGTAGTTATATAGATATCTTATAATTAACATGGTACATGGTTGAATAAGAGGATTTTTATATCGTCACTATGTGTCATAAAAAAACAATAGTACGTATGAGGATGGGATGAAAAGTTTTATGGCCTAACCCATAGTTGTCGCGATTTGCCTTCATAGCTCCATGATTTGTTAGTTTTGCAAAAGTTCATCAGTTAGGCTTCAAGCGAGTTTCTCATGCATCTTAACCAGATTTAACTTCATCGGATTTCCATTGGTTTCCAAATTTGGAAAAAATGCTGTCACAATCGCCTTGACAAATCAGCCTACAGCGATAGCATAAAGACTATTAAGCACCGATGGAATAAATGTATTGTGTAGAAAAATAAAAAATAGTGCTTAGGATAAAATCTTTTCACCCCATCCTCGTATAAATAACAAACAATCTTTAAAACCTAAAGTATTAAAACAAAATGGAAATATTTTTTTAGTTATTGTTAATATACCTGAAGCCTTATAGCATTGCAATCCTTTATATCTTCATACGAACAGTTAGAATTATTGTACGGTAACTTGGTCCATACAATGAAGGGATGCAAGTCAGACACAAACTGGCAACTAAGGGAAACATTTTCCCCAACAACTATCGTCATATTACCAAGTCCGTTTGTTAAAATAGGGGTGTTGTGATATCGCTCTAGAAATAAAATTTTACCGTCACCACACATTGAAAGTATTAAATCACATTTTAAATGAGTAATAACGTAGACAGACCACCACCTTTTGTTAAGACAATAATAGCTCTTACCACAGTTTAGAAATATCCACATTCGTTTGGTAATTTGTTTGTTTTAAATATTATACAAGGTTCATGCTGAATTTTCATAGAATTATCTACCGTCGATATCTCTTATTTGAAAGCATTTGACAGAATAAATCATGGAATTTACTTTAGTTTATTTCCTATTATTGCTAATTTGGTAAATGTTCAGATGATACAACAATTGTCTCTTTTATAATAGTCATCAGCCATCACCAACTAGAGACCATTATTATTTTCATTATTTTTTAATGACTTAGACCAGGGGACTCCAAACATTTTAGACTAAGGCCACACTAAAATATTTTACCTTCATATACGGCAGTTCTATATTATTCCTTATTATTTCATTATAGAACTGTTCTATTATTATTCTTTAACACATTTTTACATTAGCGAAAAAGTAGCTTATTAGATACTCCTATAGACCTAATCTGTAATAAACGTTTTACTGAAATAGCCAATGTAGTAATATTTTTATTTCTCAATAGTAAGTTATAGAACAGTCAATTAAAAAATATAAATAAGCAATAACATTTGGTCCAGCCATATTTGCCAACTAATAAACGGTCACTTATCAACGTTATGTGTTTCTCTAAATTAATAAAAAATCAAAGTCACTTGTTTAATTTAATTGTAAACTGTAAATTTTACAATGTAATCAAAGTAAACTGAGTCCGAAATTTTTTGAGAATGGAGACTCCTGACTTAAGACAGTAAATATGCTTTTTATTTATTGACTTCAATTCTAATACTAGGGAAAGATTTGTATAGCTTTCAAAATTCAGCATGTTACCCATTATACCACATTATTTTTTTAATTAATATTTCTAAATATTATTTATATCGCATGTGTTAATAATGGAGACTATTTTGAACCAATACAAATACATAATATTATCTAACGACCCTCCTATTTCTTGAAACTAAAGATAACAGAAGAAGGACGAATAGATAATAAAAAATAATAATTTGAATACGTAATAGTTTTTATAGTATAAAATCTAATAATGTGGTATCATAATATTTCTTAACACTAATAAATTTTATATTTTCCATCACCAACGTACGAGATATATAAAAACAAAATAACCTGCTCCAATTTTGTCCAATTTAATTTACTTATGTCGTCTTCAGTTATTTCAGTCTGATTTAACTTAAACCACTGAATGAAAGGCTCCAAATCAACGATAATTTGAGGACATTCGAATGTAACGTTTGTGTTGATCAAAATTGTTTGGTTTTGAGGGTATCCATCTTTTATGTAAGGTTTGGAGGGGTACCTCTCTGTTAAAAATATATAAAAATGTTTGTTTATATAATAAAAAAAAATATATTTTTTTTTTAGGGGAAAATTATTGATATATCTAATTATCTATTTGATCTTAGAACATCGAATATATTGATGAAATTGTTCTAGATGTGGCTAACAAAAGCTAGAAAGCCAGCAGGCAGCTGTTGATTTATGTTAATATTATCTGTCACAGTTTAATTTATGAGATTTAAGAGATTATCTGTTACAATACCAGCTAAAAAATGGACAACCCCATAAAATAACTCCAGGTCAGGCTAACAGAATAGCCGAACGTCTCAAAAATACCATTTGACAGTTACCCCACGGCACTTAGGCCTCATTAGGCCCATTGTGCATCCTCCTGATATGATAGGCACCTCCTAGCCAGTCTACAGATTTAATGTAGTTGACAACGTCGCCAAGAGGTGCTTCTCTTATATCAGCCGGTGTTAGCCGATACTAGCCGAACCTAAATCTTCTAATAAGTGAGAGCGTCGAGAAATCGTAAAGGATATGCTTGATGGTATCATCTTCTTGTTCGCACCCTCTGCAGAGTGCGGATTCTGACAGCCCCATGATATGGAGATGCTTTCGTACTTGGAAATGACCAGTCAGAATGCCTGTGACTAGGTGCAGAGTCTGTCTAGTCATAGTCAAGTATTTGTTTGCTGCAGTGTTGTCAGGATAACTTAAAAGCTCCCTGACAACTCTGCAGTTTTTTGTTTCATTCCATCTTTCCTTTAATTTCACAAGGGAATGTTCTTTGATTATTTCTGTCACTACCGATTTTGTCAGGCCAATAGAAGGGCCAGGTCCAAAAGGTATTTGGTTGGCTGCTTT
This sequence comes from Psylliodes chrysocephalus, assembly GCA_927349885.1. Lineage (NCBI taxonomy): Eukaryota > Metazoa > Arthropoda > Insecta > Coleoptera > Chrysomelidae > Psylliodes > Psylliodes chrysocephalus. Next base: position 28,459,155 of record OV651826.1, on the reverse strand, counting down.
CTTGGCTAGTGAATCAGCAAGACGGTTACCTTTCGATGTGGCGTGACCTTTAATCCATCTTAAGGTGACCACATTGTTGATGGATACTTCGGCCAAAGCTTCCTGACATTCTAGTACTAACCCTGAATAAATTCGTGGTCTGTTCAGGGTGAGTAGTGCTTGTCTGCTATCTGTATAGATAAGCATGTTCCTTCCAGTGATATTGTTTCTGGTTATTTCTTTTGCTACTATGGAAAGAGTCAATTCCACCACAGCCAGCACGCATACCAAGCAGGAAAATGGACAAAAACTGCCCTAGTATAAACAAAGAAATGGTCGTTTGTGCCTTCTTAGACATAGAAGGAACTTTTGACAACACCCCGCACGAATCGATCAAAAGAGCACTAGTATACAGAGGAGTAGATAGCACCACATCCAGATGGATGGCTCAGCTGCTAGCTACAAGAACTGCAGGACACGCATAAGGCAGGACACCGTCTTCATATATACGACCATAGGAGTTATATATATCCACAAATGTGGAGCCTAAGCGTAGACGAACTTCTATGCAGATCAACTAATGGCATAATCTGTCAAGAAGAAAGTCATAAATAAGGCCACAGAAGCCCTAATTGCGTAAACAAGATGTATACAACAATAGTAAGATCAATCATCACTTACGGGGCTATAGCCTAGAGTAACAGAACTAGTTTAGCTACTATGAGAACTAATATCTTAAAGGTACGAAGACTAGCTTGTGTTTCGATTGCAGTAAACAATTTTCCTTAATAGTATATATTGTTGCAAATACAACATACTCGTATTGTAACAATTTCATTTTTCAAACTTGAAGGCAGCATTAAACTTTTTTCTATTAACTTTTGATGCAAAGAGTTTCAAGTTTTAGCTTCCATGATATTAGCAGGGGCTGCAACAAAGTGTTTTCTTCATGTTTTACGAGGTAATAATGGAAGAAAAATTCGTAATTTAGTTCTATATTCTTTGGAAGTCCCCAGATAAATTTTTCTAAATCACCCATACAAAATATTGAAACACATTTAGCACTTTCACAAGAGTTTCTGTCTACTTAGCAGTTCTAATTTAATTTCATTTATTTCGATCGTAGATCTCCGAAATCTAAAATCTTAATCTTTACATTAAAAAAGATATAGGTGAGTTTTATTATTATTTATTACACTGTTCTTAAACGGGCCTTAAAATATTTGTAATATGTACGTATCAAAAATTAACTTACCGACTACATCGACCGAAAAAGTATTATTAATACAACCAAGTATGTTACAAACAACACAAGTATAGTTTCCTCTATCTGTTGGTACCGAATCCTCTAAAGTTAGTGCCCAATGGTTGAATTTAATATCACCCAATTTCCTAGTAGGTGGAGATTTGTCTTCTCGGTACCAAGTAATATTTGGAGTGGGAAAACCTGAAGCTCTACAATTAAGTCTAACCATGTTGCCGGCAGGTTTGACTACTAATTTTTGAGGATTCTTTTTTAAAAAACTAGGAGCTTCAAAGACAGTTATGTTGAATTTTTTTATTAATGTATCATTTATGAAACATCCGTATAGGCTGTGGATTTTTGGAATAAATTCGTAGACAGCTGTGTTATTCTAAAAAAATTTAAATAAAAAACTTGAAAAAAAAAATATAAGAAATATTAGTACTTTTAGTATTTCCCCAGCAGTGTCTTCGTTACTAACTAAATGTCTCCAAGATAAATGGCTTGCATTTTTCGGACATTGCAAAATCACAGAATTATTCGCTACTGCCGTAATATTTTCAAAAGTATCAATTACATAGTTGTCATCATAATCAAAATCTAAAAAATAAAAATGTCACAGAGATGGATATGCAGAGTAATCACCCTGTATGTACAATATTTAGGTAGCTACAAAGAATGCGCGTTAAGCTGCTATTATATATTGTTTTTTTCTGTATTTTTCTCTAAATCTGACTTATTAAATTATAGAATATCAAATCAAAACGTTGCCAAATAAAATGAGAAAGTTACCAGCATAATTAATTATGCCGACATTTATAAACTTAGATTAAAAAACCCAGAAATGTAGAAGGCAGACAGAAAGAGAGGGGGGGGGTAACAGTACATTTGTACTGTAGTATTTAAAAAAATATATAATTTCCCAATGTTTACGCCACTGCGTGATATAAAATTTAATTTCCCTAATCGCGTAGGTTGTCTGAACCTCATCGTAAATTGACGTTTAAAATATTTAAGCTCGAACAACAAAAGTTAAGAAAAAATAAAAAAACGATAAACACAAATATCTTCTATTTAAAAATCTAAATGTGCCATTATGATTTTCATACCAACCTGACGAAGTAACAGCATGTGCTCGCTTGTCATTAGAAATACACAGGGCTAAAACCATGAAGTGCCAGATGTAAACTTCCATGATTTATATCCAGCCAGATTCTGTAAATAAAGTAAATATTATTATTGCTTTTTCTTAAAACAGTCATTGCTTTCTTTGGTTTCACTTAGAACTACGTCAAATTTAACTTCCTCCGTGATAAGAAACTATTTTTATGATTCTGAATTTACATAGCCATTATTTGAATCAGACAGGATATTAAAGAGGTTTAAAGAACGTATCCAATGAATTTATTTAATGATTTTACTTTTGTGTATATTCTAATGACAATAAATCAATGATATGAGGCTATATTTTAAAATTGAAACCTATCCTGTGTTATATAAGGGTGAGTTGAAAAGTTCTCGAAATGTACTAGAAAAACAAATAAACCCTTAAAAGGTGTCAACAGAGACAATCCAGCGAGACGTGTAACTCAATGTATTTTTTTTGTTCGGTAAAACTTATTTGGGCGATTGTAACCACAACCAGTCTATGATGGCGCCACTAGTAAATAGCGGGAAAATTAAAAATGCTTTAGGGCGGGAAATTCAAACATGGATTCAGAAATCGTTTTTGTATACAACAAATTTACAAGAGAAACAAAAACTATTGTTTCACTGTTTATTAAAAAAATATAAAAGCTTCCAATAACATCAAATTTTTTATCATATAAATAATCATTTTAATAAAGGAAGTTTTAATCAGTTTAATATAAGCAGTGAACATAGTTTTTATTACTCTTGTAAATTTCGCTAAAAAAACTTGAAAATTCTATTGATTATTAAATATTTAAACTTTGAAAAATAATACACCAAACTCTTTTTCTATAAATTATATTTTTTTAAGGTACAGAAAAACAAACTACAATTGCTATGTTTAGAAAGTACCTCCTATCATTTTGTGACAAATTACAAAGAAAGTAACAATTGTTATATATTCATAATATATTTAAGAACTAATGTAACAAATATTTTATAAAGTATAGAGTATATCGATACCTTTTTGCCAGACTATCATAAGTGCCATTTGAACAAATGTCGTTTATGTTAGTCTGGCAAAAAGGTATCGATATGTTATGACTGTTTATTTTAATAGAAACCATGGAAATGAAACAAACACAGATACACTCAACACAAATGTATAAGGCCTGAGTCGAGTTCCCATCCTGTAAACTGGACCTCTTATAGTAATCAAGATCAATAGATTTATATGCCATGCCTTCTAAAAGGGAATGAAGGATGACATACTATCATCATTTAAACAGGACATTGCTGAAGGCTTACCCCTGTTATTTCGTTTGTTTGTGTATCTTGTGTGTGTGCATTCCTGTTGTGTCCCCAGTCATGTAAAAGTTTTCCTAGTCTCCTAATTTGATTACTAGGTGGACCTTCTCCAACTAGTAGTCTAATCTATTCGATCTGTTCGGAAGCAGGAGCTACTTTTCAAACATAGCAAATAATATTAATAATAAACACTATTTAAAGATAAATACATTTTTGTAATTTTTTTGTCATTGCCCCTTACCTTTCTCTTACACCACCAGGGTATACCTATTTTCCATATTCCCTTAATTATAGATTACCTTACAATGTTCGAATGAATATAACATTTTACTCATGAAAAAGCTAATTTCATATTCAATTTCATTTGAAACAATAATTGGTACCTATATTACAATTTATTATCAAAGAAAATTTCTAATAAAGTTATAGCAAATCCTACTTAAACTACTGGTTGTTCTGCAGGATAAATTAACTTTTCTTGAGATTGATCTCTCTATAAAATCCAAAACCGACCTGATGTCCCCAAATTTATTTTCCAATGCATCCTGATTTAAAATTCTGCCCTTTTGTGATTCAATTTTTTTTTCTTCCTTTAGAGTGGCTGTTAGAGGTAGGTGTATGTAAGAAATAGCTAATCTCTAATCATTTCAAAAGTCCTTTGCCAATACTACATGTGCAGATTTTTTACTCAGCATACATTTTACTTTTCTAGTAGATAGGAACTTTGTGCTGCCATTAAAGCTGTCCAGACATTCATCTACCTACTTACAATGGATCTCTGTTCCAATTCACCTAAAATAATTATAGTCATTGTGTAATATATTATTAAACACACACATTATACAGTGGTTTTCTTAATAAATTGGAAATTACTTACTCTAGAGAGAAATGTGTACAAAAACGCGAGTTTGGTTCCAGAAATTGCTTCATGCAAAAAATAATATGCAAAAATAAACAGTCCCCCCCAAAGAAAATTAATTAAACAACAAAATCAGACTAAAAGAAATATACGGGGCCCAAATTAAATTAATTTTAATAAAATGCACATGTTCATAACAACATTCATAACATTGTCAGTTGTCAGTTTTAATACTTTTAATCGATATTTCTACGTCAAAAAACCAGCAACACCAGCGCCCTCTGAAAATGGTGTTAGTTTTATTGGAGAGAGATAGACATATGTAAAGATCAATGTAAAAGAAAAAGAGGGTCATATATGTAATTTAAATGGACCACCGAACATATTTTCCTATTAAGTTACACGTCTCTGTTGTCTCTGGTGTCAAGGTACATAATTAAATTTATTATAAATTAATCATGGTCAATTTATTCGATTTTTTACGCATTATCATTATATTTATCTTTCATTTTTATAAACCTAGTGATAGTCAACTTAAGGATAATCAAGTAACAATTTTGAGTACTTACTATATGCTCTAAGAATGTTTACATAACAAATATTATACAAGTTTTGTTCTAAGCATAATGTACAGTCTGTTCGCCATACTTAAGCGGGTTTCGGATTAAAAATTTTATGAGTATTTCCAGATAAGTACCCGAAAGTTTGACCTTTTCTTTGGGAAAATATCAACTGGTTAAATGAAATGAAAAATGTACAACTTTTTAATTAAATAATAATGGAGAATCTTTTGTATAATTGAGAGCAGAATTAAACTTCTTCATTAATGGAGTCTAATGTGGCTATTATAAACCTAATAATAATTTTATATTACACTTCACACATAAAATATGGTCTCAAATTAAATTATCATAATTTAGGTAGGTTTACAATGATTTAAATTTTTTTTAAAATGTAGTAATAAGATACTAAGCTAACGAATAGTGGTGATAGAACTGGATTATTTTATACAGTGTGTTTTGAAAAACAAGTCATAAATATGGCTAATTCCAAGTTAAATTTATTTAATTTATTTCAAATGCCACACTCTGTATATTATTTAAGCATACAATTCCTTATAAAATTACATATCCAACGATACCAATATGTTAGTCAATAACACATATACAGGGTGTCCCATGAGTGCGTAATTGATCGATAGCAGTTTTATAATAGGAAATACGAAAAAAATTAATATAAAAGTCGTATGACCATATTTAACAATTAATCATAAACCATTGTCTGACCAAACCTATACATTTTTAATGCAAAACACCCTGCAACTAGTTATACATATTTGACTGTTTTCACATTGTCGAACAATAATTTCAATTTCATTCAGTTGCTATGTTGTATATACGGTGTGTCAAAATGGTTACGATTTTCTCAATTTTCTAAATGGAACACCCTATATGTTATGCCACTATTTAATTAATACAGGGTATTCCATTGAAAAAAATTTAAATATTTGTAACCTCGTGTGTTGACACACACTATATATAACATAGCAAATGAATGAAGTCAATTAAAATTATTTGACGACGTGAAAACAATCAAATATGTAGGGTGCAGGGTGTTTTGCTTTAAAAATGTATAGGTTTGGTCAACAATAATAAAACAGCTATCGATCAATTGCGCATTGATGGGACACTCTGTATATATGTTATTCTCTAACATGTTGGTATCGTTGAATATGCAAATTATAAGGAATTGTATGCTAAAATATTATTCCCCTATACAGGGTGTTTGATAAGTACGGTACATATCTTCAGGAGCGTATTCTGGAGCTAAAATAAAGGCATTTTTGTCATATATACTATGTCTCAAAAATGCTTCGTTACGGAAATACAGGGTGTGAAAGTTACCTTGTCCGCACGCCACTGGTTAAACGAAAGCCACTGTGTTTACAGTAAAACACGCAACGTTGCTAACTCTCAAAAGCTGCAAAAATTTAATTAAAATATCTCAAGTGGTTTTGGAAATATTTAAAAAATTGTATTTTTTACTTTCCTATCTGTATACAGATATAAGGAAAGTATAGGAATCATGATTTTTTTCGACCTCGAGTTTTCGACGGATTTTTACGTTTTGAGGTCCCCTGAATCCGTTTTGACTATTTTCGCGATGATGTCTGTGTGTGTGGGTGTGTCTGTATAACGCATAACTCATGAACCGATACACGGAAAAACACCAAATTTCAAACTTAAGCTTTGTTCCAGCGTCTAATGAGCTGATTAGATTTTGGGCAGAGTCGGAACATCTGGGGGGGGGGTACTTTATAGGTGGTCATTTTTATATTTCATGGAATATATCTGTTATTTACGTTTGGAGAAGAAAATTCTTCAAATAAAAGTTACTTTTAATATAATTAGCTATAATTTTTGTTCTATGAAAAATTTTCCTAAAATGGTCCGTATTCGAGAAATTTGACAAAATGTAAAAAAAATAATTTTTTATAAAAATTGTTCAAATAAAAGTTTTTTGTAATATAATTCTCTATAATTTTTATTCTATACATAATTTCTCTAAAATGGACCGTATTCGAGATATTTGAGAAAATGTGTAAATTTCGAATTTTGAAGAAAACTCAAAAACGGATAAAGAAAAAAACATTAAATTTTAAACTTAAGGTTTATTTCGGCCTGACGTGAAATGATTAGATTTTAGACATAGTCGAAACATCTGGGGGGGGTACTTTATGGGAGGCCACTTTTATATTTTATGGAATATATCTGTTATTAATGTTTGGAGAAAAAAATTGTTCAAATAAAAGTTACTTCTAATATTATTATCTATAATTTTTGTTTTATGTAAAAATTTCCTGAAATGGTCCGTATTCGAGAAATTTGACAAAATGTGCAAAATTCTGAATTTTATGAAAGTTTTTGAAATAAAAGTTGTTTGCGATATCGATCTCTATAATTTTTGTTTATACATGATTTTTCTAAAATGGACCGTAATGAAAAAATTGTAGGAAATTTTAATTTTTCAGTATTTTCGTTTTCCATGAATATCCTATAGAAAAATGTTTCGAGGTAGATGTATGTGGACAATGTATATATTTAGTTTATCCTCTAAACATTTATAGAGATGCTGCAGTAGGTTGTACAAAATAACCGGAAAAAGCCTATAATAACTAGATAGGAAAGTCATGTGTTGGACACATCAGATTTTTTTATGAAACTTTCACACCCTGTTTTTCCGTAACGGAGCATTTTTGAGACTTAGTGTATATGACAAAAATACCTTTATTTTAGCTCCAAAATACGCTCCTGAAGTTATGTACCGTACTTATCGAACACCCTGTATACTAATAAATTTCCAGATACCAGAAATTAGACTAAGATCGTTTATTCTTTCTGTAACAAATTCTGATTACCTACGTCTTTGAATATTCCGGATACTTTTGCACGCCTATGTGAACTTTAAAAACAAAGCTTGGCAAATACCTAAAGCACCTTCAAAATGCAACATAGTAGGGTACAGCAAGGGATGCGGGGGCAGGCAGAGTGACGTCGTCCGACTAAAAACAGCAGCACATGTGAGACACATGTGTTCCGAGGTATCACTAAGCAATGAACTGCTTCTAGATGGCAAGGGACGAAATTCATTTTCAAACAGCATGGTATTTCCGTTACCCAGCACCCAGCAGTTAAATATAATGCTCGACTTCAACCACTAACTTTTTGCACCCCCTAATAAATAATATAAAACAAGACACAAGTCTACAAAATGTGCTTAAAAGGTTCATTGCCATTGCTGTTTTAATAAGCTTGAAGATACGAGTATTATTGTCGATATATTGCAAATAGGTAGATATACAGGGTATTTCTACGTCTTATTAAACTTCAATTTATTTCTTTTAACAATATTTTTATTTAATAGGTCTATATGTTAGAGTTCAACTTGAAATAAACCAATAAAACCAAGCAAAAAAGTCTTAATTTTTTCTTTGAGATCACCAATCTGATGAGCGAATTATATATAGATAAAAAATAAATGAAAAGAGATGGTTTGAATTATAGAGGAGGGGGCTTGTTTCCTTGTTTGTAGTTTAAATTTCATTTAACACAAGGGATCTAGATATCTACACATCATTTTATGATTACTTTTCAGCCGAGAGCCATGGTGGGCCCCGGGGTATTTTTATTAAAAATAAAGTCCTTTCTATGTTGCGTTTCTATAAAAAAAAGATCATCCAGCAAAGTCAAATCCCTTCTTAGTGAAATCTAAGAAAAAGGTCCTCATCTTGTATTTTTCGTTTCCTTATGTGGCGAACTTCCCCCCCCCCCCTCTTGTCTGGCCTGTCTTCACCGTCATCACAACTCACAACACCTGTTTATACAAAAATATTCATATTTTTTTTAGTTTACATTTATTTAATTACAATTTTTTCCTATTCCATCTGTTAGTTTTTCTCCATTCAAGTGTTTTAAATTAGTAAAAATGTTATTTTGTCACATATGCATGATATTGTATCACCTTTAATCAAACGTCAACATGATCAAATTAATTTTAGAAAGGATAAAAAAAATGAAAAAAATAGTTGAATAATGAACATCCTATATTACAACATAAAGGAAAGTGTTGATCAAAAGATATTCAAAATAGTTTTCAACTTCCGTAACGAAAGTTAAAAGTTAAATATATATTTTCGGAGAGGAAACCTAAAAAATCGTTTGAAAAGGATACATGTACCTTTTCCGGTTTGACTTTTTAGTTACACTTTTCATATTGTCTCACTAAAATAGATGATACTTTTGTGAGTATATTTAGAGACACGGCTAATCAACACCGTGTATAAATATAAGTAGGTACACTAAAAGAAACTACCTACCGGAAACTAATCAGTCTATTTTTATATTTAAAATTTACTTTTCCTGTTTATATTGACTTTTTATTTTACGGATGAAAGTAGAAAATTAGTGGCTTCCCGACACGCTTTCTAGCGGTATAAAATATGAACAAAAAAATCTAACACAAACTCTGTTTTATCACACAAAAGTTGTTCAGGACGAGTTATTTTAACTTAATTCGGGTTGTTTAAGTCTTTTTGCTAGGAAAATGAAAATGTAATTGGTACAATTTAAAAGAACGAGTCTTATTTGAAAAGATTATTTTTTGAAACATTTTGAATGAAAAAGAGTAGGTACACATACACATTATTTTTAGTTTTTTCCATTACTCTTTCCTATATTTGCTAATCAATCTCCTAGAATTTGTACCTAATGCACATTACGTTAAAGAATCTATTTAGGATCGTTTTTATTTAGGTATTATATTTATCAATTACTATTTTATCAGTGTAGGATGGTTTAACATTGTTCCTGTAAATTGTTGAAAATAAAGCTCTGCTTTTTATTATTATTATTAAAGATTGCACATAATTTAAAAAGAGTGCATAATAATAGTTGAAGCATATATGTAATGAAGTAACTAAAAATATTTTTACTTATAGTTTTTTAGGTACCTAGGTACTTCTAAAAATCGCTGCGCCCATGAATTCTGATGTAATATCCTGCCTCCTACGGCAGTAATATTTTCTTTGTACTTTAGTCTAAAAAGTGTAATTCTATGAGGACATAATAATGTACTACACTGTTTCTGCGACCAAATATAATGTGAATATGAATGTAAATTATCTTTCGCTTAATTTTGTAGGCAGTAACATCACATTTGCCATTTTACTAAGTGTCTGTTATATAATAATAAAACACCTCCACATATCTATTCATTTTATTAAAAATTTTATGTTCTTAACACATAAAAGATAATGTTTTGCCATTTACCAATGTTTTTGTATGATAAATATTTAACATTTAATTTAGAAATAAAAATTAGCGTTTTAAATTGGAAAATAAAGAAGTTTAAGACCTCAACAAATCTTTCAACGCGCCACAATAGCATGATCTTCTGATTCTACAATTGATAACATGTGCACGACAAATGCTTTATAATGTTCTTCCTTCCTTTCTAGTGAATAAGAATAATGGTATTTCTTGTTTAAGAGAGACACCAGGTAAATTGTATTATAAAACACCATGGCATACCCATCTGGGTACATGTAGTTAACAAGTAGGGGTAAGCGGAGTAGTTATGATCCTAGTATGTTAAAGAATGGTTTACCTCACTAAGTTATCTTAAAAGAATTAAAAAAAATTGAAAACGAATATTTACGCTATTACAAGACGAAGGACGTAATCTTTGACAATTTAATATATATACTGATTGTCAGAAGAATAATAAAATTGGTAGTGTCTTATTGAAATTATAAAAAAAAATAAAATAGAAAAACATTGTCGATTTCCGAAGTAATATGTGCTGCTAGACTAATTGAGACTTTTAGGTGTGAAGTCCGATCTACATCCAATAACGGAAAATCAAAAATACAAATGTTTAAATGAACATTATGAAAGTTATTGAATTTATTGATACCTTAAAAAATAGAATGTATAACGTATATGTACTCGTATAATGTAAAATAATAGAATTTAAAATTCTCCTAAAGAATTATTTATAATAACAAACTGCATGGAATAAAGTAACATTGATAGAAAGGAAAACCATAGATATTACTTAATTATCCCAAAGAAATAAGAAATTGAATACAAAATAAAAGAAATGCTCGGAAAAGCGGCAAATAATTAGAAGAGAAGAGAATAAAATAGTATATTACATTACGAGTGTGGAAAGTGACATTTTTCACACGAGTGGGAAATATTGTCGCACGAGGCGTAAGCCGAGTGCGACTATCACACGAGTGTGGAAAATCACTTTTCACACAAGTGATGTACAATATTTTTCCTACGACCACAAAATAATTTCATCAAAAAATGTAAAACCAGATTATTATAATAATTAAAATGTATTTAAAAAAATAATCAACAATAATCGTATTTATTAAATTTTCATAATTTCTAAACAAATAAAAAAAAAAATAAAAAAAAAATTCTGGCACAGCCAGGATTCGATCGCGGTCGTTGGACGGTCTCAAATTGCAAAGTTGATGCTCTAACCAACTGAGCTAACAGGCCTTACGGTAATTGATTGATCTAATCGCTTATGTGTTTAACCAGAATAAAAAGCAAATATATCTTAGTTATTTTAAAATTATTTTAAAAATAATTGTTAAAGATAAATATCTAGGATCTAATTTACAATAATTTAACAATCATATCGATTTTAGTATTAATATGGACATTACATAGATCAAAATAGAAATTATGTGTTTGACATTTTCTGACAGCTACTGCGGAAAGTAGCATATTCTCACTTGGGTGGAAAGTAAATTCTTATTCATACGCGTGTGATATAGGGCACTTTCCATAGGTCTATATAGTGTGATATGTGTCACTTTCCTAAGTGGTCGTAGGAAAACAAAATAAATAGACTTATTTAACAGTTATGAAGAGCGATAGAAAAAATAAAAAATGAGTTAACCAACAAATATATACCTATATAAGTTCTTTATTTAGCAGTCTGCTAATACATTCAATAATAAAATGCATAATACCTAGTGCATAAAAACAGTAGTGATTAAAAAAAAGAAGGCTTCACCTCTTAAATATGACTTTAAATAAAAAAACTTCTCTGATTTTGAAGTTAGTTGACTATTATTAATTATAAAGGCTGTAAACAAATCTATAAATGAGGGATATTCAATACAATTTCCAGAAAAAATCTTGCAATGTACTTTTAATGTCTAAACAGTTAATTTCAAAAGATTCACGATCTTCTGAATCTTTGTCACTATACTTAATTTCAATTTGATCTTGAATGTCATTATATATTGATAAATATGATGAAACTAAGTCAATTTTGTTCAATATTTGATTTTTCCTAATTAATGAATCTTTATTTTCATGATACCAATTGATAGTGCGTGTAATCTGAGCTTTGCAAGTTAGGAGAATATCAAATAGAAGAGGGAGATTTACCTAACTTGAAGCCACTTCAAATCCTACACTTCCTTGAGAAAATAGGATTGGAAGGGTCGTTATAGGCATTGAGATATTTCCTTAGTGCATTGGCGACAGAAGGGGGCACAACATAACATACCCTTAACCTATGATCTTCAAATGTGGCTATGATTGAAAATTGGCTTTCTTAAGTGGACACTGCTTGAGATTTTTGTAGAGAACTGCGACTAGTGGGAATCTGAATCTGTTTCTTATTTTAGGGGATACTGGTTTAGTGGAAATCTTCTGGGTGAAAATCTGTTGGGTGGGAGTCTTTCTTCCTTAAGTATACCCTGCTTAATAGATCCGGCTCGTTCAAAGGACCATGAATCACAACGGAAGAAAATTTCTAAAATTTCTTTTCAATTGTAATTTGGGGTGCTAACTTAGATTTTATTGAAACTGTGACTAGTTGTGGTAAATCAATTTATTCGCTGGCCAACATACAATTAGAGATACAACTAGTAAGTAGCGGGGAGTTTGGGGCAACTACTGCTTTCTTTTTTGGTGTTGGTGTGTTGTTTTTACATAATACTGCTGTCTCGTTAAACTAAATCATCAATCATTGATACAAACAAATTCGATCAAAGTCTTAGGTCTAATTCTAGACAGCAAGTTCACGTAAATTAGATCATGTATCAAATAAACTAAGTAGTGTATGTTTTCTAATGAGGGAGTTAAAAAACACTGTAAATCCCGATGTTTTAAAATTAACATATTTTGGTTTGGTTGAATCAATTATATCATACGGTCAAATTTTTTGGGACTGCTCAGCTCATCTGGAGCGAGCCTTCTGTGTACAAAAAAAAGTTATAAGATGCATGGCTGAGGTTTGAAGAACAACTAGCTGACTTTAAAATCCTAACACTTTCATCTTTGTATATAACTTACTAATACTTAATATAAAAAACAGGAATCCCAACTATCAGATTATAGACACTCACACAATTATAACACACGCAATCACAAATATCTACAGCAGTCTTTCTCTAGAGTCTCAGTTGGACAGAATTCCGAAATCTACAAAAGTTAAAAGTGTAAATAAAATAATTATCTAGTAGTATAAATATTTCAAAATAAAAAGATTGTGAAAGACGGTAAAATCTTGTAATATTATAAAATTATGTCAATAAGTGTTTCATGCTTAAAATTAGTAAGTGAATGAGTGCTTTTAACATGTACTGGTAGTTTATTAAATATAACGAAAGAAAAGTGAAGTGAGAATAAACAGTTCAAATCCGAAAAACTGAATGCAATTTTGGAAATATGAAAATGAAAAATCCCCAATTCCCCCTACCAAATTACAAACACAGAGTTTTTTCCACTACTACTGAAGGTTTGTGGAATATAAAAGTCGTTGTAATGTCTTGTATTATAAATGTGGACTTAAAAATAGTATTTGGTTTTAATTACCTAGTATATAGGCGCTATCCCTTTTTTATTTTAAAAATTAAAATTACTGTTTGAAATAAAAAATAATCTTTGACTAAAAGCCATCTCAATGATAGTATACTGCAAGATATAATGATTCGTGTAACTCTATTTTTTAATTCTAATTAATTCATTTTGATTTAACAAGTATAATATTGATGAGTAGTAAGTCAAATGTGCAAGTATTAATATGTTGTACCAAATTGTTTTGGTCTACTGATTGAGAAACTAATTTAAAAAGATAAAGTTTCAATTATATAGTTGGCATGATCTTTAAAATTTAATGTGGTGGTCAACAATGACACCTTAATATTTAATTTTTTTACTAATTTAATTTACTTGGTCATATTTTCAAATTATTACTATTAAAATCATCATAATATTTGCTGCTCATTTACACGATTTAACACACCATTTATAACAACAACTAAATGCCTAAGGTCATTGGAAGAAAAATAAATTAGGGCATCATCCGCAAATAAGTAAATTGAGTTATCATTGACTATTCTATATCATCAATATATTGTAAAAAAAATAAAGAACCCAACACGCCTCTTTGAGGTACACCAAATCCATTTTCATGTTCTTTACTTTTGTATTTTTTTATACTGCAACAATTATTGTTAACAAAGATTTTATAATATAATATTTGTTGACTGTCAACGTCAACCCTTTGATTTTATAATTTGTTTTTAAATTTACCACTCTCCCCTATAGCTATGGTTTTATCGCGTTTCTTATGTAGAATACCTTCGTAGTTTTAATTTATTATTATAATATCCTACTTATAACTATGAAAATGTTCCAGGTCTTCCCACACTGTTTCTGTTTAGACCACTTCAACTTTACAGCTTTATCAGTCGCTTCTGGTTGCCAGATATCTATACCTCTATTATACATGTTATACAGTCAGTGGCAGCAATTTTAACTACCTATTTAGACACTCTTTTAGAAGATTATAAATAATATGATAAAATTGGAGAATTTTGGTAAAATCGAATTGATTACGTTTATAGTGTTTCTAAAATAGTATTTTTAACTTCTTAGACATGCAGAACTCACCAAAATAGGTCAAATATTTTATGTAAATGGTTGATCGAAAAACGTTTTGTTTTCGAGATACATAGTGTCAAAAATTAAATTCTGAACATGGTTTTTAGTTATTATTTCCGAAGCATTTTAAAGTACATTTAATGAACATTACACAGCATAATGCAAAAAAAGGAATAAACTTCTGCATGAGTTATTTCCAAAGCGGAGCAGGTACATAGAATGTGCGGGAGTTCGACAGGGATCGGTGCTGGGACCTATCTTATGTAATATCCTCTTCGATGGGGTATTGAAGCTAAATCTCGGCGAAGAAACAAAAACGATAGGCTTTGCCGACGACCTGGCGATATACAGCTACTGGAACTGGCCTTATAAGAAATAACGATTTGGATGAAGGATTACAAACTGACATTATCCCTTGAAAAAACGGAAGTACAGGCATCGCTTGACTACCTAAATGTTTCGGCATTTTAACACAAGTAAGTCACTACTCAAAAGAAAACACTACAAACAAATAAAAATAAAATATAACTCAAACACAAATTCAAGAAAATATAATCATCTATTGATCACCCCCGACAACACGGCTATTGTTTGCATCTCTCTTTAACAGTTACAGTAGGCGTTGACAATTGAAATTCGAGATTAACGCGCATCCCCTCTTCAGACAAATTAGGTTGCGATGCCTGTAGTAGTGCTGAAAGAACCATGAATAGATAGAAGCCACGTTTTCTTATTGGAAGGAACTTAGCTCAAGCTCCAAAGACAACTAAAATATCTATGAGTTATGTTTTACGATGTGGGGAGTATTGAAATAACAAGCAGCAAGGCAGAGAGAACAATATGATCCTTCGCAAGGCTGATGGAGAATATATGAGACCCACAGAGTAGAGAAAGAGAAGCCCTAAGTGGAGTAATAATACACTCTATCTTGTTATACGGTACAGGCAATTAACGTAGTAACCTACAGGAAAAGAATGGAGAAAACCTAGAGGAAAATAGAGCTGACGGTTGCTAGCGCATACAAAACAACCTCTGTAACCAATTCAGGTGATAACTGGCACGATACCCGTACACCTGCAAGTGTCCGAACCCGAACGAGTTAGACTACATAGAGGAGAAAATGGGAGGTAAGAGGGAGGCTAAAGCCAGTGAGCGAGAGGCCAGCAGGAGTGTTTAAATAACCCAGAAAAGGCACAGTGGACAAAAAAATAGCAGATAAACTGGTATAAGTGTAATCATATAAATGTAGACTACTAAATGCCACTCAATTTTTAACGGTACAGGGTGCTTTAAAACCTGAACTTAATTTGCACTGGTCAATTTTTGGAATCTACGTTAAAATATCAATTTGGAGCCTAATCACATCAATCAACATCAGCATAATTAATTAAACATTAAAATCGTTACAAACTATTTAACTTAATTAATTCTAGTAGTTCATTTGTTTTAAGTACACTTCTAGCTTATTAATTAGCTAGCTAAAGTATCTAAATTATGCATTTAGTTTAACTTTAAATGAATTATTACTAAAATGAGAATTCCAATACTTTTATGTTGTAAAATATTCGCTTAACTAAAGGAATTTCATAATTAAGTTGTTTGATCCCTTTTACAAGTGCTTTAGCCGCCGCTGCTAGAACCAGAACTCTGGAAGTAATTTCAAGATTTGCGACTACTTAAGAGCCTCGTACCGTCTGTTTGTTTCTGTGACCACAGTTAAAAAC
Source organism: Psylliodes chrysocephalus (assembly GCA_927349885.1). Lineage (NCBI taxonomy): Eukaryota > Metazoa > Arthropoda > Insecta > Coleoptera > Chrysomelidae > Psylliodes > Psylliodes chrysocephalus. The sequence continues at coordinate 28,442,430 of OV651826.1, read as the reverse complement.
AAAACATTTCAATGCAACGCTTATTCTAGACGCGTGTAAACCACAAAAAGTTAGTTTAAAAATATAACAGATTCCGAAGGTCAGAGATGCAGAAATCCAGCAGATTCTCGAATAACTCTTCTGTTTGGCGGGGGTCTTTCCAGACCTAGCGCGACTAACGAGGGGTTAACAATGTACTTTAATTTTCCAATGGTGACGCTGAAGAATGTTAACTGTGTAATAAATCAAAGTCGTGCAAAAATTAAGTCATGATTTAAAACAAAAGCCTAGATTGTAAAAGGACAGCTTCCATGAAGACAGAAAATTTGGTTATTTTGGGTAAAGAGAAATCGTACTGTTTCAAGAATAGATAGTGTATACGGGGTGTAATTTGGATACCGCAAAAAAATGTAAAAATTCCCGAAACACTTAAATGTTTGTTTTTGTTTGCTAAATCCTTTAAATCATATATTATCAAATACCGAATACTAAAATTTTCAAATATAAAAATTATCTTTAATTTTTTTACGCAAAACTCAACTAAAATCGAATAAAATAGGTTGTTCCTTTGTTAATTCATGATCCACTACTTATTTTTTGGATTTATTTTAATACTTCTCTTCTCTCTTCATAAGAAAATTTGATTTATGAACTTTATTTATTTCAATATAGGAACCATGTATAAAAATATAAATACACCTGTAAGACTTCATGTAAGTTCTACCGCGTATATCATACCATTATATATTACACAATACTTGTAGACCTCTTGATGATGGCCTAAGGCCGAAACCGGTCGTCATATTTTTTTGAACAAAAATTGTGTTAATTTGGTACTATCTTGTATTATTTATTGAATACTGAATATAATAATTGGATGTTTAGAAAAATATTTACCAATATTGCGATATTTCTATTAGAAATAACAAACACAACTGCAGTTAAATTTTATTTCAAATCATGGTTATAGTTAGTTACTGATAATGCAATTTTTAAATTACTTATCGTTATCTATTGTCAGTAAAATCATTACTTATATCATAACTTTCGAAGAATTTAAATATACGATTATTCACACAACTACACACCCTATCTTGTAGCATTCTGAGGGCTTTGCATATTATATGGAACCTACGTGGTTGTTAAAAGACATCGTTGGTATCAAAAATAATACCCAGATCAATAAGTGTCACGGAACTAAGTCGACACAGTCAATACTGTCCATATTCGTCTTCCTCTTTTTTGGTCAGCAAGTTTTTCTTAACATTTCCCTTTCTAATATTCTTAATCATCCCTCATTTTTCTGACACAACCACGTTGTTTCAGCTGCGTTTATTACTGGTTTAATTATTAATTTACGAGTATATTTTGTATTTTACTTGTTTAACTGAAACCTTTATTTATCTTTGATAGGTATTATTTATTTCCCGCTTTATTTTATTTATTTCTATACTATTTATAGATATTTAATTTTTGAACTGTCTCGAATCAAATATATATTTTGTTTTTTATTCTGCCTCTTTGATTTTTCCAAACTTCTTTTGTTTCTGGCTATCAAAGCTACATCATCAGTGAATGCTATAATTTGTACTGAGCTTAGTGCTATCATTTTGTTGATATCTGCACTTCATATAACTTACACATGTTCATAATATACAATTATTATTTAGTTAGTTTTAAGGTATAGGTAGAGACATTTACAAATTAAAAAAAACATGGTTTAAAGTTTCCTTTTAATATACTCAAATCATTTATATTAATCGAATGGAACACTCTGGACTAAATATAATATTTAAACGTAACGCGTTTCATTCAAAGAAGTTACAGAAATAAGTTCTGAGATTTATTAGAATAAAATCTATTTTTGAATTTAGGTACAGCAAGCGCATGAGCGAAAATGAATGGAAATTGTATCGTCTTATAAAATGTCATTTCTAAAGTTCGCTGAAGGAAAGACACGCAATGTTAGTGAGATTTTATATTTTTTTTTTCGTTTTGCTTTTCCAGTTAGTTTTATCTTTTTTTCTGGTCTTATTATCCTACCTTTTTCTCAAAAAGCTTTGTAAGAGATTTGTTCCAACATAATACAAAATGGATTTACTGTCGGGATACTGTGGCGATTCAAAATTGTACAAAAATCTAGTGTTCCAACACAACTAAAACTAATCACAAACCAGTTGCCATACTGTCAAATCAGTTCTTGGATGTGAGACGATATCAGAGTTTGAGGCACTTTTAAAAATAGTACCTATACCTAGAGTAAAAAATGTAAATGAATATAATAACACTGGGGTGAGGTTTTACGAGTTTTCCTTAACTGTAAGTCAAATGGCATCATCATCATCTTTAAGTCGCCCCGGAGCGCCACGGCAAATAATTATAATATCGATCCCTTTCCCACACAAGCTCAGTCGGCTTCAGGGGTTGAAATTCACTCGTAAAGGGGTGAATTATGAAGAGTATTATTATTAATATTATTATAACCAATTTTTAAAATTTAAAAATCTTTTAATCAGTTTTATAATATTTTTATCTCCCAAATTGAAAATTTTACATTTCTTAAATTTGTTTTGACTTTGATTATATGAAGTTTTAAAAATAGTACCTATACCGTAATCAAAATCAATATTTAAAAATCACCTTTATAATTTTTTTATTTCCCAAATTCAAAATTTGACATTTGTTAAATTTGTTTTTTTCATTTTATGACAGTGTGTATTTGACAACACAAAAATGTGTTCCAACGAATTGAGTCCTAATTCTAGACAGTTTATCTATCAACTTACAGCATAGAAATTCTATGTCTTATAGTGATTGACAAGTTTTGGACTGGTTTGTATGGTTCTAGGATTGTTGTTAGAACGTTAGAACAAACAACGTTCTACCTAAGAGAGCTCTCGTTAATTGATGAATTTTGATATAGGATCATGAACCCTTAAATTGCTTATTTACCGATATACAGGGTGTTAAAAGTTTGAATTCAAAATTTGCTCTAAATCAAGAACGCCTTTAACTATTTTTTCAATTTTAAAAAAGTAATATTTTGGCATGAACTAACTTTTGAAAATTAAAGCAGTGGCGCGTTATTTAGGTTAGTGCCAACTTTTATCCCCCTGTATCCCCCTTTTACGCCATTAGAACAATTTTTTTCTTAATTATATGTTTATTTTTAGTTAAAAAAGTAATAACCTTTTATCAAACTAAAATGAACGGTGTTGTACAAATTTGCCCCTAAACAAAAGTCTGTAATTTGTAACTACTCAATATTTCTAAATTCTAATCTAGTAGGCACGTGTCAAATTTTTAATAGTTCGTGTATTAGACAAGATCTTGGTTAACAAATATTTAAATGCGTTTTTGATTAAAGGCAAATTTTGAATTTTTATTTTAAACTTTTAACATGTTCCTATATCAAAGTTTATTCATTAACGAGAGCTATTTGGTCTAAAGCGACAAATATACTAACACCCTGTGTAGTAAATCTTCTATTTTAACTTCGTATGCTTTGTTCAGAAGAAACATTTAATCACGTTTTTTAATTATTATTATATTATACTAATAGTGTCATCGTTTGAACTATTAAATGTCCCAATGCCTTAATGTCGTAAATATAACAGCGTGCCACTATCAATATAGTGGCACTGGATCAAATGTCTATCTCACCCGCTTTCATCATCTAACGTTGGCGACATTGACAGTACAACACCACACCTGTTTTTTACAAGTTTTGGTGTCGATTTGTTTATTTGTTTGTGGATATCATGTCGTCGGTTGATGTGCTTACATTTTTGGAATGTTACCAATAATACCCTTGTCTTTGGGATAAGTCAATTCCAGAATATATAGATAGAAATAACTGGGACCAAGCGAAAGGAGCGCTTTTAAAAATTTCTAAAATAGAAAACGTGACAGCATTAAGAACAATTTCAAATAAATATTTGTTCTATGAGTACATAGGTTTGTTCCAACAAAGAATTCCGAACAGTTTGTAACTCAGTAATGGACTGTTTCTGAACAATTTATTCAAGAACTAAGTTCTGTTAATTTTTCAATATACACTGTATGTATAGAAGTCATTAAAATAAACAACTTTTAAAAATACCTTTTTCAAAAATAACTCGAAAATAAAAAACAATAATTTATCCCCAAATGGATTATTATCCATTTACCTCAACACAAATGCACTTCAACTTCAACACAAACGCACTACATGCCTTCTCGCATCCTACATGTCCTCCAGGATATTCTCACAAATTACCTCTATACCTATAGCTTGTCGAGTTAGATTAATAAAAGTTTTAGTACTAAGATATATATTGAAATAAAACTATTAAAATCACACACGCGACTGACAATAACAGCTGGCGCATGATTCATACATAAAAAAAAAAACTTAAAAAAGGTAAAACCGATAAAAGCGTAAACTTCATTTTTGAAACACAATTCCAGGATCTAATTTAAATTTTTTATTTCTTTATCTTCGTTATTTTTGTTTTTTGAAAACAGTTAATTGGAAAAATGTTTATTTTAATATATATGTTACGGGCCCAATCAAATAGGAGATTTACGAAAATGACCGGTCAATATCGTTAAAGACCAAAATATCATCTTTGACCGTAACATATGTAATATATATGTACACAGTTAAAAAAAGTATCAATTTATGATTAATTAAAAAATCATGATTCCTATACTTTCCTTAATCTGTATACAGATAGGAAAGTAAAAAAGGGTAAATTATCCCATTTTTAAAACGTTAAACTTGGTATTATTCGTATTTGGACATCAAACATTGTTGTCACTTTTAATATGAACGTGTAATTGTAAAACACCCTGTATATGTCTAAAAACGTATTCACAACAGAACAATTGATTTATCAGAATCATCGTTTCGAATGTTATGGAACAAATTAACGATACATTTCCAATACTACTAATATACAATTAAGTGACCGATTAGACACATCCTATAGGTTAACAATAATAATGTGATGAATTATTTTTAAATAATAATTAAAAAAAGCACATAACGGGTTGTGGAAACAATTCTCCATGCAAAACACATAACTTTTTTTATGCCTTTTGACTAAGATAACATCTTAGAAATATCTTTACCTGCTGTGCCTGCACACTTTTGGTCTGTTTTAATAATAAAAATACCGTTTTCCTCTCTAGACAACCATAAAAATGAACAAAAAGTTTATAATTCAGATGCCAAGCCTATTATTAAATTGCGAAAAATAAAAATTGGCTGAATTATATAAATTTATATTTCAATCAACTGATGTCCGAATAATAAACTTTTTAACTACGAGTATTTAATAAATATTAATAAATATTAATAAATATTAATAAATATTAATAAATATTAATAAATATTAATAAATATTAATAAATATTAATAAATATTAATAAATATTAATAAATATTAATAAATATTAATAAATATTAATAAATATTAATAAATATTAATAAATATTAATAAATATTAATAAATATTAATAAATATTAATAAATATTAATAAATATTAAAAAATATTAATAAATATTAATAAATATTAATAAATATTAATAAATATTAATAAATATTAATACATATTAATAAATATTAATAAATATTAATAAATATTAATAAATATTAATAAATATTAATAAATATTAATAAATATTAATAAATATTAATAAATATTAATAAATATTAATAAATATTAATAAATATTAATAAATATTAATAAATATTAATAAATATTAATAAATATTAATAAATATTAATAAATATTAATAAATATTAATAAATATTAATAAATATTAATAAATATTAATAAATATTAATAAATATTAATAAATATTAATACATATTAATAAATATTAATAAATATTAATAAATATTAATAAATATTAATAAATATTAATAAATATTAATAAATATTAATAAATAATAATAAATATTAATAAATATTAATAAATATTAATAAATATTAATAAATATTAATAAATATTAATAAATATTAATAAATATTAATAAATATTAATAAATATTAATAAATATTAATAAATATTAATAAATATTAATAAATATTAATAAATATTAATATATATTAATAAATATTAATAAATAAATATTAATAAATAAATATTAATAAATAAATATTAATAAATATTAATAAATATTAATAAATATTAATAAATATTAATAAATATTAATAAATATTAATAAATATTAATAAATATTAATAAATATTAATAAATATTAATAAATATTAATAAATATTAATAAATATTAATAAATATTAATAAATATTAATAAATATTAATAAATATTAATAAATATTAATAAATATTAATAAATATTAATAAATATTAATAAATATTAATAAATATTAATAAATATTAATAAATATTAATAAATATTAATAAATATTAATAAATATTAATAAATATTAATAAATATTAATAAATATTAATAAATATTAATAAATATTAATAAATATTAATAAATATTAATAAATATTAATAAATATTAATAAATATTAATAAATATTAATAAATATTAATAAATATTAATAAATATTAATAACTATTGATAGATATTAATAAATATTAATATCTATATTAATAAATTCTTCTACAAACTGAACTGAATTGAGTTTAATATCGGCACCCAAAAATCGATACAGATCAGTTGTTAGTTTAAAATTATTATTTGTAGAGATTGGTGTAAGTATAAAACTTGTAGATATTTCAGTCTTCTCCCTACCCTAGACCATAACGTCGGTAGTTATTACATGGCATCAAAGGGTGCGACAGATCAAAGCCACGCGCGAAAGCAACCAAAAATTATTTTCCTAGATCTAAAAAATATATATTATTTTAACATAGTTAATATTGAAAAGTTGCCGACATGTTGGAATTGTTAGCTCGAAAAAGTTATTTTTTTTTTAATATAAAAACTCCTATACGATGTAAAGGTTATATAAAAAATAGATTTATAAGTCATATCTCACTGTATACCGGGTGTTCAAATTAAAGTGTTACAGTTAAATACCGCCGAAAATAGGCATTTTAGAAAAAAAAAGTTTCAAACAAAAGTTTTATAGTTTTTTTGGGGGAAATATTTTGGCTAAATTAATTTTTTTATAGCTGACCATATCGAGGTGGACTTTGTTTTTTTAAACGTGAATCCCATTTTTTTACATATTCTTAAAGTACATAAAAAATAAGAAACTTTTGATGGAAATATTTTTTTTATTGGACTTTTACTTTTTGAGTACCAGCTACTTGAAAATTTTGCTGGGCGAAAAAAAAGTTGACCATATTATGGTTAGCTTTTTGAACACCTCGTATATCTTCTAAATTAGCATACATTAATAAATATAGTTAAGGTAAGTAAAAAAATATGTATCAACGAAATTATTGTATGTAGATAGTATATTAAATAACAAGTTTAGAAAAGTAATGTTTTACTAAACAAATATAGCTTTTGAGTAACTTAAAAGTTATATGTAAAACATCAGTTAAATATATAAATTAATTGTTTTTATTCACAAATATTAATTCCTTAAAAATCGAAAGAGAGATGACACTTTATAGAAAAATTTTCCAATGTGTTTCGTAGCACTTTTTAAATTTAAATCAGTAAAAAAAAATACAAAACTATAGACCTTTTTTAATTATTTTCTCATTTTTTTAGGAACAAAAAGAAATCGAATTTTGACAAAGTGGCTCCAGTTATCCTTTATTTACACATACATATTTGTTTTATAAAATAAACTTTAAAAGTGGGGTACTACGAAATCCTTGTATACTGCTCCGACGCCAAGTAAATTCCTCTTAAAAAAAGTAGAAGACTAATAACTCATGTTCCTTAGACAATTTTGAGCGGAGTATATCAAATTACGTTTTTATTACACAAACTTTCGTATCTTTTCGAAATAGTACCTACTTATTTTTCGACCGTAAATTGACCGGGTGGTTTTAAAATTGGTAGTCTCAAAAACAAACTCTAAATAAATGTGTGTATCCTGTTACAGTCATAAAGTTTCGGGACCTTGCCTCTTGACGGCGTTCACTAGTTTTCAATTTCATCACGAATGTAGGTATACTATACAGGTTGTCCATTGGACGGATTTAGTTAAAAATTGGTAAAAATCTAAAATATTGCCAAAACATGCCATAATAATTAAATAAAATATACATTATTTATAATTCTTTTATTATTCCACATTATACTGAGTTGGTTTGCATAACATAACATAAAAATGTGTACCTATTCTAGTTCATTTTCATTCATTAATCACTTGTTCTATCAGTTGCGGCTAGTGGCCAAAATATTAGGGGTTCATAATGATAAAATATAGATCTGAGGTAAAAACGTTTAGAAAGGTATAAACACTGAACGTTTTTTTACCCAAATCTGCACTAAGATTTATATTGTCATTGTGAACCCCAATATTTTGGTCACAAGTTCTAATTATCGATTCTTATCCATAATATCCTATTATAAGTTCGTCAACCTTTAATATGCTATATAATATATGCTATGTATATCGATGTAACTACGTCCATTTTTGTGTCATAGGCCTCAACTACTTTGGTTATTAGCATCGTGTTCTGGGTAGGTTCTATTACTGTTTCCCAGTGTCACTTTAGAAACAGCACCTACGTCCTTATTATTTATTTTGTAAAAAATTGATTTCAATAATTGTAAATCTAGAGCAGAAATGGGTGTTGGTACTAAACAGACTGAAATTGATGGTTATTAAAAATTATTTGTTAAAAACCAGCAGTGTTCTTTTAGTTTGTAAAATATTTCGACCTTACCTCGTATTACAGACATTAGACACACATACCCATATCCATTTATCCACCCATGATCCACCCGCACACGCCTATTTAGAATTTTATTTCTGTTTGAGTTAGCATCAAAAAGAATAAAATAAATATTTGTTTCATAGAAAAGGTAAAAAATTATAAAAATGGTTTTTATTAGGAGGCAGGTAGACAAAAATATAAACAAACTGAGATGATATTAAATAAATAACCTTTTTTGTTAAATAAATAGAAATAGCTAATTATGTGTAAATATTAAGGGCTCATTTCGTTGTCGCTTGGGATCTTGAAGAAGGTATTGCAGCAACAATAAAAAATGTCTATACTCCTCTATTTTACTTTAGAAAATAAAACTTACTTATTACATTTTTAATTAGTATAAACATTATTTAAATAATATAAGTAAAAAATAAAATAATATTTACAGATGTAAGACATTTTTAGAAAAAAATTTATTTTATAAGGGATTTTTAGAACATTTTGACGCTATAAGAAATCTATATAAAACCAATTTAATTATGAGTATTAAAACTAAAAAGTTAGGAGTCTCGATAGAGCTGAGGGTAGCTTACTGAGTTACCATACGAAAGAGCCGGGGTTCAAGTTTACAAATTAGTAAAAGTCATACATTATTTTTAAATTAGATATTTTATCTTAATAACCCAAAATAATTTTTAGTGGGTCGTAGAAAAAATATAATGTACAGCTCGAGTGGATTCAGATGATTAAGCACGGCATCGTGCTTAAATTTCGCTTAGGCTCTGATAACACTGAACTATGAAAATTGGCGATGTGAGAACAATCAAATCTGTTATGCTTTACTACCTACAGGTGTTTCGTATAAAGTAAGTTTGGATCACCCCTCACTTATGGACTATCCTGTATATTTCAGAATAATTTAAAATATAATCGTACAACTGTTGTATTTAAAATTTTCTCTAATAATAAAACAGCTATCAATCAGTTGAATTTGTGGCAATTTATTTGACCTCAGTGAACTTTTCTAAACCCCTCGTACATGAAGCCAAATAAAAAAATACATAATAAAATCTATTATGTGGAAGCAATAATTGATCAAACCGGACAAAGTATCAACGTTGAGCGGCCATCGGGGATATACTTGTGATGAATTCTAATCGCTTCATTTTCCTATTGTTGTAATATTCATTCTTAAGCTGCACGGGAATACCTCAAGCATACTAAGTAGATGTAGCTTAAGTATGCAGAAATAGTTGGACGTCGACTTGCATCTTAACTAACAATGATATTTGAATTGCCTGTTAAGTGACATCCGGTTTTGGTCCAACTTCTAGTGGAAAGGTCTACAGGGGATTCAATTATACGGCGTTTAATGAACAAAGCATTCCACTTGATACACGTGGTTTTAAATTGATATTCCTTATCGAAGTAAAGTAAACGATTTTACTTAAATGGCATTTTATGAGTGTGTAAAAGAACTTAACTATTATTTCTTCTTAAGTAATTCTATATTTGTTATTAGTTTAAACATTTATCAATAATAAGTTTACTGACTTCATCGAATTTTCTTGGTACTCGTAAAATTGGAGGCCGTAAGAGGTCTAAATAAGGCAAATGGTTCGAACGATAGTATTATAATGATTCAAAGTATTTAAACTATAACCTTATAGATGGTATCATTAAAATAGTCCCTAAAATACTGTTTATCTCCATTTAATAGCCTGGTTTACGAATTAACATCCTGTATTATTGAAGTGATTTGCCATTTTTAAATACATACCTTAAAAGTCCTGTTGAAATTTCCGATTAAAGAATGCTTGACAGGTCCACCATTGTATGCAATGTTTGACCTGGAAAGAGAAATAAAATTTTTTACAATAAGTTTAAAATAAAGGCCACAAACAAAACAGTAAAGTGTTGCTATTTGTCATGTTGTAAATTGGTTATACCAAGACATAAGATTTTTTCTTTAATATGCATGGTTTGTTGTAGTATTTTATAGGTGGTGTATTAGCAGTAATTCATTTCTATAGATTAATCTAAAAGCTAAACCCAGTGGATTATCGGGTCTACCCAACAAACAATTACTATCGGCATGTCTATGGCTCTTTATTGGTTTGCTTATGGTTATCTCTGTTAGCCCAACAACTATTTGCCTCCTGATCGACACTTCATCACTTGTTTAATGGGAAGCCAGCTATAGTCTACCACCAGCCCGAAAAGTTATTTTTTTTTTATAATTATTCGCTTTCAAAATGTCGTGATTGTAACCTAAAAAGAAATAAAATCCCACTTTTGTAAAACCATAAAACAATGGCGGCTGATGAGGGAGGGCGCTGTGGCGCCGCCCTCCCTGGAAAGTGGCAGAAGTCATCTGAAAATTAGTATTTCTATATACTTAATCAGTAATTTTATTTAACTCCTCCTAAATTTATTAACAACAAAAGAGTCAATCACAAATAAATGCAATAATAAAGTTTGTGAGCGAACAATTTAATTAGCTACGGACGAACCGGACCTGTACAATATGAATAATACGGTTTTTCTTTATCATAAATGCGCTTTGTCCCCCTCTTATTTTTGCTAAAAATTTTAAGTTGATAGTGGTGTTAAATAAAGTATCATTATATTTTTCTTTGAAAGAATATCCTGGAGAACATAAAATTTGTGCATTAGGGGTCTTAGTATATTACTAACATGGACAATATGCTCAGACCAACGTATGTAAGTCTCTTTTTTTTATTGAAAGTATTAAACCCGTTGTTATCCAAGGTTTTAGTTTAATTATATTTTTTGTTTTAATTGTAGATTTAGTGCATTTTCAAATTTGTCGATTTAGCTTATTGAAAAATAAATCTTTTTGTGGTTCAGCCGTATTAATTACATCATTCCATTTTCTCTGCTTAAACAATGCTTTAGATTATCAAAATTTATCATGGTCACTTTGTTTTTTGATTGGGGTTCCCCATTTTTTTGTATAGGAAAAGATATTAATATAAAAGGAGAAGTATTCCCAGTGGTGCGCATATAAATACAATTTCATATTAGAAAATCTTTTTTGGCTTTTCGCTGTTACAATCGGAGATGCTACGTCATATTTTTTCAGTCATTTCCAACTTCCTGTTGTTTACTCGAATTATTTTAGTTAAAGCAACACGTTCAAGAGTTGAAATTAACTCGATGTATGTTTACTTTCGGAATCAATTGTTAATCAAATTCGAAGTTAAAAATACGATTTTCGATTAAATTGACCTTCAGTATTTTGCTACTGCAATCGATCTATCCACCAGGTGTAATCCGTTATTCTATTTTTAAATGAGTTGCTTATACCAGGTCAACAAAATCTGAAGCTTCTTTCTATCACTATGTTTCAACTTAATTTAAGACAATTTTTTCATAGACTTATAAGTTTGAATCAAATTTAATTTTTACTAACTTTTTTATATAATGATATAAGAGTAGGTATCAAAGATATTTTCTTAATACTTGCACACCTTCTACTATCTATAATTTTAATTTTCTTTCTGCATTCCTCTTATTTAGCAATTTAAATAATAATATATTATAAAAAGTCCTGTTGTCAATCATCGATTACATAAGTAATTAAGAAAATAAGCACATTTCATACATGATATTAAATTCATGCTAAACCTTATTCAATTATAAAATATTTTTATAATGGGGGATTAAAATTCTTTTTTTTAAGAAAATTATGCTAAAAAGGCAATGAGTACTGACAATGGCCCCTCCTGTCATTCTTGTTAATCAATACTGACCTTAACGCTTGTCAAAAGCACACAAAAATAATTCAACGCTAACGAAGTCAAGGCCCAACCATCCATCAAGGAAGTTGTTACAAAAAAGAATACTTTAGTTATCACTAGATCATCGTCAGTGTCAGAAACGCCTAAGAAGTCAGTGAGAAAAGGTGGATCCATAAAAAATAACAGTTATATTGTGTATCTTGTGCACATCCGGTGCAACAACGTCATAAGTGCAAAAATATTACAAAGTGACTTTTTAGTCACAAAATACGCCTAATCTGCTTCTACATCTGGTACAGCAATGTGGTAAATATAACATACAATAAATGAGCAATTATTCAATCATTTAACTTTTAATACATTTCAGTTTATGACGAGCAAAACTTTCAAATGGGTCCCTTGTAAAAATTATCTATAAAGAACCATCATATCTTTTGAATAAAATACAATTTAGATCAGACGTACACCATATCAACGTACGTTTTCACTCTCAATCCTTTTCTTATAATATGACCAGGTTTCCAAGACATCTTCTTACTTGCTCATTGAGTACTATAAAAATTAAAATAAAAAACATGCTATTTACTAATGAACTAATATTCTAGACTTGTGCTTTATATTTTCGTTATCTCTTTATATTATTATTTCTGCGTCATTAACATGGTATGACTTGAACTTAGCTTGTTTTTATCTAGCTTATTATTATCATTATTATTATTATTATTATTATTTTTAATTAGTTTAGTTAAATAGGTTGAGTGGAAGAGAGGACTTACCCTTGCTTGCAAGGATTAGACTTAACTCTGCCTTTTTGGCAAATACTGTATTATACCTATCTGTATTTTGTTTTTTTTTTTTTGTTCTTTGCCAGTAAAAGCTTTTATTATTATTATTATTAATTGAAATTGTTGACCGTCATCTCGTTCTATTATAAGTGTCAAAACGAAGAGAAGTGGCTTATATTGAATTCTTTATCAACTAATAAACATGCCTATATGTTAGACCTGTCAAAATTCTGCAAACGCCATGACCTTCGTGACTGGTCGCTGCGTAACTCAAAGCAATTCTTTTTTGGACAGTGCTGCATCCAAAGCTAAACGCGACCCTGTATATACTTGAGTAATTAAATAAATACAATAATATTTAGTTTATCAACCCCAGATAGAACAAGATACACATAGCACGTAGATAAATAAAAGAAATCTTATAAACAAATAGATTACTCAGCAAAAAATATAAAAGAGGAAAATTATCAAGCAAAAATTACTAATACTAATATAGTACCCAACCTCAAAATGGATATGAGTCCTTGATCATCTTCAATTAATAATACTTCGATATAAATGAGCTAATCAACGAATGAGTTGTGTCGTTTGCAGAAACATTAGTTAAAATTCAAGTTGATTATAATACGGGATGTTCGCGAAATACATTTAAATATTTAGATCATGTTAAAAAAATATTAAAACAATAGATATGGTTAAAAGGAGTTTTAATTTACGATAAGGATGTGAAAAATTGGCGGATTGGAACAGAAAAACAAACTATTTAAATCCTAGACTTCTTTCCCATTAGATTGTACATTTTCAATATGCATCGAATTTTTTAATGTCTGCAAACTCGATACCACATATTTATTAGACAAATAAGTATGACCAGTTTCGGCTCAACGAAGTCATCTTCAAATCTATAATACAAAAATAGATTTACAATACTAGGAAATAAAAAACAGCAAAATACAAGAAAAACAATATGGTAAAATATACATCAACATGGATCCATGTTGATGAAGATAATCAATACTGGTTTAACAGAATAAATTATGTGTGGTATTAAAAATTGTAAAGGTTAACATACTAAAAATCGAAAATAAAAGGATTAACATAAAAAATGGATAAACTGTTACTTATTTTAGAATAATTTTTTATGTACTTGGGAATTAATGGGATATTTCGCATAACTTCAGTTGTGTATACAAATTGTTCAAGTTAATAAACAATATGTTTTGAAAATGTCTCGAAGTTCGTTACAAATGTTTGCATCATAACAAGCTGTATTGATCATAAAAATGAGTTATTTCTTTCAAAATATCCGTCTCAGTATTTTTAAAACCATTGATATACGTTCCAGTAAAAATTCTTTTTAACACTTAGTATGATTATCGAAAATTATACGAAGCGTTCTATTTTCAAAATTGTTTTTCCAATCTTCGATTAATGATTCGAGGAAAACGCACGTATATGTAGTTTGAATAAAATTACTGCTAAACGCTTTTTACTCAAGAAGGTAGTCATCATGTTTAAAAATAAATTAATATGAAATAAAATGTAGACAAATATAATATAGATCAAATTTGCGCAGTTACTTTTATTTATTAGTTACTTTAATTTAATTACTTTAAAACACTAGTCAGAATTAAGTCGCTATATTATTTATTATGATGAAAACAGAAAGAGAGTGAAGTAATAAAATGCCATAAGTATAATATATACGCTTTCGACAATAAATACGAGGATAGATATGAAAATTTCTAGAACAAGACGAAAAAACTTAAAATTGTATTAATTATTATTAAATAACGTTATCAAATAACGTTACCAAATGACTTTATCAAATAACATTATTAAATAACATTATCAAATAATATTATTAAATAACATTAGCAAATAATATTATATTATCAAATAATATTATCAAATAAAATATCAAATAACATTATCAATAAACATTATTAAATAACATTATCAAATAATATTATCAAATAATATTATCAAATAATATTGTCAAATAATATTATCAAATAAATAACATCATTACCATTATCAAATAACATTATTAAATAATATTAAATAACATTATAACATTAGCAAATAATATTATCAAATAATATTATTAAATAACATTATAACATTAGCAAATAATAATATCAAATAACATATCAAATAACATTAAATAACATTATCAAATACATTATCAAATAACATTATCAAATATTATCAAATAACATTATCAAATAACGTGATAAAAGAAAAAATATGTTGATAAAAGGAGGTGTACACAATGTTTTGAATGTGTTTTTACCCCTCACAAACAATCGACCACCAGATTCATTGAATTTATTCGTAGTTTTTTGTCCCTATATTTGGTGTAATCTTAATTCTAATCCTCATTGTACTAAAATAATAAATGAGGGCTAGAAAATAGGAAATAGTTCCCCTATTGATCTTATATCGGAACATTATTCAGTACAGATTATTAAATACATTGACATCGAATTTAGGTTTTTGTGATAAAGGTGTGATTTATTATTTTGATTAATAACATCTTTTTTAAATGGTTTTATTTAGCTTGATATTGACCTGTTTGTTGTTGTTATTATTGTTGGGTCAAATCTAGTAATTACAATTTTACCCCCTTCCTGTTGACCGATTAATCTGAAATTGATACACACCTATAGTTCTGAAAGGGCTTGACTAGTAGAATGCAGTAAAAAACCAATTTCAAGATGGCTACCACCACAAAATGGCGGATTTCATATTTTATCCCCTTCCTGTTGACCGATTGATCTAAAATTTAATACACACCTTACCTTAAGTTCTGGTGACAATACAATTTTATATATTCAATATCATTGTAAATTCAAGATGGCCGCCTACCCAAAATGGCGGATTACAATTTTTTTAACCCCTTCAATATGGGTATCAAATGAAAGGGCTTGACTAGTAGAATACAGTACATCATAAAAAAAACAAATTCAAGGTGGCCGCCATCACAAAATGGCTGAGTTCATATTTTCAATACCCTTAATATGGGTAATGGGTATCAAATGAAAGGGCTTTAGAAGTAGAACACAGTGCATGGAAGATCATAGAGTTTAGACAGTCTATACATTTAAAATGAAATCTAAGTATCTAATCAAAACAACTCAGACAGCACAAATAGGTCCATTCGACGTCCATATATAAATTTGGATGTCTGGACGTCCACAGATGAGTTTTTTCTGGACTTCCGAAGTCCAATGGACATCCAGTGAAGTATACAAATGGCACACTTTTGACCGTTCATAGGACGTCCAATTCTGGATTATATTTGGACGTTCAACACTGGAAATTCAAAATCAAAAAACGTTCATTCCTGGATTATATATTCCATTGAGACCACATCCCTTACATTTTTTACACCACCGCAACTCACCACACACTATTTTATAATAATGATAATTTATTTATTATTTTCGCAACTCGCTATACACCGTTCATTAATTTTTTTTTTATTAAAAATTACTTTACCAGAGCAGGTATCGAACTCACGACACGTCTATTGTCTATCTGGACATTCAAGCGCTAGGCGACATCGACCAAGGAGCCACTTGAAAAATTCTTACTATATAGATTCGGTTATAATAGAATAAGATTTCAAACTTCCGCTGAATTTTATTAAAAATATAAAAATATACATAGATGGGTATTATCTGGTAGTCTAAATAAATAATGACCTAAGATGGACGTCCACTGGACGTCAAAATAATACTAAACTTAAAATTAAGTCCAAAAACAGACGTTCTCTGGACATCGATATGCAGCTGTCAAATTAATGATCATAAACGGACGTACACTGGATGTCCGAATACGGATATGGACGTTCTGAGCCTCAAATGTACCTAAAATGGACGTCCATTGAACTGTTTGTGTTGTCTGGGAAAGAACTTCATCAACTTAGAATCAGGATTCAAAGATGGATCTCCCACCCAAGTCAATATTTCTTATCGTGTCGAGGACTGTGTGGCGTTAGGGTGGCTGAAAATGATACGTCGTTAGCTGTACACCACCCAAATTATGATAAAAGGACCACACGAAATACAGATAATTTGAATTTAGCTAATATAATACCAACAGACATAAACAAAAATGGAGGCTTGCCAACAGAACTTAAAATACTTGTAGGAGTAAAAGTTATGTTACGGTCCAATATTGACGTTTCGAAGGGAGACCAGTGGTTCTCAAACTTTTTTGGTGACAGAACCTTTTTGAAAAGTAAAATATTTGAGGGAGCCCTAAACACATTTCGGAAAAAACTCCTTGCTCTAACCTCTTGCTAGGTCCCTCACGTTTCTTTGTGGAGCCCCTACAACAAAATTCTCAAAATGTTTTAGCTTTTAGTGCATTATTTACATATCATCATTATCTTCTTTTCAATAAAATTGTTTACCTATTTTTTTAATGCAAAAATCAATGTTCAATTTATTTATTTCAATAAACATTAAAACAAAATATATTTGTATTATTATAGTTTCACAAAAATGTATTTATGGGTCTTCTACAAATATGAAGGAATTTTTGCATATTTTGAAAAACTTAGTCCTGTTGAAAACAGCTCTTCTCCACCAATGTAATATTTATAAATTCGAACCAATCTAATAAACGTACCTACAAGTTAGAAATTAGAGAGCGCTGTTTAATTCTTCTTAGAATTTTTTTGAAAAAAATTGCGTGGGTCTTTACATTTATGTTTACATCATAAAATAGTGAATTAATATTCTAAATATGGTAGATATTATTTAAAATGATTAATTATTGTAAGATTTAAAAACAAGTAGTGGGTTATAGAAATACAATAAAGTAGACCTATGTCAAATTTATTAAACCCGTCATCCCGATTTTGTGCTTCTACGTTTTCATTTCGATTAATATTTGAATTTAAAATTTACTGAATAGTTAATTTAAAAATGATTTTAATACAAGATCCTCAGACATTGATTTTTTTATTAGTTTTATTATGCTGTTTCCTTTTTTGTTATTTTAATTCACTATTTTCTAGTGTAAACATAAATGTAAAGTTCCACGTAAGTTTCTTTTCTAAAATCGCTATCTTTAGTTCAAGTTAGCACTTCTAATTATTCAAAAAATATATTAATGCATAAAAATCGCGAGTAGCGCACGAAAATTGCACAAAATTTGCAAAAAATTATAGATAAGGTGTCCAAAGTTTGTGCTAACTTTATATAGCTAACATTTTATGAGCAAACACAAAAAGTACACTTTCTAGTTACATTTTTTGTGTTATTTTCAATTAGGTTTTTAAAAGGATTTTAAAAATTTTGAGTACTTAAGAATTTATGATTTTTTAGCTAGGACTTTAATCATTTGGACAGTTACAGAGGAAAATGTGGGATAATTTCAAAATAATATACAGGGTGGTTTTTTAGAAAAATCGCCTAAGAAAGCTATAGAATAAATATGGTATATAATGTAAAACCAACTTTTAATATTTACCTTAGTAAAACATTTAATTATACATATAAGTATAATTACAAATTATAAAAAACGATAGTTTTAGAAATCATTGGCTACTAATGTCCAATAATCGTTTTCATAAAGAGCCGAATGAAATTTGGATGTGCTAAAAATTGCAAATTAGTGCCATTTCAATACGTTTACCAATGTACCTTTAAAAATACTATTGACAGAATCATCAAGCAAAATTCCTGGTCACTAGAAACGCAAACTTTAGTCAAATATTCCAGACGATCCAAAAATAAATCCAATACCGTCTGCTAATACATCATTTATTATTTATTATAAAAATTTTAATGTTTCGCGTTCTATATATACTTGTAAAATTAAAAACTCAAGTTCACTTACCCATTCGTTTATTAACCAGAGCTGCGAGATCAGAAAACTTCACTTCTATTTTAATCCACAAGTAGCACAAAACTGATAAACAAAACCTATTTTAATGCGGGTATATCTGAATCTGATCCTGTGAATGGAGTTCTCACACTACTATAGTTCTTACGCACTAAACTCAAGTGTAAATCTGTAGGCGTACAACTACAACATAACTGAAAGACTCTGGAGTTGAGACTGGAGTGCCGAGTGCCGCGAAAGCTCGCGTCTTGGTTTAACATTCAAGAAGTCTATTTTCTAACACTCGCGGTCAGTTTGTACTTAGCGATGAATAAATCGTTCCCTCTCCGTAACAGATGTTTAACTTTGCAATCTCAAATTTGTTTATTAAGCTTGACCCTTCCAGAGAATTATACCTCAGTTTAATTTAATAAAGTTGTTTTGACCTAGTTGAGGCGGCTAGAACAAACTTAAAATTATATATATTAAGAGTAGCTGTGCATTTTAACTTTAGTGCATATTGCTCGATATTTCAATTTGTGTTATAGACACGCAACCAAGTTCTAAATAAAAATTATATGGATTTAAGAAATGCATATTTTAAAAACATTTTTGGATGTACAGGGTGTTGCGCTTTAGCCTGGCAAATAAAAATTTATAGCACCCTCTGAGATCTGCATTATTCTCTAATTTCACAAAATTGCTTGACAACCCTGTAATATTTCTTAAAAATATTCTTGAGTTAAATACAATATAACCAGACTGTTCTAAAACAGAAGCAATATACAAGGTGTTTTATTTAAAAAATAAACAATTTTATTGCCCGTGAAAAAGCATTCGGTATATCCAAAAATATTTTTAATATTTATATTTTAATATTTTTAAAGCAAGACTATGTGAAGAGTATAATGAGAATTTACTTGAGGAATCACGAATCCATCTTTTTTTCTCTCCTGATTTACTTGATTTATTTTTATCCTACAACAGAAAAAACAGCTTATTAAAAATTATATGTATATCTACATTTTGTTAAATATTTTCAATACTTTTATATTCTAGGCATACTTTTTTATAGTTTTACTGCGAGCCTCCAGTCTCATTTGAAGTTGGCACAATCAGTAAAATTTTGTTTATCAGAATAAACTTATTTATTATTGCTTGGATTAAATTATTAACTTATCAATAAATCTAAAATTGAATATTATTAAGCAATATAATAACAAACCCCCTTAACGCCCTATTTTTAATCAAAATTCTTTAAGACTCAATAAGCTTCATCACCTTATAGAGCTTGATCTTTCTGAAGATTTCAAGTTGATATCATTTTTTGTTTCTGAGGATTTTTTTCATTATTTCAAAGTTGGCATTCCTATGAAATTAAACAGAACAGAGACATTAAAGTAATGGTTAGAGGTCTACCATCTACATCTAAACCAGAAGATATTGTTGAAGACTTGCAAATTCAAGGATTACAATGTAAAGAAGCTGTCAATATAATAAAGAAGGAAATAGAATTAACCGAAAATAACATTCGTAAACTAAATAAAAAATCAATGCTGCTATTCATGCTATCCTTCAAAAATATTAAAGATATCGAGAAAATCTACGAAATCAAAGCAATCCTTAATCTAAGAGTTAGAATAGAAACAATAAGAAAGTTAAAACTAGTTCCGCAATGCAAAAACTATTTGGACATACACACAACTTTTGCAAAAGAGAATGAAGATGCGTAAAGTATCTAGGAAAAAAACATCATACGAAGGATTGTGTACAAGGCCCCAGGACAATTCTCTAGATCGGGCCCCTTGACAATTTTATAAATATTCTCTTCTCTTTACTTAAATTTCAACAAAAAAAAGCTCTTCAAACAAAAATTTTTCCTCCTCTAGTTGAATTATTTCCTAAAATAAAAAGCTCTTTAAACAAAAACTTTTCCTCCTCTACTTGAATTGAATTTCCTAAAAAAAAAGGTCTCCAACCTAAAAATTGTCTTGTGCCGAACTTGGATACCGCTGCCGGGCCCGCATTTGAGTCCGGGCCCCGGGAATTAGCCGGCAACATAATCCGCTCTACGGTTAAAAAAAAATTGCTTTTATGCTTATCTTATCCACACATAGTACACATTATTTGTCCATTTCATTAAAATTGTCAGCTTTAATTTTAAGTGTTTTGAACACATTGGAGACTTTCAAACCTGTTGGGATGTCTATCCCAAGTAATAAGATTCTAAGGGAAATAAAAAAAGATTTATTATTTAGTTGTCTTAACAAGTAGTCATCACAAATTAGATTATCTAAGTTTCTGAGGGATTAAAAGCATTATAATTTTTTAAATTAATCTTATTTTCGATTGAAGAACTGGTTCTTGGTCGTAGAAAAAATAGGGTATGCAACTCTTACGTAATGGCTATTAATACATGATCGTTGCATAATATACTATTATTAAGATATACCCTAAGTACAGTGGGACAACCCACCCTCCCTCAGATTAAAGATACAGAAAATATCCCTAAGTAACAGTTAATTTAAAACACCCTTTGACTTATATATATATTATACTTTATTTATATTACCTTTCAACATCTTGAGGAAATCTGTAAAATGAATGTGCACCGATATAAGATTAATTTTTGCAGTCTTTATAACTACAAACAAATCCAGCTTTTTTTTGTCTTCTTCCATAACTCAGACTGTCATTAAAGCACAACAAAATCAGAAAATAGTCAACAATAAAAATATTTAAGCAAAATAACGGAATAATAATAATTTTTCTAAACTCTCATGGATATCCATTCTACGCACAGATTACAGTATCTATTTAAATTTACCTATTATCGATTAGAGAAACTTCAAATTTTTATCACCCTTAAAAATTTTATTGGATAATTTTGGTTCACCTTGTACCTATATTAAATTAGTATAAGAAAGAAACGTAAATTGCCGTACATACATATATAATATTTGTTACAAGTTATAGTATTACTTTAATACCTATAAGTATTAGAGATAAAACATCGAAAATATCACATTTGGAAAATAGCATAAAACAAATAAAATCAAAAATACATTTTAATATTTTAAAAAATCTGGACATCCCGTATAAACTTTGTCTTGTCTTATATTTTTTGTACCCATCTCATTTCAACTTTACAATTTCTGCGCGAATAAACAAAGATGTTTACCTAAATAAAGGTTTTTGACAAGTCGCCTGCTATGATTTCGTAAATTTAACAGATAGGAAGGTACGCACAAAAAACAAATTATTGACATTAATTGTAACATGGCAGCTTGTGGCGTCTAAAGTGAAGTTTAATAAGAACATTTTCAAGAAAAAATATAATAATTTATCTTAGAAATGTGAAAAATCAGTTATCTTATAGTGATTTAGTTACTAGGTAAGCAATTTTTTTATTTAAAGCTGTGTAACTGTCAAAATTTTCTGGAATGCAGAATCTTAGGGTTACTTATGACACCTTTTCGTATTTATAATCATTAAAACACTGATACTACAGGTCTAGTCGTAATAAATATCTCTAAAAATAATGAGTTGGTAGTTTCTAATGAGTTGACAAATAAGTTTGCTTAGATTTTGCAAAATAAGTGGTTGGTTTTAGCAATATCTGATTAGTGAATAGGTAGGTAGGTACCTACCTATAGAATCAGAATTATTACAAAATTTAAAAGGTTCAAAATAATATTACAATGATTAGTATCATTGTAAGTACCTATAAGGTATGATTATACAGGGTTTTTCAAAATTCATTTGTGCTTATTTCTCTGCGATACACAAATACCGGTATGCTATAATTTCGAATGAATTTCGCATTTACTACGCATGACGAGCCGTAGCAGACAGCAAACAAAATTTCATTCTGCTTTTAATTAGGATTAGGTTTTAATACGGTTTTAATTTTAATAATAATTAAAGATGTTGGATAGAAGAAACAAAATGATAAATATTTTTTTTTTGAGATATTATTTCGCTTTTGAACTTTTCATTTTTGAAGCGTTGTTGGGTAGGTACCTACAAAACTAATGAATTTTATACAGATTGTCTTAAGACTTGTAATTTTAAGCTCAATTTTTTCAATTTTTCGAGAAATTTGACAAAATGTAAAAAAATCAAATATTTATGAAAATTGTTCATATAAAAGTTATTTGTGATATAATTTTCTATAATTCTTGTCCTATACATAATTTATCTAAAATGGACCGTATTCGAGATATTTGAGAAAAAGTGTAAATTCGAATTTTAAAGAAAACTCAAAAACTGATAAAGAAAAACACATTAAATTTTAAACTTATGCTTTATTCCGACCTGAGGTGAACTTATTAGATTTTGGGCAGAGTTGGTACATCTGGGGGGTACTTTGTAGGGGGTTATTTTTATATTTTATGAAATATATCTGTTATTTACGTTTGGAGAAGAAAATTCTTTAAATAAAAGTATTTCTAATATTATTCTCTATAATTTTTGTTCTATACAAAATTTTCTTAAAATGGTCCGTATTCGAAAAAAATTTCAAAATGTAAAAAGTTCTGATTTTTAAGAAAATTCTTAAACTAAAAGATGTTTGCAATATCGATATCTATAATTTTTGTTTTTTTACATGATTTCTCTAAAATTTTTCAGCATTTTCGTTGGCAATGAGTGTATATAGAAAAATGTTTCGAGTTAGATGTATGTGGAAAATGTATATATTAAGTTAACCTCTAAATATTTACAGAGGTGCTACAATAGGTTGTACAAAATAACCGAAAAAAGCCTGTAATAACTAGATAGGAAAGTCATGTGTTGGACACATCAGATTTTTTCTCATGCATATTGTTTAGTATTCGTTATGAATATACATAGTCAACGAAACCAACACATGTTGTAGCCTATTATACATAGGGTATCCCATTAGAGCGTAATTGAAGGCAAAAGTGGATAAAGGTGTCTTGTCACATTTTTTCAAAAAATGATTTTTATGGCATAAAAAATTTATATCATAATGCAATTGTAAAACTTAAGACTTGTTTTTCACGAAATAATCTTTTTGTGACATGACACCTTTATCCACTTGTGTCTTCAATTGTAAAATAACTGTTTTATTATTGACGACTGTATTTTAAAATTATTCTTAAATACCTATAAAGGGTAGTCAACAAATGAGGGGCGAACCAAACTTATATTTTTTGAAACCAAACACTTCATAAATATTTTTTTTGATTCTGTATACTTGTCCCGTTCTATCAGCATGACATATCTCTATGATATGCAGGGTGATTTAAATTCCGGAGGCATTTTTGTCATAATAGTAAAATTAAATATATTATAACAGATAACTGGTCCAAGAATGATGTTTTCCTTAGTAAGCGCAGTAAGAGTAATAATAATAATCAAAGGAAATAATTCTAGCACTCAAATGTTAAAAATAAAAATGAAGAAAATGATAATTTAGAAATTTCTGTGACACGATCTTCGAGGTTTTCTCATTTCCTTTTATGTTTATTTTCTAAATGCATTTTATACAATTTGTATTAACAAAAACCAACATGAACGTAACTCGTAAAAACCTAAAAAAGTAGCTTTTGTGTATTTACATATGAAGTAAAATTAAAAAAAAGTATTTTATAAGAAAAGCAAAAATAGAATAAAAAACAAAATAACAAAAGTTAGCAAAGAGCTAACAGACAAAAATAGAGAAAATACTAACATAAAAATAAAAGTATTCACTTTTCTTTCGTTAATTCTCAGCTTTTTGAATTTTTCTTTGGTTTGTTTTCACTTTGGGGATATTAGGAAGTAATTTTTATAATTTCGTAGGGCTGAATTGGGTTTTTCCAAACTACTAGTAGGAGAATTTTAAATGATTTTTTTATGAATGAATGGTATAGAGTTTTATATATTATTTGTTTATTAATTAATTTTCTAATAATACACTGTTGAAAATAATTTTCAATCTCTGCTATTTTTCTTTGAATATCATCCCATTCCTGTTGCGGTATTAGCCAAAGGAATAGTTGTTTTCAAAATGGCAAAGGTCGCTCGTACATAGATTGAGAATTTTTTATTTTTTATTTATATCAAAACAGATTTGATTGTTGGCAAACAATTTTAATATACTCAAAGTTCATTAAATTGTTTTGAATTTTCATTTAATACCTAGGTAGGATTCTCCATTTGAGCATTAAGAAAAATATCAGAAGTAACCTTGTATCTATATACAAAATGGTGAAAATAGAAATGTGGTTCATGCGATACATAATTTGAAAGGTCTTTTAATACCTATATACAGTTGTATTAATAAGTTTACAAACCTCTTCATAAAAATTAAATTTCCACTTGGAAATTGTATTTTTAAAACTATTTAGGCTCATTTTTATTATTTTAGGTGGTAGTCTAAACATTTCGGATCTTTATTGTGCCGTTATGTCGACTGATCTTTTTTCCAAGTTGAAATTCGATTTTTTTAAATTTTCAAACTGTTTGAACTCATTATAATTATTTTAGGGGGTGGTTAAACGTTGAAATATACTTTTAAAGCTTTTTGGATTATTTTTATTGTGCCTTCCTGTCGATTAACCATTTTTTTAAATCGAAATTCAATTTGGAAATTTCGAATTTTCAAACTGTTTGGGCTCATTATAATTATTTTAGGGTGTGGTCAGACGTCGAATTAAACCTTTTTGGATATTTATTGTGCATTCCTGTCGATTTGCCATTTTTTCCAAGTCGAAATTATATTGGGAAATTGTTTCTTCTAATTTTGACCCCTTTGGAGGTTTTTAAAAATATTTTAGAGGGTGGTCAAACTTCAATTCATATATTTAAACATATTTAATTGTACCTTCCTGCCAACTAGTCATTTTTCAAATTTACAATTCCTTACAAAACTCTTGTTTTGGTATTATTTACCACTCTAAATTATTTTAAGGGGTTTATAAAAGATTTAATGGGTGGTCAAAACAAAAAATTGATGAATCTTACGGTGCATGCAGTTTTGACAAAGGATGAAATATTGCATGAGTTACATTTCTATTTAACACATTGAGCGCCAAGAGATTTCCACAGTTTATCCTTCTAACCAAAACATTTTTGATTAACATGTCTCCTAGGCCTCGGTAGTAGTACCAACCAGAAAGCACATGACCATCACTTAGGACCGCACCAGATTTTGTATTACCAATAACTTCAATATACGTTCAGATAATTGAAAATACGATAGTTACTGTCTACCACCATGGACTGGTACTCTAGTTTGCGCTTATCGTGTTAAAAATTAATTGATTACGTAATCACGATCACATACTTAAATAGAGAGAAATTGCGAAAAAGGTGCGGTCTTTTTAGGTACCTTCTATAAATATCCCACTCTTTCGACATTTAAAAAATGTCCTTAATTATTGTTTTTTATTTTCAGCGAATTTCCGGAGAAACAAATTTAAATCGCCGCAAATTTTCTCGTAGTTAGTCGGTAGCACGATATCAATGGTCTGAGCTCATGTTCATTTCACCTCTGACAATAAAGACGTTTGATCTTAGAATGTATGTCCTATGTAGAACTTTGATTTGCATTATACTGTCTTGGGATGTAGATTCCTGGATCAAATGGACAAGGCTGCAGATATACTATCCGGAGATACATCTACGTATCAAAGGGTTGATATAGAATTGAGCATGATACGATGATCATCAATGTCGTCGCGAATAGAAGATTTTCCGGACGCGGAAATCGGGAAGAGCTACTGGAAATAATGACTGGCATGAAGAAGCATAAAGCAATACTGGAACAACAAATGGGATATAGGCTGAAGATTGAATGAGCAGCTTTAATTGGTGAGTCAGTATATAATATAAATTAAAATATAATAAGGCTGGAAATTATTAATTTCATCCTAATGCCTTGATCTTTTTATGTATTTATGATTCCATTTTATTTCTATTAAAATTTCTATTAAAATATATATTAAAATGTATATTAAAATTTCTATTAAAATTTCTATTAAAATTTCTATTAAAATTTCTATTAAAATTTCTATTAAAATTTCTATTAAAATTTCTATTAAAATTTCTATTAAAATTTCTATTAAAATTTCTATTAAAATTTCTATTAAAATTTCTATTAAAATTTCTATTAAAATTTCTATTAAAATTTCTATTAAAATTTCTATTAAAATTTCTATTAAAATTTCTATTAAAATTTCTATTAAAATTTCTATTAAAATTTCTATTAAAATTTCTATTAAAATTTCTATTAAAATTTCTATTAAAATTTCTATTAAAATTTCTATTAAAATTTCTATTAAAATTTCTATTAAAATTTCTATTAAAATTTCTATTAAAATTTCTATTAAAATTTCTATTAAAATTTCTATTAAAATTTCTATTAAAATTTCTATTAAAATTTCTATTAAAATTTCTATTAAAATTTCTATTAAAATTTCTATTAAAATTTCTATTAAAATTTCTATTAAAATTTCTATTAAAATTTCTATTAAAATTTCTATTAAAATTTCTATTAAAATTTCTATTAAAATTTCTATTAAAATTTCTATTAAAATTTCTATTAAAATTTCTATTAAAATTTCTATTAAAATTTCTATTAAAATTTCTATTAAAATTTCTATTAAAATTTCTATTAAAATTTCTATTTATTATTTTAGGAGGAATGAGCGTCTTTAACAGGTGAGTTTTTATTTATATTTAGCCTTTTTCTGAAAACAATTTATTATAACATATATCTAGGGTTGCCAACAATGTAAAATATACTGACAAGAAGAAAAAACTTTGCTGAGGAATACACAAAAGACCTATTTATTGCTCTTTTTTTGCCTGTGTGTTTTTGTAGTTCATATTCTCAAAAAGCATCTTGTGGTCTTCAAAAAAGTTATAGCTATGTGAAGTGTATTTATAGGTCTGTTCTGGTTTTGAGAAATAACGATCCACAACTGTCGGGCTCATGCGCAGTAGATAAAAAGTGTTCTGGTTTTTCTGGGACTACTTCGGATCTCTCAGTCCAGTGTTCTGGTTTCGTATCCGAAATAATCCGTGATTGTTGTAAACAGTCAAAAAGTGTTCATGCTTGGGAGTGTGGATCGACTCGGACTGTTTTGACCGCGCATGCGTTTTTGAAGTGTTATGAATATTGTATTGGCTTTTTAGACCATACGAAACGTATACAATCCCAAATTGTTTATTTATATGTGGACGAATGTCTCTTGTTCTTGTTTTATTTGTAAATTAAAGCAATTTTAGAATTATTAATTTTTTAATATTCTGTTTTAATTTATTCCATTGAAATGTGATGATAATGATAAACATATACATGCAAATGTTATTTGAAGCTGAGCTTTCAAAAGGAACTTCATTATTATAATAAACAATAAACAAAACACCTTCATGACGTGTTCTGGTTTTCCAAGAATTTCAAACAGTCGGGGATTTTTTGCCTTTACGCATACGGTCCGGCGCAGTTTCAAAACAGTTTTCATTTTGAGAACCAGAACAAACCTTATTTCAGATTCGCAGCCCCCCACCCCCGGTGAATTTAAATGTAAATCCGAAACCCAAGAAATTATCGCCAAACCCGGAGTTTCCGGGTTAAAACGACGATGTTGGTAATAAATGAAACATTTTAAAAATCTTGTATTGTAGTACATTTAAAACTTTATTTTCCATTTATTTTTTTTATACTACGGCTATGACTTTGTTTTCAGGGTTGTGGGTACAATCTTTTATGCCTGATCATTTCTAACATTGATTTTCTTTTTTTTTTTTGACAAAAAAAGTTATATCGGATGGATGGACAGACTTTTTTAAAAGTTGCTTAAAATTTAATGAGAAGGATTTTGGTACAATTTTTTTTTAAATGTGGATCGATATTTTGGTTTCTCGAAAGTAAACACAATAATTCTTCGCAGATAGACTACTGTGTGAAAAGAATATGGTCGTCGTGTATAGAAATCTCAGAAATATAACATATTATGATTAGAGACCATCAAAAATCACTTTTTATAATTATGTACGAGATTATAAAAATTATAAAAACAAAATATTTTCAGAGTGAAGGAAGCAGAAGTAATTCTACACTAAATAAATAAACATACAGTTTTTAATTTTTCTTGTTTAATATTAAACATGCCATAATAATATATAAATGTATACATAATTTTATGAAAACCCAGGATGTACCTACACCTGAAAAAAAAATATGTTATCCAGATGTTGATAGATCACGTACCGTACAG
Source organism: Psylliodes chrysocephalus (assembly GCA_927349885.1). Taxonomy (NCBI): domain Eukaryota; kingdom Metazoa; phylum Arthropoda; class Insecta; order Coleoptera; family Chrysomelidae; genus Psylliodes; species Psylliodes chrysocephalus. The sequence goes on along the minus strand of OV651826.1, from coordinate 28,413,021 downwards.
TAACGTATTTCACATAAACCCTCAATAAAGGGTGAGTCATAACTATTAGGACGTTAGGCAAGAAATATTTAATTGCACATTTTGATAAAGGGGTGCAACGTGAGCGATTCCTGATGATGAATTTGAGTCATACATTTTTTGGCGAAACTCTTTACTAATTTTGATTAGAAAATACGGTATAAACATAATTTTTATATAAAATTGTTATACTTGTTTAAACTTATCAAATTTCAACAGTTTTTAAGAAAAACGCAAATGGTCTATGAAAGTGCTTTCAAATAAAAAAAAGTAGATAAAATTTAACTCGGAATAATAAAATTACAAACTGTATAACGATTTTACTGATTTTAAATTAATTTTACTGGTGTTAATTAATTAATGTGATTAAGCTCAAAAATTAATGTTATCTACATTCTCAAAGTAGTTTAATCTGTTCGCTGGTCAAAATTTACTATATACTCACAAAAAAAAAAGCAAAAAACAAAGTAAGAAAAATTATTGAGCACCACCAAGTTTTCTGAAAATATTTGAATCTAAATATACCTACATTGTTTATTTACCTCTGTTACCTCAAAGTATCCTGATATGGGGTGAAGGTAATTAAAAATCAAGTAGCCCTTAAGGTATACTTACAGTAAAAAATTGGTTGCTACACCCCTGGCGTCTTATCAAAAACCACTCTTTTCAAAATGAGTAGTATTTTTTCTTGAAAAAGACTGAGGCGTGATAGATTACGACTAGTGGCGAGGAAAAGTACCCCTTACGGTCTACTTATTGTGTCCTAAACTCCTAGCGTCTTATTGAAAAACCACCCTTTATATAAAAATATATTTTTTGTTTATCTATGAGGCGTGACAGAGCAGATTACCACTAGCGGTTATAATAATAAAGTAACTACCCCGTAAGGTCTGATTACAGTAAAAAATTGGATGTCCTAAACCCCTGGCGTCTTATCGAAAAACCACCCTTTAAAAAAGTTATTTGAAAATATTGTTTGTTTTAATGGCTTCTATTACAGTTAAAAAAACTATTAACTTAAGATTCACTCGCAGTATATTATTTAATAGGTGAGAAAGAAATATTCAAAAAAGTAGGGGCCCCAAAAAATATTAAACAAATTGTAGATCCATCACTGACTATATGCCTACCTCTTAGATTATACAAACCTTAGATGGAACATAAGACACTGTGCATAATCCCACATCGAAATTATTCACACCCACCAATCACAGTTAAGGACATCACATGTCAGAGCGTTGTTCGTCCAAATTTAATGTGCCAAAGAGAATTAATTTGGTATTTTAGTGACTTAAATTTTGGAAATTAATGTTGGAAATGCCAAGATGTGTTGTAAAAAGCTTTATTTATAATAAAAGTGCGAAGTGTGACGGCGATAAAGGAAACTTTTATTTCAGTGAGTTATTAACGATTCTATCAACGGCCATATTTGTTTATTTGAAAACAAACAGAACCGGATTGTTATAATAAGTAGCAAATAAAGGTTATTGCCCTCTTCATAAATGAATTGTGCTAACAAATGAAGTCAAACAATTTCTCATAAATTTTCATCTTTTAACAGTTACCAAAATTAGGTACTACAATACAAATATTTAAGTCCGGCCCAGAACATCTCCCTACTCCTTCCGCCCAGTTTTTCGGTTTTGGTAAAATTCGCGCAGCGGCAAATGTTACCTCTACCCTTTCTAACCTCAGTAACCTCTTTGGCCTACCTCTATTACAGCCAAATCATCGAGGAAGAGCCAAATAAATATCAAAAACCTTATTAAAAAAAAAAAAATTGTTTTCTTGATAATTTTGGAGAATTCGCGACATCTAGTTTTGAGAAACGTTAATACTGCTAAGCGATAGTTTTAAAAACGACAATGTCCATCTATACAATAGTATTAACACTACCAAAAACCAACCAAGGAAAAATAATATTAAAAAGGATAGGACAGTTTTTAAAATGTTTGTATATTTGTGACGTCACCTCAGATACTTACATTTTTAAATCCATGCTTTATACTTACTGAGAAGGCGCTGGAAAGTACTTTTCCATTGATTAAAATTAAAAAATAAAGGTTACTGGAAATTATCTTTGGCATATTATAGCACAGTCAATAAAGTCAGGTCAAATATTTTATATGCCGCTAATATTTATCGACATAAGGGTGAGATTACAGAACGTCTGCAACTTTGCAGATCTGCAAATATGACGGCAACTTTGCAGATCTGCAAATATGGTGGACTTACATATGCATGTATCAAGTTTTCGTATTCCAAAAAAGATCTGCAAATTCGCAATATTTATTGTGGTTTATTACCCACAACAAAACTAAACCCAAATCCATTACTATGTTTAAAAACTCGATAATCTGACACCATGAACTGTATTCAATCAAAAGAAACAGAAGACTTCATGGTTGTAGGATGTTCTAACCTTCTTAAGGGTGGATTTGGATTTAGTGTTGTTAGGGGTAATAAATATTGCGAATTTGCAGATATTTTTTGGATAGTTGCATCTGTAAGTCCGCCATATTTGCAGATTTGCAAAGTTGCAGACGTTCTGTAATCTCATGACCATCTGGCAGAAATATTCTGTAACTGATTTGTTTTGTATTCGTTGTTATTTTTCTAGTTGTTTACTTTGTCATACACTAAAATATGATGTTATATCTCCTTTTTTATTAATGACAATTGTTTACGGTTGACGATAAGTTTGTATGGCCCACGTTAGCAAAGTGTCTTTATCAAACTCGCCTGACACTCGCTTTGCTCGCTTCATAACTATTATCATCCTTATAAAACACGAGGAAAACCATTAATAAAGTTGACGGCTATACAAAAGTAATATAGGTAATTACATAAATTATTATAAAATTAAATAATAAAACACTCTTCTGCTTTAAGAGGATTGTATACAGTATTTCTGTATCTGTAACGTGCGGAGGGTGGGTTACCCTCACGGCACTTAGGCCTCATTAGGCCCATTGTGCATCCTCTTGAGATGATAGGCACCTCCTAGCTCGTGAGCCAGCCTACAGATTTAATGTAGTTGACAATGTCGCCAAGAAGTGCTTCTCTTATATCGACCAATGTTAGCTGATACTTGCTGAACACAAATCTAATAAATGAGAGCGTCAAACAATCGTAAAGGATATGCTCGATGGTCTCATCTTCTTGTTCGCACCCTCTGCAGAGTCCGGATTCTGACAGCCCCATGATATGATGCTTTTTTCGTACTTGGCAATGACCAGTCAGAATGCCTGTGACTAGGCGTGGATTCTGTCTAGTCATGGTCAAGTATTTGTTTGCTGCAGTGTTGTCAGGATAACTTAAGAGCTCCCTGGCAACTCTGTAGTTTCTTGTTTCATCCCATCTTTCCTTGAATTTCTGTAGAACAGTGTGCGCCAGCCCACAAGTGTAAGAGTTTATGTTGCGAGACCTCGCTCTGCTCGTTCCGCAAATATTCACTGGTTACATAAAATAAGGTATTTTGTAACTCGTTTCATAAGGTTCTTTCATTTGTCTCACTGCTTTAACTGTTAACGAAAGTACCTATAAATAGCTATTAAAATATTGTTTCTTGCAAAAAATAAATCATGTTTACCCTTGAATATAATAAAAATTCAAGTATATTACACAAAACAGGAAAAGAATTAAAGTTCCAAACACACAAAAATTTAATAAAATACAGAAACTAAACGGATAAATAATCTTAAACGGTTTTAAGTTCTACGGTGACGTCATATGCAAGGGCAATGTTTGCATAATGTATGAACTAATCTGTCCTGTTAATAGTTATTTAATCCTTGCTCAGTCAAACATCTGTTGTCCTTGACTTTTGACAATTATAAATGTCAAAATTAAAAGTGAAAATTTGTATACCTGAAAATAAATATTGCGAATGATGAAAATATGGAGTGTGAAAATGAAGTTTATTCAGAATGCAAAATGTTAAAAGAAAAAAAAGAAAGAGAAGAGTATTTGGAAAAATTGAAAAAATGGTTGGATGAAGCTAGGTTATGGCGCTACAATATTTATTCTGGTTTCCAATGGAATTTTGACGAAAATTTTAGAGAAAACTCAAGTCAAACTTCTAATACATTTTTTTCTAATGCTAATCAAGACAACCTTCAATATGCACTACAACAGAGACTTCTATTTTTGGCAAATAGGAATTATCAAAACACATTATTTCAAACAGGTAAATGAACAGCTTTCAATATTTATTTTGCTACATATTTTATTGAATATTCAATTCTTTAATCAGTATTGAGTAAAATGTCGCATACTGTTTTACCTTGAATTTAAAACGTTTCTTTTTCTTCTATCTTGCATAATTTTTTACTTATTTGATCATGGATTGTCATAGTCAGAGTGACCTGGAGAGACCAAATAGGACTTCTGTTAATTAATCATTCTCCAATATATTAAACTATGATAAATACATCTTCGAAATATTGAGAAAGTCAATACAAAGTTAGAAATAGTTTATAGATTAAAAAATTAAAATTATGTTTGATAAAAAAAAAACAGAATGTTGAAGAAATAGAGAGCATTTTGTAATGGTTGTATTATGATTCTTAAAGTGTTCTATCTTTTCTAATAATTTTAATAATGTAATGACTTTCTCATTTTTATTGAAGAGTTCTACAGTTGTATTGAAGTCAAATTAAAATTAAACAAAAAAGGAGTAATTTAATTTGAATTAAGAGTAGATATTAATTACTAACACTGACTAAAGATAATATTTATCCGTTTGTATTTTGCCTTTTTTTGGAAAAATATTTGTTACAGGTCAAGCTCCTCAAAGGCACCAAATTCCACAAACTTATGAATTCATTATACCACCCCTATGGAAGAGAGCTGTTGCAGAGTTATTGGATTTTTTACTGTTATTATTAGTTAAAGTTGCATTGACTTTTATTCTTTTGGAAAGTTTTGATGTCATGTAAGAAAAATTTTAGTTTTTTAATCATCATTAAATTAATAAAAATACCTACCTCTCAATTTTGACAAAAGATAATTATTTTTTCTTAAATGTAAAAATATTTCATGAAATAAAAATTATTGTACATTGTGGCCCACTGAAAACACTCCACTATTGAATTGAAAAATTAATGAGACAGAAAACTTAATTTGTTTGAACGACAATTAACAACATATACCATAAATAACTTGAATCAAATTACTCTCAAAAAGCTTTGAAAACATGTACTCTGTTAACATGTAAGTACCTGCTTCAGACAAACTGTTTTACAAATGTATTGAACGCCACCTTTGCCACACCTTGTGTGTTGTGCTACATGTTTTTCATGTTTTCTGTGAGTCCTAATTGATGACATGTAAACTATTAGAGGCTAATTTTGATATTATAGACCAGTTTATAAAAGATAAGGATAAATACAATTAGGTTTGGTAAAACAGTGTATACTATTTTAAAACACTCCTATGAGATCATTAAAAAAAATACATACAGACTTTAAGTAAATGTATTATTTACCTGTTTTCCACTTGAACTTTTTAGGGATACCTAACCTTGTACCTAACCCTCATTTAATAATAATAACACATTTATTGTCCACATATAAAGTACATATAGTACAGTTTATATAATTAAATATATATATATAAAAAAAAGTCAGTAGACAATTGGTTCAAGTGTGGATATTATCCACCCCTGGTCTTTCACCAATGCCAACATGATATAAAAAAATGCCTTTTGAGATGGCTTTCTAAAATTATAAGAAAAGTTTAATGAGAAGGGAAGGAAAGAGAAATGAGAGAATAAAAAAGAAAATAAAAGAAAAAAGAGTAGAAATAAAAAGTAATTGTGTTTGCAGAAGTATATTTTTATAGTGGCATTTAAAGGTTTCTGCTTTCAAATGTAATAATGTTGGATCAATTTTTAACAGGTTATTGATATGGACTGTGACATTGTAGATAAAAGAACTTTTAAAACTAGCTTTGAAAAATCTAGGCAATCTAAGTATGGATTTAAAACGAATATTTAGGTTATGAATATCAGTTCTAGATGTTAATTATTCATGCAAGTATGGCGGTGTCCTTTTATTAAATAATTTTTGACATAAAAAAAATGTAAATTTCTTCTATTAACCATATTTAACCATTTAGTTTCTTTAAATTTAGTAGAAATGTGATCATATTTACAAATGTCAAATATTAACCCTACACAAGAATTCTGCAATTTTTAAATTCTTCCAGACTCGAAAATGTTTAAACATGGACCATATACAATATCACAATGATTAAAATTTGATACTACTAGTGAATCACATAACATTTTTTTTACATCTGGTGATAGAAAATATCGTTGCACATATATTAGTTTCAAACTTGCATAAGACAATTTTAATTTTGAAGTAATATGTTGTTCAAACTTCAATTTTGAATCTACAGTAAGACCTAAGTTTTTAAATTGCGTAACAGCTATAGCCTGACCTAAAACCAAATTTTTTACTAGGTAATATATTGTTGTTTTTCAAAAACCCTCTCATTTGAATTTCTATTACTCTCTCTAATATTTTGGAGAAAACAGGTAAAATACTATTTGATCTTAAATCACTGTATTCTTCAGGCAAAGTTACTTTTGGTAAGATCAAAAGTAAATTTCCATGATTCAGGAAAATAACTATTTTTTTAAGCATTCATTAATAATGTGTGTAATAATGGGTAATAGAAATGGACAACAAAAGTGTAAAATAGTAATATTAATATCATCCATTCCATAAGCTTTAGATTTGATGTTGTAGATAATATTATTGACAACATCTTCCAAAACATTAAAATAAAAATCTTCAGTAATATTTTCTTTAAAATTGTTAAGGTAAAAATGTTGTAAATCTATTTGCATAGATTGTATGTTTAAAGTGAAACATTTGTTAATGGCATCTTTTAGGTTTGGAGGTACGTCAATTTTTTTTTGTTTCGATATATTGAGTTTATTAATTCTGACCATTTTTCCTTAATATTACAAGTTTGAAATTTAAAATTTAAGTAAGCCATTTTTTCTGCTTTTATAGCTGTTGTTGTGTAGTTTCTTAATTGTTTATAGTAATCCTAATGCGTTGGAAGTTGTTTTGCGAAATTTTTGCAAGGCTTTATCTCTAAGCCTTTGCATATAAATAATATTTTTAGTAATCTAGGAAGAATGTTTAATTAGTTTTCTAGTTTTTGATTTTTTTGGAGCATGTATATCTAGAACTGTAATTATGTAGCTAGTTAAAAATTCTATTTTTTTATCAAAGTTTTCAGTAAAATAAATATTGTACCAGGGCATAGATGCCAAATGATTTTGAAAATGTGCATGATTAATCTTTGTAAGTGACCTATATTTAAAGTCGTTTTGAGGTACATTGTGAACATTTTTAAATTTGCAGTTTATTGCTGAATGATCCGCAACTAGATTATGATTATCAAATTCTGTATAGAAATTGATATTAATATTAGTTATAAATAAGTCTAACAAAGAGTTACCCCTTGTTGGTTCTTTAATTATTTGTATTAGATCAAATGTTTCAAGTATCGAGTTAAAACGAATTGTAGTAGAATCATCAATATCCAACATGTCTATATTAAAATCTCCTACACATATAATATAATCAAAATTTGAAAAAATGTTGGGAAACAGAGTTTCAACTTGATCCAAAAACAATAAATTATTACCTCTTGGTTGCCTATATACAGTACCTACTGCTATTATTAAATCCATAAATATTCTATAACATCATTTACATTCAGAAATGATTAAATTACATCTTAGTTGCTCCCTTATATACATACCAACACCTCCGCATCTAGTGAGTCTATCTTGTCTAATAAATTTATAACCATTTAAATGTACCAAATTACTGTCTATTTCTGGGTTTAGCCAGGTTTCGGTGACCCTAACAATGTCATAGTCCCTATCTAAAATACGGTACTAGCGATCGAACATTTTCATGGTCTACATTAAACATCTGCAAAAATAAATTAGTATTTATTAATTTATTAGGATAGCAAAATCAGTGTTTTGGAAGTGGTTTAGGTAAGAGAAGAGAGAAAGTAAGACGGAAGAAGGAGGGAAACGAACGATTTTAATACAAATTTAGTCCACTCAGAGACTGCTATGCAATAGTATTTTGATGCTCCGCTCAATGAAAAACGGATTTTCAAATTAAAAAAAATAAATAAAAATTTGAGAATGTATTGTGATGGGAGAAAAAGCATTGTTTCTTATCATATTGGCACCTAGTGTATATCAATTTTTTTTAAATACAATACAAAAAACACATTTTTATAAACAGTTGTATTACTTATATAAAAAATATATATAGAAAAATTTGAAAAAAAAAAAACAAATTGTATATAAAACCAAATATTTTTAAATAATCCCTTGGAATAGCAATCTTATTACTAAATTCATCAATTTAAATTTAAATTATTACTATCATAGCAAAAATATATATGTACAAACACAAATTTTTAATGATATAGAAGATGATCTTAAATACATGAGAGGAGTCTTTCAAAAACAAAACGAAGGGAAATAAAAACGTAACCCATTTTCTAAATTGTAAATTCTAAATATTTTTAAACAAATCCTCTAATACATGAAGTGAGTCAAAAAGTCTGGGTGGACTGTTTTTAGTTTGCCACAGTGTGATAGTTAATGGTGTGCCAATTTTATATTGATCTTTTTTCAGAGATATGGGTTTTTATGGATTAGAATTATTCCAAAAAAATTTGGAAAACTCTGAGGGTTCTGTACCTATGGCAGTTGAATTACTTACTCTAGAACTGTTGCATCGTGTCATAGTTTGTGTATATGAGGTTAGTAATACTTGTGTCAAGATTCTGCCTATTAGGTATTGCAAATAACAATTTGTTTCCACTATTTTCATTACACCCTATCAAGAAAAAAAATCATTTTGTTTTTACTGAATTGGTGGTAACGTACACATTTAAAAGTGACTGCCAATTCAAACCTTTTCGAGCATATTATTATTTAAGTAGACCAGCCAACTAAAAAATATCCAGTTGATAATCAATTTCTCTTTAATTTCATAGTTTTGCATTTGTCAATATTTTGCACCATTTTATTTATATAAAAATCATCTATCCAGTAATTCACACATATTTAAATCAACTAATTAGGCATATTTTTATATGCTATTTATATTCTGATTTTTATTAGTACTTATCCACTAAAAAATTCACTGTGGTATAAAATAAAAACTTTCCTAATGTCAGTTGGCCTGTTAAGTATTTTTTGACAATGTTGATCCATTGTATTCCTGTCATTCTTCACCTCATACTATTGTCATCCAAAAAGTAGTATGATTACTGATAAATTATTTTTTCACAGGCATATTTTCTGAAAGGAAGATTATGCGCCACACCAGGGAAAAGGTACATGGGCCTAATGGTGATAACAGCAGAAACAATCACTTCTGTGCCAACTAGACCAACAGAAACAGTATCAGTGACCAGAGCGAAACCTTTAGGATGGCGGCAATCTTTCACCCGTGCTACCTTAAAAAACCTCTTCGTAGGTCTTTTCCTACCATTGTGTATCGCATTTTATATATTCCCCCATAACCGTACCAGTTACGATGTTATGTCCAAAAGTTTGGTTGTGGAGTACCATCAGGAATTTATGGTCTATCATTCCAATATGTAATTGATTAAAAGATATTTATATACTGGCCAAGAAATAAATGTGATATTGTTTTTTAAAGTTTTATTTAATCTAATTTCAATAATAATATTTATTCGGCTTTAAGACATACATATTTACAATATTTTAAAAAGGTTAAAAAATGTATAAACCTATTAGCCTTGTCAACACATACAATTATAAAAAGTAGAGATATGCTGCATTTGAGTTTAAAATAAAGTACAAATTAAAAATAGTATACAATAGGGCAAAAACATTAGACAATAATTATAATAAAGAGATACCATTACGGATCACCGAGTATCATTCATAAATTCTGCATAGGAATAATATGTTTTGGACGAAAGATATGCATAAAGCTTATTTTTGAATACATTAAAGATGTTTTCATTACCATTGACTTGAGTATATCTATTAAAAAATGCAACACCTCTGTAGATTTCGGAATTCTGTCCAACTGAGAGTCTAGAGAAAGACTGCTGTAGATATTTGAGATTGCGTGTATTATAATTATGTGACTGTCTATAATCTGATAGTTGGGATTCCTGTTTTTTATATTAAGTATTAGTAAGTATATATACAAAGATGGAAGTGTTAGAAATTTAAAGTCATGAAAAAGTTGTTTGCAGCTAGTTGTTCTTGAAACCCCAGCCATGCATCTTGATAACTGTTTTTGTACACAGAAGGCTCGCTCCAGATGAGCTGAGCAGCCCCAGAAAATTGGACCATATGAGATAATTGTTTCAACCAAACCAAAATATGTTAATTTTAAAACATCGGGATTTACAGTGTTTTTTAACTGCCTCATTAGAAAACATACATTACTTAGTTTATTTGATACATGATCTACATGCTGTCCAGAATTAGACCTGAGAATTTGCTCGAATTTGTTTTGTATCAATGATTGAGATAGCTGAAGTCGTTTGTTATATTTTTTTGTAGAAAGGTCATGATTTCAGATTTTTTACATTAACATTTAAGCCGTGTGAGATACAATAACTATAAAATTCATGTGTAGCACTATTATCAGATGCATTTTTTACTGATGTTCCAAAAGTTGTGTCATCTGCATATATAATTTTGGTACTTTGACTTGTACAAGATAGAGCTAAGTCATTAATAAAAAAAACAGGTCCCAATATTGAGCCCTGCGGTACTACCTTTGTCACATTTCAACTATTTGATTTACTGGATCCGATGGTTAAAACTTGTTCACGGTTGTTTAAATATGACTGTATCCACTTATTTGGTGGGCCCCTTATACTTATTCGGTACAATTTATCTACTAGCAGTCGGTGGTCAATTGAGTCAAAGGCTCGTGAGAGGTCGAAGTATAAGGTAATATTTAATTCCTTGTTATTTAAAGATGTGCAAACAAAATCGCAGAACTCCCCTATAGTACTAGATGTTGACTTATTTCTGCGAAAATTAAATCCTTTTTAATAAATATACCAAGGAAAGATATTTATAAATTTTTTGATTTGTGAAAACAAATTAAACAATGTGGAAATATAAAATTAATGTTAATTAGTAAGATGCACTTAAAAATGTAAAAATAAACCCAGCCCACAGACAGCTTTGGCTTTGTGGGAATTGTTTTCTTTGTTTGTGTTAATTTTGTATTTTTAGAAAAATTAAAATGTTAAATTTAAGTTTAATTGCAATAATTGATGCAAATAAGGATTATTATTATTACTATAATTTGGTAGAATGTAGTCTACATCAGTAAACTGATTATTAAAAGCATTACATATATTTTGTACACTAGAAATTTTGTTGCCTTAACAATTTAGCATCTGGATGGGTAATTTTTTTACTGATTTTCCTTTTGCTTCATTTACAATTCTCCACCATTCTTTTGTTGAATTTCGTTTTTCTTTGGCTCTTCCTACAAACCTGTTTAGTTCTTCAGCATCATTTTCTTTTACTACACCAATGTGGCATCTCGGTTGTCTTCTTTTTTGTATTTTACTGTTTTGAATGGTAATTTTTGATTTTTAATGCAGAAAATCGTTTGAAAATAAAACAAAGTCATCGTCTCGAAACCTGCACACTGACCTCCTTACCTGTATCCTTACACTATGACGAAGCATAAGTATTAAATTGTGTTAAGTTTGATATTTTCAGACAGATATGTACTATTTAGTAATAATAAAAAAAATGCATTATTTTTTAAGAATATTTATTCAGAAAATATACAAAATAGAACTATCTTACAACACAATACATTCTAAACTGTTTAAATAAATACTGATACACCCAATAAACAATTTTCGAAACATTTTAAAATTTATTATCAAAAAATCATTCGAAGGTATTGCTATTTATTACAAATGTTTAAAAAAATGCGTTTAATAATAATCACGAATATTGGAAGACAAAAATGTTGGATTTATATATTTTTTCTTTTGGAAACAAATTGTTGAAAAACGCTGAAACTACATATTAATTTGGACCAAGTAAATCTTCAGTCAAATAAATGACAACTTTTTGAAAAACTTTTATCTTGTTCAAATGGTTTATTTCAAGCATTTTTATAAGAATGTTCTAAGCCTTAACGGTCAGATGCAGAATAGCACTGCTTTTAATATTGCAGTAACTTTTCAAATGTAGAAATAAAATCGTTAATGAGTAAAAATTGAAGCTGTTAATATTTTGTTAAAAATGTGACTTCATAAAAAATAATTTTCATATTCTACAGTAGACATGGAAGATGTAAGTCTGATATTCGTAATTATTAAAAGCTCCAAGAATGTTCAACATTAGATTTTATACGGGGTAAGTCATAAATTACAGAAACTAGAATAACTGAAGACTGTATGTCTCAAAATATAAAGATTGAATTAAATATTGTTTCTAATTAATGAGATTGAGGGTAGGGTATATTAATAGTCAGGAGCAGCTTCCATTTTTTATTAAAATTTTTATTATGTAGGTGCTAGTAAGGATGTGCTTTTCTTATATTCATTTTGGGACTATTTGATATAAACAAAAAGAAAAATAGGTAAAACTTAAATAATTTTTATAGATATCGTAAGAAACCTCATTAACTAGAAACGTTGTATTCATAAAATCTCTTCTATTAAGACAAAAGTCTCGAATTGTGCATCAATAATAATACTTCATTTTAGATAATGTTAGCATAAATTTTAAGATTTAATTCACAACACTTAAAACTTGTATTGAGCCCAGTTCACTATGTTTTATTAGCAAACATTGATAAGATTTACTTTGCGCGATTTTTAGCAAATCAAATTCTTCTAAATCGAGTGGAAACAAATTAAAACAAGATTCTTGAAATTAAACCAATGTTTGGTTAATATTTTTAGATTTTCTTAAGTAATTTGTTTAGTTTGTTAAAGTTTACTGTTTGTGTTTCATTTCTACAGTGGTCTGTTATTATTGTATTCGGATGACAATATTTTAAAAGTAGCTTTAATGAAACATTGGTTTAATTTTTACTCTACTTGCCTTAAACACATTAGTTGTTTTTTTACTTAGTACTAATCAATCTATATTTTTCTTCGAATTTTTTGTCTTGCTCTTTTGTTGAATTACTGTTTTGTACCAAACAGCATAGATGTTAAATGTTTATATACACAAAAATTATTAGTAGGCATACATAAACGAGCAATTATGGTTATATTAATTCTTTATTAACATATTCATCAATTATAGTTTAAATACCCAACTCAGATCAGACTTACATTTTATTTTTAATTCTCAAAAATAAGTTTTATTGTTGCAATGGCCGCACTATAAAACATCCGAAGAAATATCAGATTAACCCCTAACTACTAGTATACAGTATTGGCCATCAAATGTCTTCCTATATCCCTTGGCACAAGTATGTGTGAAAACTACAGAGAGCCAGTCCTAGCGCAAGTAGGAAAAGAACAATACCAGCGATGCCAGCCTACACAGGGCCAGAATTTCACCGCGGTCGGTTTGTGTAAATGGCAACGTTGACATTATTCCTTTTCTACTGCTTCAATGCCAACTCTGTAGCTTGGAAGACGTTCAGTGGCCGACACCGTAGAGTAATTCGTTATTGGCAATGAGAAAATTCTTATTTTCATTTTCCCCATTTTTTTTCAAGGAGGTACAATTGAAAATTAAGTAAAAAAATCGTCTATTGCTGGCTTTTTCCTTGTTTTCTTGCTTCCACTCATCACCCCAGCTTGTAAATGTCTTGATCACCTTAATTTTCTGAATATTTGCTCATGCTTTAAACCAAGCGACACCAAACGACCAAATAGCAATAACATAGTGAAAGACAATATAATACGGTTACCTAAAAAGGATTAGTGAAAGAAATCGGATGAGGTGGAGTGATAATGTTAAGAAGGCTAGGGGCTAGCAGAAAGTCTTGGAGAAAAATGGGACCTATGTCCAAGATTGTAAGAAGAAAAATATCATAAGAAGGATGAATTATTCAAGCGCGGCCATTGCAGGTAAAAATATATCTGGGATAAAGAACATGACAACTATTTGATTTTGATTTAATTGCAATTGTATACAAATATAAATTGAAATAATGTATCTAATAGTACCAATAATCCTGGCTATTTTTACTGAAGAGGCTATTTAGAGTAATTCTAGACCAAACAATAGATTCTTAAAAAATAAATAAATTTGACTATTTTTTTATTAATACATTATTTAAGGATATATTTTATACAATTAAATCAAAATCGGAATCGTCAGAATTCCCCGCATATGAAATTTTCAAGACAACAATAAAAATCCTCATAACCTATTCAATTAATTTAGTACATACCTATAAATATGAATGTACATTTTGAAATGATCAGTATTTATTTAAGTGACATACATTTTGAAAGTTTTATAACACTTTTGTATAAAAACCAAAATCTATATAGCACAGAGAAATTATTTAAACAAAAAAGTACAGGATTCGAATTGGTTATTTGAAGGTGCCAACAGCTTAAAAAGGGCTCAAACTTAAAGGTAGTCTTGGAATATATTCAGTTCGTTATTTTTACAAGACATTTGTTAAAAACATTCAACTAAACGTTGGTCTCATCAGAAACCTCGTTAGAAAGTTAGAACTAAAACTAAATTTAAACTGTACCTATCGTATAACTCATCAAGGCTCCTTTCTCAGACCAACGTTTCTTTGAATACTCAATACCTGTAGTATTATCAAGTTGTCTATAAGAACTTTAGACTAAACCTTCCTGTAGTTTCTTGGGTACCTTTATTCATATTAGTTGTATTTATGTGTATGTATAATTTTCAATTAATGTACAATGTATCTTAAGTCTTACAGAAGCTCAGAATCTTTTAACACTAATAACATTTTTTAAATGTGGTTTAGAAAACAGCTGGAAACTTTAATCCATAAAATCCCTGATTCCTTCATTAAAGATATATTTCATAATACAAAAGTTATACAAAATTAATTTAGTGCCTTTTTAAACATATCTACGAGGTATGATAAAAAAATAACGGGAAAAACGTCCAGAATTGTAGAAAACCCACACTCTTGGAAAATGCTTCACGATAATGCTCCCGCTCACACCTCACTAGTTATTCATGATTAAAAATAAAATGTTTTGTCTTTGCACCGTATTTGCCCGACATGGCCCCCTGTAACTGAAGGAGCTGAATGCTATACCGAAAAGTGAGTTCCAGAACTGCTTCCAAAATTGAAAAAAGCGCTGGGAAAAGTGTGAGGGGGATTATTTTGAAGGGGACAAAATTGTTCTTCAAGAAAAATAAAAATTCCAGTTATTTTTTTTTTATCACACTTCGTACATGAACATTTAACAGTTTTATTATATTTTTTGTTCAAAATCCTTAAATACAATTATTACAGCTAATTACTTTAAAACACCATGCCGTTTAATCGGATTGCAACATTTTATAAATTAATTTTTTGTCGTTCTATCATAATTTAAATTTAAAAACTTTATGGTTGATCTATATCTTTAAGCTCGTTAAAATAAAATTGTATAATCAATTTATCCTGTACAATATAATATGCATTCTCTGGCATAACTCAATAAACGAAACAATATGAACTCATAGAAACCATTTCTTAAACAACATCAAAAATGGGTGAATGAATCAATAAAAATTATCTGTTTTTTATTTCGAAATACGAAAAAATCAAAATGAAATCTTAAGAAATTTCACTTTTTAAATAATTGATGGTTTCCCGAAAACAATGGAAAATCCAAAGCATAAACAGAATGAACATATTAAACATATTTTATGTAAAGTTTTAAAGATAGTTTACCTTTGCTTTATTAGGTTAACTATTGGTTTAGGAACTAATTTTAAATTAATGCAGAAATTAAAAAAAAAACATAATTATGCTCCACAAACCCTCTGTGCTACATTTTAATCAACTTAAATTAAAATGGAATTAAATTTTAAATAATTCATACATAAATTTTGCGAACAAAAAATAATTTATAATACTATGTACAAATAGAAAAATGTCTTAACCAGGATGATTCACAGTAGAATTTCAACAAGGAAATATATGAAACTAAATCAACTCCTGAATGGAAATGGCAGTCATTTATAAGTCAGATTATTAATATTTTACCTCAAGTTTGTTATTTCTAGAAACCTTTTATTGTGTTCTTAATTTAGTTAAAATATTGAAAACGCCAATAGACTTTCATACATTTTTTTTTGATAGGCATAATAGTACATGACCTGCTATATCAACCTACATAATTTTCATTATCTGAATAGGAGCATTGGATATTAAGTAAATTCATAACATTTTTAATGAAAACGAAATTTACTAAATAATAATTTATATTAGTTATCAATAAAGATCAAATCTTCTTTGGGTTTTCAAATTATGATTATTTGATGCCAAAGCTAATAAATATTAAATATGAATTTGTGGTAGACATGAATAACAAAAATGAAATCAATTGTCAGTGTAAAAATAGGTTGACTAAGTCATATATCCAATTTAAAAAACAAATATTGATAGAAATTTCAAATCAATATATGTTTACAACAGTATCTAAGAGAAACATCACCAATCATAGTAATTATTATTTGTGAACGTATCGCATGAAGAAAATGAATTTGCGGTAAATGAGCATTAACATATAAAATTGAATATTAAAAAGATTTGGAAAATAATGATCATAGAAAAATATTGAATACGTGGATAAGAAAACAACAAAAACAATGAAGAGGACGACCTAGAAAAAGCTGGAGAAATTAGAGAACTGAGACAATGCAGGCAAAAGATTTACAAGAAAATGATAAAAAACAATCGATTGCAACATTTATTTAAATTTATGGGACTGATTATTTTGATAGAATTTGAGACATGAATGGTATTACGCACACTCATTAGTTATTGAGCATTATTAGAAGTAAAAATTCAACAAAATAGTATAAATGAACTGCCAATGTTTTAAATTCGAAGTTGAAATATCACTATACAATAGAAAGCCTCAATTTTAATAAATTACCTATTTAAACTTAAAACTTGATAATTAATAATAGGTAGTCTACTATTTTATAGTGGGATGAGAAGAACTAAAGAAACAGTAGTGTAAAAAACACTTCCATAGACTAGTTAATTAAAATTAATGCGAAACATTTACATCTTAAGAATCTCCTGATTCATACTCAATAAAAAAATGTATATGAAAACTATACAAAAGGTGCTACTGAAGAGATCCTCACATTCAATATACCTCTCTATTCATATTTATAATAAAATATGTGAAAATCTCTACAAAAGAAAACGAACGAAAAACAAAATAGAACAATCACCATTTTTGTAAAAGAATTTAACATTAAGAGTATATTTACAATCAAAAGTGCTTCTTTACTTTTACTTCATACAAAAATTTTCTTCATATTATTCTTGAATTTATAAAAACAATCTGTAAATTTCCGACAAAGATTTAACTAAAACTTACTATATAGTCAGAACAGTAAGTTGTTCACACGGTGGATAGCTAGGCCATAAAGTCCGGATCACTATAGTCATTTTCACTGTCATCGTCTGAACTCGCGAACTTCCGCCGTTTCTTTTTATGTCTGTGTTTTTTCACTTTTTCCGGTTTTGGAGTTCTTAGGGTACGTTTTGCATCACTATCAAACCTTCGATTTGATATCACCAATTTGGGCACTTTTGGTGAGGCATCCTGTAAACAGATAAATAACATATAATAAAAATATATCCCAGACATTTGGAAATGCAGGCCCAGTGATTCAGCGTGAATGGGACTTATTCATTAATATATATTTAGAGCAATTTAATAAAAATTTTCCATTAAATTATGTTACTGTAAGGAAAACAAGCAAAAAATATCAGCTAACACAAAACATTATTAATATAAAAAACCAGCTTGATATAGTACTAATTTTAGCTAGTAACAACATGTATAAGGTTCCATACAATTTTTTAAAGAAACAATATTATGAGTTACTACAGGTGAATAAAAAAAATGGTTAGGTTAGTAAAATGAGTTTTAAATATCCTTTTATCTAACAGTCGCATGTAACTCATTAAATTTACTATATTGGGGATAGATATTATAGCCGAATTCCGTGTCTACTAAACCTTTAAAAAGATACGTTTTGATTCAAATAACTTACATTTTTATTTGCCGGTACTTTGTAATTATCGAGTACTATTTGGTCAGTTTCGGTGAGTATCGAAGACGATGCACCGGAATTTCCTTGCGCATCGGTGTTGGTTGAATTTGCTAATGCAATAAGCATCTTTGGAGCATTTTCATCGTCATCTGGATCGTCTGGGTCGAGTTGCAGCATCAGCTGTTTAAACTAAATAAAGAACAAAAAGTAACGTGAGTAGGAAGACATTTTAGATTTGCAAATTAATATGCTATATCCAAAATTAATTAAACAAAAATAATTTTCTAATATGTCTGAAATTGCATAGGCGTCCTCAACAAATAAAGTCATAACTAATTTTTTTTATATCTAATTCAGGGAGAGCTAAGAAAAAAATTAAATAAAACTCTTCAAAATAAACCTTTTTTGCAAATCTATTGTTTGTAGAGAAGCATTTTAATATCTGTTATGACTTTGTTCAATATGGATGTCAACATGTTTCTACATTAGAAACGATCCTTTAAATGTGAAACAATCATCCCAAGGTTGGTCCAATTTATTTGATTTAAAAAACCTTATTGTATTACTGCATCCAGTAAATGTGTCCAAAATTTTGTTTCCTCATTACAGTAGGGATCGCTCTGGATAAGTTTCTGTACATAAATCAATATTAAAAACATCACTTCATTCACTTTCTTAGTTCTAAAGCATTATTTTGTCCTAAACATTTCAAAGAATTAAAGAAAGAAGTCTCGTCTTACAAATAAAGAAATGAGTTGCTTAAAAATGACTTACGTCTACATATTGCCGAATGATCTCTCGCCTTCCATTTTCATCTAAATATTCCGCTGGTTTGCCTTCTTTAAGTTTCTTTACAGTCGCTTTTGGGTTAAAGAGGGCATTTGACCTACGCTGCATGGCTTTTTCGTAAACCTTCGCAGATTCTAAGGGCGAATATTGCTGGATTTTTCTGAAAAATAAAAAAAAAACAATATAGAGTAATTAAACATAATGAATCTCGAATTTCAACAAGTTGTACTAAGAAACACATTGGCTCACCCATCACTAAGGCCGTAAACATCTTTAATATGTTGTTTTAATTTAAGGAGAAGTAAACAACCCTGAGCGGCTGTTATACAAGCTTGAAGTTGACTGGTGTCTTCAGGTACTCGAGTTAATAACAATTCTTCGTCATCATCATCTTCGTCCAATGCAGAAATAATATTTAACATTTCACCATTTTCGTTGTCGATAATTTTCATTGGATTATTACCTTCTATCAGCAACAAACCCTAAAAATAATACATAAATAGTTGAGTAAAATATGGTGTTGTTTTCTGATGAAACTGACAATTACTAAACATTCAGACACTTTCAATCATTACTGGTGAATGATGAGCCTGTGAATACTGATACAATAATTATTACAAAAAAATTATAATATTTTACTAGGGAACCGAAAGATCGTTTTTTTTTCTACAATAATTTCATAAATAACGGTTTGATATTTTTTATCAGCAAATAGCATTGAATTGGTCAAAAGCGAATTATAAAAAAACGTTATTTGTACATTTTCCAAATTTAAAAATTACCTTTTAATGGGTTGTTGCACCGAATTTTTAACTAGTAAATTAAGTAAAGCAGGTTTTAAAAATAATCTTTCGTTAGTTATCCGTAAGTAAATATTATGCAAGTGACTTTTATTTAAAGTTGGCACTATTTGTGGTAAGTCAAAATCGTCAAACATCAATATTAGACCTACGGTATCAGAACAAACGGATATTCCAATTTAGTACTCAATTTGCTCCAAGACCTGCTTGTTTATACAAAAAAAGCTTAGTCTTCCGTATCATTAAATTAGTCCGTTGTAGGATTTGATGGATGCCGTATTAGTAAATTACTCAGCTTATTCAGATAAAGCCTGAAGTTAAATACAGACTAAACTTTACTTTTGTTACAAACTCTGAACACCTTCTCCCTGAGAATGTGAAGCAATTTTGGTCATTCATCAAGAATTTAAAAAGAAGCTTTGGCCTGCCAAACCTAATGATATGATGTGATCCCATAAACAGCTCGTCAAAGTCCGGCTAGTTGTTAATTCATCCAAAACCTGCTGGCTGTCGCTGGGGGGGGGGGGTCTAGGGATAGTCAACTTCACAAATCAAAGTCCTGAAGGTTAATAACGTTGCCGAGAGGTGTTTCTAGGTCTTTTAGTGGACTACCATCCATGTAAATGCCCGGGTGAAGTCATTCTATCCACCCGCTCCACAGCGCAATACATTATCTCATAAATTTTAATTAGTATCCTATTTGTTAACTATTAGAATCTAGTTTTTACACAAATATTAAAAAAACTATTTTTAGTTTTCTGACGCTCCTGTAAAATCACTAAAATTGAGTCATAACCTTTTTTAATGGGAGTTTCTTATTTTAATCCCAGGATTGTATAGTTAAGCTTTTTGGAGACTCTCATCTACAAATTATTCGAATATTATTCCACAATATTATCTGCAAGGCTTTCTTTGTTACTATCTTTATGATTTTTTTTGAGAGCCAATGTTTTAGATGCATCTATTTTCGCTGATCAGATCGCTACCTTGCATATTGTTTAATGTTTTCCGCTTTACTGACGAACCCTGTATTATTTAATATTTAAAAAAATATACAAATGTTTTTTTGATTGCTATTTGATACCTGAAACGCTAGTAGACAATAAAAAAATCAATAATAATCAACTATTAGGGAATAAATATACTTACAGGGCTCTGAATCGAATTTTCACCAGTATTGGTCTTGATTTCTGATATATGTCGGGACCTGTCAGGTCTGTGTTGTTTGTTCAGTTTGTTTATGTTACTAAGCAGTGACTGTGTGAAAAATAAAATATCTTAATAATATTGTTCGTTTTCTTGACTTGCCTTTGGAAAGATTTAATTTTTTTTACAGTAAGAAAAATTGTGCGATTTTCCATGCGGCGTTTATTGAAACAAAAAATATCACACAACCACAATTGAAGCAATATGATCGATTAAAATGGTATTCGAGCAGAGGTATGACAATGCAGTAAGAAATACTTTCTTTTTAATGCATTATCACGTCTCTACTAGCAAATATTTCAAATGAATGCACAGGGATGTCAATTCCTCATACTGTATCGTCTAATAAACCTCGGATTAGTTATTTTACACAAGAATAAATAAATTAAAGTAGGGTAGGAATACCAGTAGTCTTCATTTTAAGACATCTTCAGTGTGACCCTATTTGAGTCAGTAAATAACTTCTTCAATGTAGTTCCTTTTTTAAATTTACTGGGAGGTGGGACTTCACATAAATCCAACTACTACTAGACTAATCCTTTCATTCATGAGTAATAAGTTGTTTACTTTCAAGTATTTAATTCGTGCTTTATGTTAGACAGATTTGAGCCTCATTAGAAAGAGCGAGACGCCCTAATAAATTGAGTGGGATGGCGTTTGCGAGCACTCATGTTATAGTGATGTAGCAAAGAGAATTCACTTTTATTCCCTCGTTTATTTAAAGGCCAATGCTGAATAAAATGTCCATAACAATGATAACAGCCGGAATTTCTACCCTAATTTACCACCAAGTTAATTTTTAAAAGGAATATTAAACGAATAATACAAAAATTAATGAAAACACCTATGAAAAATATGGAGTATTTTTTTTGTGAAAGATAATAAAAAGGGCATGTCATCAGTTAAAAATGACTGATTTAAAATCCATCACCTTTCTAAATCTTTCAATTTTAATATGATAAAAAAGACAATGTTAACAAAAATGCAGCAAGTTAAATAGCGAAATGTCTTGATTATAGAATAATTTTACTTACATCTCTAAAATTCTGCAACAGATTCGTTCCGGAAACTGATATCATAATATCAATTTGATGAACAATGAATAAAGGCTCATCCTGCACTTGGTAAGGAAAGTATGCCAAATTATCGGCCAGGTACAACATATAAGATAAAGTGGTACGCTAAAACAGATTTATATTAGATTCATTTAATTTTGGAGTAAAATTAATCTATATGGGGTGACAATTTAAAACTTACGATTGCTATATCTTATGAACTATGATGAAAATGCTTAAAAACAAAAGTTTTCTGAATCTTAGTAAAAGTATGACTAATCGTAAGTAAAAGATAAAAGTTGTGTATCTTCATTGCTGATACTTTAAACTATTCTCAACTAATTTGAGAACTCACAAAATCATTTAGTTATTAAAAGAATTAGCCGATAGTCGATGTTTTTACATGCTTTTTGTACTCACCAATTTTTATGTAAACTCAGCGTTAAATTGTCACGTCGTATTTTGTATTTAATAAAGTTTGTACTTACAGCTTGCTCATCAAATTGTTTCAAAATATTAAGTATTAAGGCACGTCTTTGTTGTCTGGAACTACGAAGAATTGAGTACAAATAGCCATTCAAGGCACTAGGATAATCGCCTTGTTCTTTTACCCTCGATCCTCTAATGATGCTTTCACCCTGCAAGATTTTCTGTAATTGATAGGACAACCTTATACCCAGTGACGATTTCGTATGAATAAATCCTGGATATTTCTTCTCAATTTCGAGTAACTGCTTATCAGCACTATGTGAGACCATTTTTTCAGTATCAGTACTCATACAAATTAAGTATGGTACTATGGGAACTGGGTGGACCAGTCCTTGTTGCAGGACTAGTTGTATGACCCTCAGCGCGGGTTGCCTTACCTGAAGGCTGTGGTGGAGATAGGACTGCATTATTTCTTTTAGGTACAACTGGATGACTGTACTTGCCATTCCAGATGTCACATCACCCATCTCCTTTAAGTTTTCCTCTTTTGCTCTAGATTTCCCTAAAATTCAAATGGTTTTATTTTTCTCAAATTATTCAGTTTTTAAACTTACATTCTAAATCTTGTTGAATCATTCTGTTTTCTTCTTCGACTAAATAATTTTCAATATTAATCAAAACCTCAACTTTCATTCGTAACGGAGCGTCTTCTAAAGTCAATTGTCTGTGATAAAACATTTTCAATTCGTCTTGTAACATGAATTCATAATGTCGAATGCATATGCTGCCAATAGCTTTCAACGTATTTGCCTGCATATCAATGTCATCTTTTTGTAAAAAGAACGTCATTGTTTGGTAAACTTCTTCTTTCAGATCAGGCTAAAAATAAAAATTCAATGCATTTTTGGAAATCGGTATCATTAATACAACCATGATTATTTGTATGTATATGACGTTTTTGGCTTCATGAAAACTCTAAATGATTTAGATATCTAACAAAGATAATGAGATAATTTTAGTTTAACGTTTAATTAATAAATATTCAAAAACCAGCTCTTATTTTAAATAACATTCAAACAATGTGTCACTAGCCATAAGGTCCTATTTAAATTTATTGGTCAGTGGCCCTGTAACGTCTTAAATGAATATTACATCATTTGTTATCATTTACAGCCGTTTATTTAAGAGAAAAGGGGATTTTTGAGTAGCACTGTATTTTTATACTTACTGATAAATCGCCTGAAACTTCGGGATTCTTGAAATCAAAATGCCTGAGTAACAACCCAACGATAAATAAAGATCTCCTAAAATAAGCTTTAGATTTAACTTCTTGGTACAACCGATAATCAGTTTCAATCCAATTTTTGTATCTGTTCAAAAATTCATAAAATTTCTTAAAGCAGTCCCTGATAAGCTGATAATTCCTTGTGACTTTATTAATAATTGAACTTAAACAAGACAAGCAACTGCTCACGATTGGTCTGTCATGTTGCAATACCAACTTCATAGCATCTTCTTCCAGCTGTGCCAAAAATGAATCACTAGGATGTTCCATTAGAGGTACAACTAATTCCAACATTCTTGCGACACTACTGATTATCTGTATGTCACCTAATGACTGACACTTCAAGCCTAAATAAGGCTGTAGAGTACTGGCATGTTTGACTAAAAGTTGAGGTCTGATTTTAGCAAATAGGTGAAGGGTTGTTAAACAAGCTACGAGCCGTTGAGATGAACCACTGTTTTCAGTGCTTTCTTCTAGGCTCAATACGTTTTCTATAAGACAATCCACTATTTGTCGACAAGCTAGAAGTAGAGCTTTCGGTGGTTCGGTCATTACTTTTGTTGAATCGTCTTTATCTTCCTTTGGTTTGAAGAGCTGAAAACAAAATTGTTCTGCTTGTATGGAAAACTCATACTAAATAATTATCCTTTTACAATTAATCCTTTTACTTATTTACATATAACTTTTCAATAAATCTCAACACAATATGTGACTTGATATAAATAATGTTCAATGTAAGAAGTGTTTATAAAAATTTTATTAACTTAACTTCTTAACAAAGAATTTGATGTTATAGTTCTTTCAGAAACAAATAAGGTTTATAACATTGCTAACTTTAGTATAGAAATAAAGATTATTATTATCTTAACAGAAAACATATGTATCCCATAACAAAGGTTTATTTATTTCTAAAATAGCCAGACGTAAACCTTTTTTTCCTGATAAAAATATTTAATACTTACACTAAGCAGAAGTTGTTCAAACCATTCCAAACCAATTTCTTTGGAAGAAGCTACAACGTCGGTAATGTTCATAACCTTCCTCAACAAGAAGGCATCTTTAGTGGGAGTAAACCACATATTCTGAAATACTTCCATAACCAATTTTCTAATACCTTCCTCATCGTTGACTCTCCTAATCATTTTGACACACAACTCCGGAACTTTAGGAAATTCCGGACATTCTATACATATATCTTTAAGGATTTTTATCACTCGTTTTCTTACACTTACGCCCGTATCTAATATACGATTTGACAGCATTTCATAATATTTACTTATCAATTCTGGACGACTAAGAACAAATTTGCCTACTAAATCTACAGACGCCTCTCTTACAGATGTAGATTGGTCCAGGAATGATGCGTTTACACCCATTTGCATGTCATGTCTACCAAGCACAGATGGGTCCGCTTCTACAATCATGGTTAGGCATTTCATAGCCTTGGTTCTTATAGCTATTGAAGTTTCTTTTAAAACAATCAAGATCTACAAACGAATAAAACAATAAACAAGTTTTAATATTTAGTTTAAAAACCACTTACCGCTTTTAGATATTGGTCGAAACTCTGAGAAAAATGCCTCTTTGAAGCTAGAAATTGAGCAATAAGCTCTGCACTATTATAATCTATATAAGTTTGAAAGACTTGGACTCTATTTCCACTTGATATCGTTTCCTGAAATGGCTTGATCTTGCTCAAGAGGAACTTCTTTTTTTCGTCGATTTGCAAAAATTTTTCAGCATTTTGCTGATCAGTTGTTTTCTTAGATATTTCATCCTTTTCTTCTTCGGATTCCTCTTCCTCATCTTCCTCTAAAAACTTCTTAGTTTTGTGGTTGTTATTCTCTTTAGCATTTTTCTTTTCACCCATAGCTATTTGAGCTTTTTTGTTGACAGCATCTTTGTACCATTGGGTTATGTAAAAATGCCTTGCATATTTATAAGCCTCGTCATTTTGGGCGTTTACAGCAAGAAAATCGAGTAAGACTCTTTGTAAGAATATGCTACGCTCGTGGTCATTGTTTACCAAGTGATTCTTTTTCTAAAAAAAAAAAAAAAAAAAAAAAATCACTGGGTTAAATGTTAAATCTTTTTATCAAATATAGAAAGAATGGGTAATATTCGTTGGAACATGTTTTAGAATAGACCAGAAGGAAGATTTTACTACCGAGTTGCCGTTAGGGAAAGTTAAAATAAATGGTCACAGTAGTAGTTTGTAATTCAGTAAATAAACGTTTCAAAAGAACCTACGTGTGTTACAGTATTAAATGACATAATAGGTCTGCGATATTTTATGTATTATGTAAACATTAAGTGAATTTTGATCAGTTATATTTAAATTATGGATAAAAATATTTAACTAACCTTATTTTTAGAAACAGGTTCATCGTTATCCTTCTGCTCTTCTTGTTTGATGTCCTTAATCATTTGGTCAATGGTATTCAATTTGCATCTAGACACAACACTATCCTTTCTCAATTTAGCAGCAACAACTCCCAAATAATCCAAACTAGCTACTCTCAATGACATATCAGTGCCCTTATTTGAAAAGTTTTTAACTAACATTTTTCCTAGAATGCTTAGTAGCAATTCAGTGGCAGGCCACTCAGGTTTATTGACTGTTGCCAAAAGGTCTTGTACAAAATTTTCAAATAAAGGACGATAATCAATGTCTTCCTGTTTGCTGCCGCATTTATTGAGGAATACTGTAAGGAAGGTACCTGCCGTAGATGTCGCCTTTTCGTATTTGCTGGAAATTAAAATATCAGGATCAACCTGAAAAAAAAAAAGACTGATTTACTAAAGTTCTAAGAGTTAAAAAATGGATAACCCATTATGGATAACATATTAAACTTTACCTTTGGTGTTGATTTTTCATTGGTTTGAGATTTTTCTTTAGAATCCCGTTGCTGGAAATTATTTGGTAAAGCCACCACACACTGGATGAGCTGGAGTACTAAAGCAGTCAACATTTGAATGTGTTCTTCGCTATTTAGCCTATAGGTCCTTAAACTACGTTTTGTACTGGGAAGACGTGCAATAGAGGCTAAAATGTCGTCCAAAAGAAGTCTCCTATGCGTTTCATATTTTGTAAAAATCTGAAGAAAAACAAGGAATATTTTTATTTTTAATCACAGACATAATGGACTAGGAAGTATGTATACTTACAGTTGTGACAAGTTTAAGACATGCTAATTGAAGTTCACTAACATTTTCGGCGAAAAATGGAGAAACACCCATGGAAGAAGCGTGAAGCACTGATGTATCAGTTAAAACTTGGATATTTAATAATTCTGCTAGCAAATTTACTAATTCCGATATTTTTGTATATAAAACTAATATACCCTTCTCAGAAACATGGCTGTTTTTCTTTCGACGGCCATCTTTCTTTTTATTATCCAACCTGAATAGAAAAGTGGAATTATGTAGTTTTTAATAATACTTTATATTCCAATGGCTACTTACATGTATGTAGAGTCAAAAGATGGAAAAATAGTATTATGGAGCTGATACTTGATGAAAAGTACTACTCGATCAATTACTTCTTCTATATAAACACGTTTCGACATGTTTCTAGACGTCATTACGTTCATACACACCAAACAAGCGTCTGCGGCACCCATTACTCTTTCCATTGTAGTTTCTAACCACAGCTGACGAATACACTCGTTGTCTTCCTACAAAATAATATGAAATAAAATATAGTACTTAGAAAAACAATGCTATAAAATGGAACATAATAAGTACGTACTCATGTGATTAATACAAAAATAAAAGAAAAAAAAAATATTAGCTCTATTTTTTCAGTAAATATCAAGGATTTTATGTAATTGATATTAATATCACAAAAATTATATATATTGTTGCTTTATTTAACTTTAATGTTGGCTCAAGAACTAAAAATAGGAAAATAAAAAGGAATGGTCAATTTTTTAAAAAGCTTTTTAAAAGTCTGTAAATTGCATCTACCTGTCCTACATAGTCGAGAATGTCAGAAGTATAGGTATCCTAGCATTCATTAGGAGTATTAATTATAAATTAAAAGAATGTACTCATACAAATATTATATTCTTATCGATACCTTTTAAGACAAATATCAATCAGACTATTAAATTTAATTCTAAACTAAATTACTTAAATTATGTCGAATGGTACCAACAAAATTATTTTT
This sequence comes from Psylliodes chrysocephalus, assembly GCA_927349885.1. Lineage (NCBI taxonomy): Eukaryota > Metazoa > Arthropoda > Insecta > Coleoptera > Chrysomelidae > Psylliodes > Psylliodes chrysocephalus. The sequence goes on along the minus strand of OV651826.1, from coordinate 28,384,991 downwards.
CTTTTTTAAATGTTAGTAACAAGAAAGGGTATAAAATAAATAATTTTAAATTGCCATTTTTATTTAAAAATAAAATATGTTTAGAAAAGAGCCCAAATAATTTAGTTTTTGTTAAAATTAAGGATCAGGCCGCCGCTGGCGGAAACGATATTATAAAAAACAAAAATATTATTATTCTAAGTAATATTAGTATCCTTTCTAATGATATTGAAACGGAAAGTCTTCATCAAATCGTAAATGATTCTGTTAGTTCAAATAAAGATAGTACTCAAATTGAGGAATTAAATAATGAGAATTTTCGGCAAGCTCTGAACCCCGAACAAATAACATAATACAATGTCTCTAAAACAAATACATTTAAAATTATTTATGTTAATGCTCAATCCATAAACAACAAAACAAATCGTTTATAATTAATTTTAGAATTTAAAATTCCAGAAATACTTTGTGTATCAGAAACGTGGTGTAATGAAGAATTGATAAAGAATATAGTTTTTAAATATTTTATTGAGGCTGACTAAAATACATGGAGGAACTGTTATTTTTGTCAAAAATTCCTTAAATTTTAAAAAACTAATTTTTTATAAAGTTTCTCTAAAGAGTGTCTATTTGAATGTTGTGGAATTACATTTAGCATAAATAATATAAAATGTATAATCTGTATATATAGATCGCCTGACAGTTCCACTGAATTATTTTACATAAAATGTGTGACGTTTTAACTGTTCTGTACAATTCTTATGATACTGTAATGGTATGTGGAGATTTTAATATAAATTTTTTAAATGAAAGTCATGGATCTAATAGAATTTTAATTTACAATGTCAAAATATAGAACCGACCAGAGTGTCACTTGACAAAAATGGGAAAATTTCTAAAATAGACTAACAAATTGTAGTTACCATTACAAAGAAATAGTACAAGAATTTTATTTAGGCGATCACTATGGGCTTACTATAAAGCTAAATCACTCTATGCATTCTCAAAAATAAAATCACATGAAAACTGTTTCATTTAGAAATACTTCCTATGCAAATTTATGTAGTCTATCCTTGAAAATGTCACAGGAAGATTTATCACTTGTTTTTGAAGCTCCATTGGATATTGATGAGATTTATAATACGTTTTTGAACATAATTTCCTACCATGTAAATCAGACTTGTCAAATGGAAAATAAAAATTACTTTGAAAACAGACGTAATACAAAATGGGTAAATAACGTCATTGTTAAAATGGAAAATAATTTAAAAAATGTTTCTGATAGTCATATATTGGAACGATACAAAACGGAAAAAAAGATGTATGCACAAAACAATAATAAATGCAAAAAGTATTTTTTCAAGAAAATTTAGCAAACAAAAATATGCAACAAAAACAAAAAATTGTTTGGAAAACTGTTAATTCCAAACTAAATAAACAAAAAATTGCTAATTTTAGTGAAATACATGATGCTAATGGTATAAGATTACTAGAACTTAGATATTGCCAACATGTTTGTAGGATACTTTTCTTCAATGGCTAGTTATGCAATTAAAAATAATTTTCCCAACACTACTTTTATTAATTACACCACTATGTTTGTCCCAAACACATTTCAGTTTATAGAAGTGAATTATGAACAAGTGATAGACACAATTCCATCTCTAAATAATACCAATGCAGAAGGAATTGATTGCATTTCCACAAAAATTATTAAGAAAATTGCCCCATACATTGCAAATTCATTAGCTTATGTAAACAATAATTCCTTGTTACTAGGATTCTTCCCAAACGCTCTTAAAATTGGGCTAGTAACACCAATCTTTAAAAAAGGGTGTCTCTTATCAGCGGATAATTACAGATCTATTTTTTTTTGTCATCGGCTTCAACTGCTAAGGTTATTTCGCCTCGTGTTCTGTGTAGGCTTTGTTACTGTTTCCTGGTGCCACTTTAGGAACAGCACTGTTAATTAGAACCCAACAGTGAATGGTCGAGTGGGGAATCCTACCAAGGCATCAGGATTAATTTTAAATAATTAAATTAAATGAAAAAATCCCGGCCAACGGAATTGTTTTTTTTATTAATTATTCTAATATATCTTTTAACATCCTCATGCATATTATATTCTTATTTTGTAAAATAAATATAGTGTTACTTACGTCAGATATTGGTGATACTCTATCCCCTCCACGGATGTTCATTTCCAATATATTTAGCAATCTTGTTAGCTTTTCTGTGGGGATCATTTCCATTGCACCAAGTATTTTTAATTTAGCTGCCTCTGTACATAATTCTTGCATTACATTCCGACTCAATAGGCTTTCTTCTTGAATCATACCATCGTCACCTAAGATGTCAAAAGATGTTAAATGGCAAAAAAGCTAAGCAACGATTTAATGTCTCATATTTTAATTATTTACCACTTTTGTTGTACAATAACGAATTAATTAAATAGGTAAAAGATGATTCTTACCTATCTTTGTAATATCAAGGTCTTCCCCTGATCTCAGAACATGTTCTATAGATTTATTGAACTTATGATAAGTATTGGTCTCCATGAGTTCTTCTTGCGATAATTTTTCCAAAACTGGAACGAATTTCTTTTCCACTCTCCTCAATTTTGGTTTAACTATTACAATTTCAGGAACTTCTTCGTTAACTACCTTTCTCCTCTTACTGTCTATTAGAGCAGAAAAGGTATCAGGTTGGTAATCATCATCGCTTTTATCGCCGCTCCTTTTACGTTTTTTCCTTTTCTGTCGCTTTCCATCTTCTTCATCTTCAGAATCTGACTTTTCATTTTGAATGTCATTTAAATCTATACCCATATCTTTAGCTAACTTTGGTTTGGTTTCTATGAATTCTTTGAGACTCTTCTGTAAGAGTAACTGATCTTCTTCTGATAATCGGTTTAGCTTGATTACTGGTTGTTTTATTGAAGAATCGGCGGCGGCTTTGATTATTTTTTCCGATTCTGCTTTTGGTTCTACATCAGGTTTTACATCAGGTGTAACATCGGGTGTAACATCGGGTTTTACATCAGATTTTACATCAGATTTCACACCAGAATTTACATCAGATTTCACACCAGAATTTACATCAGTTTTTACATCGGGTTTGACTTCATCCAATTTTGGCTCGTCTTTCGATGTATTTTCAGATTGTACCTGTTGGTCATCCACGGTGTCCGTGACCTGCTTTTGTTGCGGAATTGGAACTGTGGGTGTTACTTCAGTCTTTGCCACGTTTACTTGTTGGGCTATAATAAAAAGCAATCAAGGTAATAACACTATTCTGCAGAGTGGTGAAGAGATTATAAATGAATACAATAATAACTTACTTCTTGTAGGGTTCCGCCTTAACTGTCTAAGCTCACTTGTAGAAGTTTGCGAAGTTTGTTTGGTTTCTGTTAGACGACTATTATTGCAATTATTTACAGAAGTATTCTGAGGTGGTTGAACATTTTTTTGCTTTTGTTCAATCTCGGACGGATTAGCACTGTTTTGATCTGCCTGGGAGGTTCTATTACTGCTTGCGGATTGTCCTATTGTTGGATAAAACTTAGGTCAAGTGTCTAGTATTATTATTATTTAATACATAATATGTAAGTTTCAACATTAAATCGATGAAGATATAATATCATTTTTTTAACACATTTGACTACTAACTGATTGCGATATGTTGATTGCAACTAACAAAACTATGTTGATGGGATGAAAAGAGCTGTTTCTGGAATTGCTCTGATTAAGAGGTAGAAAAGAATTGGAAGGTTTAAAGTTAGGTCAATAACTTAACCACACTTTTTAAAATTGCCTGCATCCTAGTTACACACATGCGCAATTGTATTAAACATAAAAAAGCTTAAATATGAATTATCTTTATATTAAAAACTTTTATGACAATGACTATGTTTTAATCTTAGATAAAAGAGACCAGAGATATAACATACACCCGTGTTTAACTTTTTCTAGAGAAAGGTCAATAGAGTGGAGGAACTGGGTGGAGACCCGAACTCTGTGACAGGGATGGACTTTGTTTATAAGCATCATAATAAACTATTAGATATATAATGGAATTTTGTATTATGATATAAAATTAACGTGTTTTGTATTGTAACCTCACAAAAAGGTATATTAAAGCTTCTTTCTTTAGGAATATAAATTATATAGAGGATCAGTCACATAAAATTCTAGAAATGCATATGTCTGATAACAGATAAGATTTTAAAATTTAAACCTATTAAAAGTCATTTGGTCGCTAGGGGTGGATGATTATCGAAATAAATTATCGATCATTGATAATCAATTATTTTTAATCAATCGAATAGGTATTTTAAATAAATCTACTTTCTTTTTGTAATTCCTTTAAAATCGATTTTTCCATTAAATATCTTAAAAAAACGAAAATAATTTATTGAAAATGTTCGATTAATCGAAAATAATCGATTAATTATAACGGATAAATCGACTTTCATAAAAAAAAATGATCGATAAATCGATTATTTTTGTAACCCCTATCGGTCGCTTGCTTTTATCAGAGCATTTAGTTCCAAAATTTAGAGATTCGGATTTTTTGATCTTGTTATCTTTGAAACCGCATTCAATTGTATAATAAATATTGCTAGAATTTAGATTTTTTTAGTAAATCATGATTTTTTTTTCGAGTTGTTTAGGGGTTTATAATGTAACATTTTATTAACAATATGACTCAAATGTCACTTCCGATTTAACCGCAAATAAGATGAACCTTGAAATTTTATGTAGGTCATCCTGTATTTCATCTAATATTCTTATAAAAAAACAAAATTTCATTAGTAACAATGCCTATTTACTTCTTATTTAGATTAAATGTTTAAAATTTTGCCCTTTTGTAAATTAATGCACTATGAAATCTGTTTTCTGAAATATTATATAGTTGATGATAATATTTATTAAAACCCCTTAATGCGGATCTGAAGTATTCAGCTCAAAGGATCATGGCGGCTATGTCAAAACGTTAATAAATATTTACCGCTCATAACATTGACACTTATATTATTTGTATATACAATTTTTCACGATACATCGTGGCATTTTCAACTTGAAATTTAATAACTAAAACACATTAAATTGATAATAACACCAACAAATAATTCAAAAAATGGCGGTCCATGATGATTCACTCACGCGGAGACGAGCGTAGAATAGAAATGTCGGAGCAATTCGGGTGGCGTCGTGGACACAATGATTTTTAATTGGCAGGTTACTTAGGGTCACTTTTATCTAAGGTTTTAATAAATCAGGTTGCCTAAATTTCCTTAAATTAAAAATCGTATGTGGTATGATCTAAATAAAAAACAAACGAACCTTGTTGTATTGGTTGATTTGTAGAATTTCCACTTGAGCTACTACTTGTCTCTGATGAACTAGTCGTTGAACTTGTACTTTGGTTTGAGTTCTGAGAACTCTGCAAATTTTGTGGATTGGTACTACTTGGTGTTATTTTTGCTGATGTTGTTTTTGTTGTTGTTATTGTTTTTGTAACTTGACTTTGAGTTGTAGGTTGATTTTCTTCCTTATCTTTTGTCTGGAAATAGTTAATTTTCTTTATATATATGAAAAACTTAAGAAAGTCGATATTTATTTTATTTATACATTTACACCTTACATAATAATTATAATACATCAATTTTGCACATAAAGTTACTATACCTGATCTGCTGGTTGACCCGTATGATTCCATTGCTGAGATTGTGCTTGTGTTTGATTAGCTGTCTGCTGCGGTTGAGGTTGCTCTTGGGCTTGCGCTTGGAGCTGTTGATTTTGCGTCACTGATATCTGCGTTTGTTGCACCACTTGATTAGGACTCTGGGCTGTAAAACGTTTAAAAATATTCAATTATGGTTTCTTCTTGGTGCTGTGAAGCAGAATCCTTTACATCAAAAAAATGTTTCTAAAGTAGGCCATGATCGACAAAGACAGGAATACGAGTGGTTCTAAATTAAATTCAAACTGACAATTAAAAAGAAGAATCATTCAATCGACGTATGTGATTTTTTCCAATGCCTACTTTAGAATAGAATAGCTTTAATCACGATGCAAATTGTAGACTTTATAATCAAAATTTACAAAATTACTTACATTTATTATCACTAAAAATGCTTGCATTAGTATCCAAGAGAGCCCTTAATAATTCGGGCATAGACTCCTGTTGTTCAAGTTTTGACTCTGCCCCTGCATAATTATCTTTTACTTCACTGAAAAACAAGATAGTTGAGAATTAACAAAGTCGATGTGTGATTCTCTGGAAATAAGTGAGGACTGGTATGTTCCTACTGATCTTTGAATAAAGAAACATTAATTTATCCAACGTAAATCAGAAAAGATACTTACATGTGTTCTGCAGACGTTTTCTCCAATGACTGAACTAATTGAGGTACCAAAATTTCATCCCGGACACCAAGCAAATTTTGTGCTTCTTCTGCCACCCGAGGATGGAACAGTAATGACTTATTACTTAATGTCTGCGGTGAAGGGGTTGGTAATGGCATTTCAGGGAGCACTAAAACAAATTTAAACATTGTTGGATTTGTTTAAATATGGAGATATAAAGGGCTATTTGCACCGCTAGTTGTTAAGAACTAAGCAAAGCCTAGGCTATTCTGTATCAAATTTACGATTCCAGAACTCTGTTTCAAAAATCATTATTTTTTTTTAATTATACTATGTATGTAGCATATAATCAGGAAATTATAATAATAGAGAGTTATTGCAAGTTCACTTAAGGTCAGTCATTATTAGTGCCGCTCTTATTTTGACATCTGAGCATGCGCAGATCACTAACTTTAATAAAGATTGTGCCTGTCCTTAATAAGAGAGTTATTGCAAGTTCACTTAAGGTCAGTCACTATTAGTGCCACTCTTATTTTGACATCTAAGAATGCGCAGATGTTTATGTTCTAAAACTGACTTTATTAAAGATTGTGCCTGTCCTTAATTGTGGATGTTTAAGGGCAGCAGGTAGTGGCGACTTTAAAACTTTCGGATGCGCTCGCCGACATTCATATCCGTTAGAAGTTTTTTAATATTAAATATTTAATATAATCGTCATTTAAACCTTCTAAAATTATAATTTCTAATGCCTCTTTAATATTATGTACTATTATAGACAACAAAAAAGATGAACTATAATTTTAAGTTATTAAAATAAGGTTAGAAATAAGTATAAGGACGAGGATTCTAATGTCAAAATTTCAGATTTGTAATAAGTCTGATTTTGGCATGGAATTTATTTGACTCTAATTACGATGTCACTATTAGTGGCTGGCTTTATAGAAATTTGCAATATCTATTAAGGACAGGCACAATCTTTATTAAAGTTAGTGATCTGCGCATGCTCAGATGTCAAAATAAGAGCGGCACTAATAGTGACTGACCTTAAGTGAACTTGCAATAACTCTCTAATAAAAGGCAAACCATTTGATATACTATTGAAAAAGTTAGTTATTAATCATTTATTTTTTTATTCAGGTTTCCAACAAACCATTAAGTAAACTTGAATTTAAAACAGAAATATGAGTGAATAAAGTTTGATACAATTAACAAAAACAATAGAATATGTTGATTTTGTTATGAATCTCACAGAAAAGATGAATTTAAAGCTATGAGCAATTCCTATTTCATTCAATCCTCATCTTTTAAATTTTTTAAAGTAGTTTGGAGGCGCTACCGTTGGACAAAAACCTATACATATTATCCCCATTTTCGGAATCTACGTGATCAGTTCTCAAAGATGGTATGAAAATCAGACATTTAATGTTTAATGGTATCTGTAATGTGTGGAAGGTGGATTAACCCACGGCACTTAGGCCTTACTAGGCCCATTGTGCATCGTCCTAAGTAGATAGGCACTTCCTAACTCGTGAGCCAGCCTACAGATTGAATGTAATTGACAACGTCGCCAAGAGGTGCTTCTCTTATATCGGCCGGTGTTAGCCAATTCTCGCTGAACACCAATCTTCTAATAAATGAGAGCGTCGGGCAATCGTAGAGGATATGTTCGATGGTCTCATTTTCTTGTTCCCACCCCCTGCAGAGAGTGGATTCTGACAGCCCCATGATATGGAGATGCTTCTGTACTTAGCAATGACTAGTTTCTTGTTTCATCCCATCTTGTCATGTCTAATGGTAAGTTTAAGACATTTCCTGTAGAGATGGTCAAAAAATAACACGTTTTTGACCTTTTTTTTTGCCAGAAATCGATTTTTCGTGATTTTCTTTAAACGCCCATATCTATCTGTTCTTTAAGCTCAAAAATCCCATTTTGAAAATTTCATTTTTTTTTAAAAACGTTCCCTGATTCACCGAATAATGACGCGACATTGCATTCTGAGTTAGAAGACGAATTAGTACCCCCATATATAACGTTCTAGCAAAAAAATAACACACTGTGGCATTATTAGTGACGGCAGAACGAGATTTTGTTTACAATTTGGGTGATTTTTGTAATAATTTAAGTCTTTAATAGATTAAAATAATGATTATATTGTCATGTGATCCATTTTCGACCAGTCCGATCCTGCTCTAATCCCTCTTATAGCCTCCACGTTTTTGATTTCTAAGAATATTCGACGAAATAAATCAACCTACATAACCCCTCTCCCCTACGAGACGCCTATGGTCGCCATCAGTCGAACTAAATCATTTATTCTATAAAGTATTGAAGAAGCCATGACAGAGCATGTAGAAATTCAGGTGTAGTCTAGAAAATGGTGAAAGAATGTTCTAAGAACGTGTAAAACATTCAGGATGACCACATTTAGTCTCCCTGTATATATAATTTATATTTATGTACATCGTGAGTATACATAATAATATCGCTATCTTTATTTAAACTTATGAGTAAATATAAACTTTGCAATCAATTTGTTCTGATAAGTGGTATTAAAATCATTTGATAGAGCATCCACAATAGTTTCAGAACCAGTCTTTAACTCATTTTTTCAACAAATTCTAATACATGATATTGGAATGAAGGTAGCGATAGTTTTCTTTAAATTCTAGACATTTCTGAAATATGACAACATGGTGTCAGAACTATCTCTACTCTTGCTCCATCTGATACCTATTATTTAATTCCAGAACTAAAATTCATTATGGAAGCAACAAAATTATCAATTTGAAATCAAATCGCCTTTTAAAAAGTATGCAAAAGTGTTTATTTCAATACGGCAATATTAAAAAAATATGTAGAATGTTGTGTATTTTTTTAAACTACATCTGTGACTATCACTTTTTTATATTTGATTAAACGTATTTAATAATTAGCGAGACCAATTAAATGTTTAAAATTTTACTATAAGTTGTCAAAGTTTCATTACAATCCACCCCATAAAATACACTAAAAGGGCAGACTTAAGGACGTGCAATTTTTGTTTCAAGTTAGAAACTAAAGGTTCTTCAGTAGATTGACAATTATTAAAAATCTGTAACAAAAATATTAACAGTTCCTTATTTTTGAACTTCACATTATAATCAATTATTAATTTTTGAAATCTGTCTAATTAATCAAAGCATGTTCTTGTCAAATTGTATTTTTATAACTATGGGTGTTTGAAAGAAATATACTGATATAACTATTACCTAATTTAGCATAAAACATTTCAAATGATCATTTTATTATTGAATTGAATGAAAAATTCTTCAAATTAGATTTGTATTTACATTTCAAATTGTTATTTGTTTCCCGTTTTTATTCACTGCCAATTTACTTATGTAACACTAAAATAAATATTTGTTTTTAAGTTAATTTATTAGAAGTTTTTAGTATTTTATTGTATATTCCATATTGTAACCATCTTATTTTGATTGTATTTGACGCCATTCACTTTTATGTATACTTATAAATAAAGTTTTTTCTATTCTAAAAATAATAAATTTAGTAGTTTCGCTAGTTTAAAAAAAACCATAAAGGAACTTTCACCCCAACTCCGGGAGCATTCCAAAAATTGTGTAGCGATAATAACACAGACTGAAACACAGTTCTTTAGGATTAAAATTTTTGTTGACTGTCAAAAATGTAGTTTACAAGTGAATACAACATACCAGTGAATGATGGAACTCGCAGGGTTTGGAGGCCCACTTAGATAGTGGAATGGATGGGAAGGAATAGGGTAGTATAATAAGCCATTGAGGCTGCAGTACCTCCATGTGAACCCCCAGAGGAGGGAAAAGCAGGCTGGATTCCAAGCCTGATTGATGGGAGCCATTGGTTGGACCAAAGCCTGACTGAGGGAGTCTGCAGGAACCTCTCAGGGCATACAGAGGGATAGGTGAAATAAAAAAAAATGATATACCACTACTATGAATACATATTAAAACATTTTAAAATAAAATTTGATTATTTTTGTTTTTGTCACATTTAACACCTACCAACTAAGTGCAATTTTTAGCAGATTAATTTTTCATATTACAGTGCAATTATTACATTGAAACTGGCCACCGCAATTTTATATTAATAAAAAAATCTTTATATCAGCATCTGCAGATTTGGCAATATTGATATAGAAACAGTGCACTTGAAAGGTCAAATTATAAACCTTGTTAGTAGTAAAGTTCTAGCCATCTATTTACAATGTATTGAAGATTTGCTTTCACAAAAATGCTGGTGCAATAATCGCGTACTTAAATTGACTGGAATAACACATATGACAGTTGAGGATATGACAAAAAAATGCCTGTGTCTAATCAAAAATAAAAGTCTAAACACTTGTCTAAAATATTGATGCAGTAACTGATAATGGACATTTCATATTCATACGGCCACTCTGAATAAAAATAATTACAGGTTCATTGAGCCTATGTATGTGGTGTAAAATTTACTTATTACTAAGGACACAATTTAGGAAGGGAAAAGAAAATATGAAACAATCGCTTACTGACAAAGCTTTCAGATTTATTTTTATCTCTTCCTGCTGAGGTTTATTATTATTAAACATATTTCTGTTTCAGATTGGCAATACATTCACAAAATGAAATAAAGGATACACAAATTGCTCATGCAAACTTTACAGGTCTGTCTTAAGTCTTCTACAGACCAATTTATGGTAGCTAGAATACTTTACCATATTTTATTGTGGCCACCATTAAGTTCTTTAATTTTTTATTTCATGAATTATGATTAAATTGGTTTGAAATTTGGAAAGGTCAGATGGACATTAATATCCTCTAGATCTAGACCCTCTATGGTTTCTATGTTCTTCAAAATCTTTATCATAATCCAAATTCATAATTTGTCTGAAATGAAAAAAAATATGTTAATATACCCTGGTATACAAGTTACAGAACTACATGTATATAAATATTTTAAATACTACAAGCAGCTTTATTCAATACAATATTATTATTCATTCTTAAAATAATAAGCTTACCATGTAAAAAACACTTACCGTATCACATTGTGGTCAAGATAAACTAATAAAACATTTTTACCTTAAAAATGAACTAAACAATTTGTCTATTTAGATTATTGTATGTATTCCAAATAATAACATAATATGTATCATTTGTTAATAATATAAAAGTGTCAAACATATCATATTCTTTTTAATTTTTTGATGTAGCACATTAATTATTAAGTATTTGGTATTTAATTCTAACTACAAATGTTTATATAGATACACCAAACCATTTATTTATCAAAATTTATGCAGGTATAAAATGGATTTATTCTTTTTTGTTGTAATGTTAAATAAGTAAATGATTTTTTATTATTATCACTAGTTCTCAGTATTAATTAACATTATTTACAAATAGGTAGTCACAGTATATATCTATACTTTTTATTGCAAGTGAATATGGGTAAATAGAGTTGTGGAGCTCGACTGGATTCGTAAATTTGTGTTTACAAGGGTAGGGGAGCAATTTGTTTCTAGTGTTCTACTTATTTCATACTCACAATCTGTAAGACTTGCTACACCCGCTAGTGTGGTGATGGGTACACTTGGGACTCCTGGATCCATCTCCACAAATTAATTTTTCTTATCCAAAAACCATATTTAAATTCTAATGATGTGTCTAAGGGTATCATGTAAGAGATTTCCGTCTCTTGTTCATAACTGACATAACCTAAGTGATCACTTCAATTAAATTTACAAACTACAACTGAATCTTTACACTGTAAATATGAGAGCAATTGACTAATTGTTTAGGATTAATAAATAAACAATACAAACGTTCTTTTTTGGTGAAAAATGGTATAGCTGTCAAAAACATTGCAATTGCAGCTGACATTTAAAAGTTTTTCAAAAACTAATATATAGCATGTTTTCTACATTTTTAGATGCCTGTGAGGATCATTCACCATAAAAACAATTCACTTTTCTTATTTTGCCAGCAATAAGTTGCATTATTCAGATGACCGAGTTTGTTTTGATGAAGCGTTCGCTATTCCACCCAAAGTCCCTCGCTTGTGCTGGCACTGGACATAAAATAAATCCATATATTGGCATTTGCTTACTTATTACTTAACCCATTATACTAATTTCCAGATGAATAACAAAACATTTTATTTTTATAATTAATGCAAACAAATGGCGAATTTATAAACAGACAGTTGACTGAGAGGCAAACGAAAAACACAAACAGTGGTGTGCTATGGGTAGGGGTGAGACTGCTTGCTAGGGATGGTGTTCCCAGAACTGTTATTTTTAACAGATTAACCGGTTCGGTTCCGTGAACTGACCTACTGCAGAAAACAGATCAACAATCGATTAACAATCGATTAAATGATTCGATTAATCGAAATATGTGACATAAGTTCTGTGAGTTCTGTCAATATATATCTATTGCCTTTAATCGATTTGTTAATTCGAATATTTTACCCTTTCTAGACATGGGTAACGCACTAAAATTATTTGCGTTGATACACTAACTCCGGCGCACTCTATTGCGCCAACTCATTGCGTTAACGCAATTGCGTTATTGCGTCACACCACTGCCTGCGCCGAATGAAGTCGATGCACCTCGGTGTATCGCATGATACCGGTGTTATTCAGCGCGGGCTGTCTTTTTATAAGGGTCAAACCGTGTTCAAGGCAATAACGCAATTGGGAATTTAACTAATTTTTTTTATTATATGTTTAATAATAAACGAAAATATAACAGTGTAATGCACTCATTTTTTTATTTCATTGTGTTCGGATTTTACAAAAAATACAAAAATTCCAATTTATATAAAAAGGATATAAGTTTTGTATACTAGTAGCCAATCAAATTGGGAAGAACTAAAAATTGACAGTGTACAAGATTAAAATTCATAAAATTCGACCTACAATCCTACAAATGATGTGACATGTTGCAAAGAACATAATTACTTGATAGATTTTGGGTAATCTGCATTACGAGTTGCATCAATTACGTAAATTAAAATTCTCAACTCGTCACGGAAAACGGAATCAGTGCCTGGCGCACGGCGCACCAACAACTCGCGATCCTTTCGACTCAGTATCGAAAATTGCGTTGCGCTGATACAGTAACAACTGGTGTATCAACGCTCGTAACGCATACAACTGCGTTAACGCAATAACGCAACGCAGCGCTGCGTTACCCATGTCTAACCCTTTCACTCCAAATATAACTTCACATCACAAAAGGCGAGTTCGGGCTACGCACTCTTTTCACTATATTCAATCCTAAAGTACCTAAAGCGTTCGGGAACGAAAGGAGTTAAAATAAAAGTTCCTTTTTGACCGTTCGGAGATCGTGGAGTGGAGTGTGGATCGGGCATGCGCATAAGGTGATTTAAATCGATAATAAAATAATTGTGACTAACTTCTTAATTAAAAATGCTTTTTATTTGGTTCCCGTGCATACCATTAATATTGAAGAAACTTATAGCGTTGTTACTGATAAGTACGATTAGTTTTTAACTATTAGTATGTCACAATGACAACTGACATGGAACCCTGAGAGTAAAAGGAGTAAAATCATATGCGCACTCCGTTTACGCCTACTTACTCCACGCCACTCTGGGGGTCGATTCTCGACTTGTAGGAACCTTTTCCTATAGGAATTTGTGACACTTTCTTATATGTAGGAAAATGTCATAAATTTTCGATGTACATAAAAATGTCAAAAATTCCTATAGGAAAATATTCCTACAAGTCGAGAATCGACCCCCTGGAGTGCGCAGCCCGAACTCACCTAGAGTTTTCGCTAAAGTCTCTATTAGGCATTATAAACAAAATAGTTGCCCGTGGGTTATGATATGAAGGGCTATATCAAGCTAGCGGGCACTCTGTGGCGGCACCATACAAGACCTGGTGGGTTTTTTGTAGCTTTTTTGTTACGCTTTTTGGGAATTTGTAGCTTTGCCCAGGTCCGAAAAAACAGTGGATCCGCTAGCTTGAATTTCCATAGTAGCGGCACAGATTCAGACCCAGTTGGTTTTTCGTAACTTTTCTGTAGCTTTTTTGTTACGCCTGTCTTGATTTCGTTGCGAGGCCTGAACGTGAGTAATAATCGTTTCTCCATGAGCGTGAGAGAAAAGTGCGTTAATTTAAAATCAAGTTTCGGCCTCTACAAGTAATATGTGCAACTCGATAGTGTGACTATCTGTTGATAGATGGCACCACTATTGCATTTCACGAATTATGGCCATCTTCCATCCAATATATTTTTGAGAAATTTAGATATAATTTCAAAATCGGACATTATTTGTTTTTAAATGTTTTTTAGTGTTGTTTATGTATTTATACTTTTGTTGAATCAAGAATATTCTTACATCTTTTTTGAATGATTTCCTTAACCAATCGATTTGCAGTATTTATGGACCAGTGTTTAATTCTGTCGTATCACAACTATACAGGGTGTTCCATCTCAGACGAGCCACCCCGTATAATTCTTATCCCATAGTAATTTCCCGAAACAACGTCGGATGATTTTCTTTGGGGGACATCTTTTGACGTATATTTGAGGTTTGAACCAGCAACCCCCTATGAGGGGGCTTCAACCCCTCAAAATGGAATAGGGAAACGCAATAGTGGTGCCATCTAGCGACAGATAGTCACACTATCGAGTTGCACATATTACTTGTAGAGGCCGAAACTTGATTTTAAATTAACGCACTTTTCTCTCACGCTCATGGAGAAACGATTATTACTCACGTTCAGGCCTCGCAATGAAATCGAGACAGGCGCAACAAAAAAGCTACAAAAAAGTTACAAAAAATGAGCCGGGTCCTAGCTGGTGCCGCTACAAATATCCGCTAAGCTAGCGGATCCGCGCTTTTCTCAGGTTCAGTACAAGCTACAAAAGGGAGACTAGCGTAACAAAAAAGCTACAAAAAAGTTACGAAAAACCAGCTGGGTGTGAATCTGTGCCGCTACTTTAAAAATTCAAGCTAGTGGATCCGCTGATTTTTCGGAATTGGGCTAAGCTACAAATTCGCAAATAGCGTAACAAAAAAGCTACAAAAAACCGACCAGGATAGCTATTCACTAAGTCATGGGAGCGCTCCCATGGGAGTGCTCCCATATATTTTGCTCTCTTACTCTTAGGTGGGTATATCGTGCTTACTCACTTTTAGCCCAGGTACATGCGTAGTAAGGTCAGATTTTATACTATGGGAGGGAGAATTGCGGGCTTGCCAGATTAGGTCCGTATTTATCACAAAGCAAATTTGAACTACTAAGGGCCGATTCCACCGTTGAGTTAAACGGAGATTAAAATGACATTGTTAATGTAAAAATGTCATTTTAAACTTCGTTTAACACAACGGTGGATCGGTCCTTAAATAGTAGATCAAAGTTATTCTGTCGACTTGGCAACGTTGGCATGGGAGTATGGGAGCATGGGAGTGTGGGAGTGCTCCCATGAGTTAGAGAATAGGTATCCAGGTCTTGTATGGTGCCGCCACAGAGTGCCCGCTAGCTTGATATATGCTGCGTTTGAAAATTACCTCATTTTGCTCTTTTTACTCGAAGTCGTTCTTTTAATACATCTGCGGCTTCTCGATGGGATCTGCTACGTGGTCTTTTAATGCAGAGCTGGTAAATCGAGTAAGATCTATTTACTCCGAGTTAAATTTTAGAGCTTTCGGAGTAAATGGAATTTCTGTGACAATTGACAAAGTAGATGTACTTTTCTGAGATGTATAGACATCGTTCGTTGTCTCTTGTATTGCAGTTTATTCTTTTTCATATGTGTTTGGTTATTAAAAAAAATATTTATAAAACATGTCAGACAGAAATGAGAACATGGTTTATTTTCCAGTGAAAGCAAAAAAGCGAAAAATACCACAAATAAAAATTTACTTTAGTTGGCAACTTGCAACAAAAAACACGAGACGAGAGATCAAATTTGATTTAAAAGAAAGGTTTACGTTTGTTATTTTAATGAAAACCGGATACGGGAAACACAAACAAATCCATAGCTGTTCTTGACTAAAAATCTACTAGCTCTACTCCGCTCCGTAAGGTACTTTTCAAACGTAGCAATAGCCGAAAAAAAGACACACGTAATACTATACTGATCCAGTCTACTGGTATCGATACTTTTCTTTCGATACCGGGTAATTTAAGCTGTTTTTTAGCCACCACATTGGTTTAAAATATTTTTTAAACCATATTTAAAGTGACGTCATGAATTAATAGATGGCAAAAATAGAGTGTTTTAAATATATTTAATCTGCTGTCATATGACAAAATTTTTAATTAGGTAGGTATTCTGATTTCGTTCGTATTTTTTTTTTAATGATTGTTAAATCAGATGAAGGAAGATGAGTGTTTGATAGCGATTTTAAGTAAAAATTGAAGTGTTTTTAAAAGGTACATTGCAATCTGAAACGTTGTTCATTATTTTATTTTTGGTATTTTTCTTTTCAATAAACATGGCATCATATTTTTTCCGTAGCTCCACAGATACGCGATTTTCTAACGATTATTTGCTGTAGTTTTGTTGGGCTTTTCCAAAGTTCATCAACCACCAAAGAACGTTTAATTGCTTTTAAATAATTGCTGGCAAATTCAGAATCTGAAGCAAACTACGTAATTATTTTTGTAAAAAACGTACAATTGATAAGTAATCCTCTAACCTGAATTATTGTTTCATAATCAAGAGTAACCCATAGGTAGATCACATCGTCCAACTGTTTATGTTGACCATAAATATTAATATTTGTATTATAACATTATAACCAATTAATGTATGAATATTAATCACATAATATATGTATGAAGTTATCAAAAATCAATAAAAATAAACAAAACGTCAAATATATCAAAATGTTCAAAGATGGAACAAAACAACATACAACAGCCACAATCAGAATCTCTTATGTGTCAACCGTTATTGAACCATATGCTTCCGACTGGTTCAAAAATTCTAGCTTTGGTTTAAAATATTTCGTACGCGACGTCATAGTTGCATCGCTAAAATTTAAACGGTTTAAAACCGTCGAAAATATTTTAAACCATACACTCGCTAAAAAATACCTTTAGTACCCGTTACTCTGCTTTCGATACTTTACTCATATCGATACTACTTTTGTTTCGATATTACTACTTTCGTTTCAATATTTTAATATTTTACTAGTTTTGACATCACAATACAAACAAAAAGTATATTGTAGGATCACTTTATGGTATGGTATGGTATGGTATGTCGGCGTACCCTATGAGCTTTTTTTTTGGTTGTTCTACACTCTTCTCGATATCGGGATCGATAGTTTGGTTCCGATATTCTTTTCGATACCGGTATCGATACTATGATTAGGATCATTGCGATACCACAATGATTCTAATCCGTGCGGTAGCAAGTGCTTCCATCTGTCAACAATGAACTTACCCAGCGGAACACCGCTGGCGCTGGTATATGATGTTTACACCAATAGATGGAGGCACTAAATCAATTACAGTTATAATCCCAAAAAAATGTTGATGTATTGGTATATACTTGACTCAATCATGGTTAATTTTATTATTATCTCCTATACGGGGAGGGGGTAATAACTACCTTCCCAGGAATTTTTAAATCTTAACTTTTTACTGAAAGGTACTGAAATGTTTTATTAGCAAAAATAAAGTCTCAAATATTACCCTTACTCCCCCAGACTCACCCTCCCCCATATTTAAACTCTGGATGCGCCACTGGTTTTTTAAATTCTTCCCCCCCCCAAAATAAGTGTGCCTTGCTTCAATATACTAGCGGTATAGTATCGACATTACCACTCCTAGAAAATAGCATGAAAGCAATAGTATAATAATTATTGTACCTATTCAAATTAAAACAAAAATATATTTGAATATGCCTGAAAACTTTGACCTTCATTTGAATTATTCATTACAGTCTATTGCAGTTTCAGTATATTTTTGCAGTGAATAAAAACTGTTTTAAAATAATTTTTGAATCAAGTCGTCTATGATTTTCGAGTATCCAAGACGACGAGCTATCAAAAAATAACTTGTGAGTGTTAACACAATGAAGAAACCTTTTCATATCGATGCTTTGGGGATCATTATTTTTTTCATGATGGACATGTTGAACCTTTATTTTTCAAAATTATACCTATATGGTTATCCATTACTATCATAAGCAAAAAATAGATTTATTAGTAGATCATTCATAAGTCATGAATGACAAATGTCATTATGATGATGGTTTATCGGAATAGGTACAAGAGGTCTTATATAATGGCCTCCATGATCGCCAGATTTGAAAATTTTGGGTTATTTCTGTGGTGTTAATTAACTATGTCATGCTTTTTTCTTAAAAATCAATTTAGTATGTTTGATTTGTTAATGTACTATTTTTAGGTATTATTTGTCCCTTTTGTAATTATAGTTCGTAAATATTGACATCTAAAATATCTCAAAATGCGATAGTCAATGTCGTATATTGCGTAAACTGATAAGTATTTGATCAAATATTTCCCAGAATGCAATATTTTGTAATAAGTAACACCTTGCATTTTTTTAAAGTAACCTTAAGCATAGAGTGATCCTTCATTCTTTCCAACACAATATAGGTATACCTATTAAATTGAATCCCTTTGTTTGATGAACAACAACTGGGGTTTTCTTCAAAGGATATTCACATGATACAATCTCTGTATCAGAAAAGCATTGTTTGGTTTGAGAACGATTAATATCACTGAGTATGTATAGTGCAATTCAATTTCCTGTGTAGGTAATCAGATACAAATGCAGGGGAGTGTAAAAGAGGTGGGAAATTCTTATTTGAAATCACAGCTTCATTACTTTCTCATGAGTCACAAACTAGAAAATAGAGAACTAACAGAAATTGATTCGATTTTTTTATTAAATTAGAATAGGCAATCAATACTGTTCTGCAGACTGCTGTTCCTTTTACATTTAGTGTGTATCCATAAAATTATGTTTGGAAAATTGCTGAGCCTCATCAGTGGGGATGTATTTTGTAAGTAGAAAGTCCAAGTAGATATAATTTTATTTCGCTTAAATTAAATTAGATATCTTAAATTAATTACAAGGTAAGAAGATAAGTTACTTCAATTTTTCTTTCGAAGGTGTTTTTAAGAATGAGTTGACAGAATAGCTGTCTTATATCAAAAATAGTACGTTGCTCAGATAAGTTACAGGTTTTTTTGATGGTTACTGTTTGGACACTGTTACTAACTGGGATGTGATGTCGCTTGCAGATTCTAAGGAAAATACTTGGGAAAAATGGTTGGTTCTGGCCACAGCTGGGCAGAGTACTGCGTTAAAGTACTAGTAGCTTTACATAGCACTCATAAGTATCTGAGTATGAGTACTTATTTGAATAATACCCAAAGCAAATGAGTACTTTTGCTAATTTTAGAGAGTACTCGTGAAAAATTCGAATAACGAGTACCTATGAGTATTTTAAATAATTTTAGTTAGTGACTCAAGTTTAGAAAGAAGGATTTATAACAGTAATAGTAAGTCAGTAAGTAACAAACAGAAACGAGAATATTACTTATCTTCTGTCAATTAGTTACCACTTACCATTGACGTCAATGTCCAACTTTTCCATTTCAATGTTAAAGTAAAATAGGTAGGAGCAGAAGTACAGATAGAGAATACTCAAAAGAATGGTCATATAATATTTTATAACGTATATACACTCGTATATGATTTCGTTATTTGACATATTTTCTTATGTTTTCCGTCCTGTTACGTGAAGTCGATTTTGAAAATTAATGGAATTGTCACATAGATTTTGGGAAGATTATCAGAGGGTTTTAAAATTGTAATTTGGGAAATTAAAACAAGTCAGAAAATATTATATTGAAGTTATATCGTAGAGATGAAAGTTTTATTTAAATTGAAGATACGTGTCAATCGCATAGCAGGAAGAAGAACTTAGCAGGAAGGAGAGTTCAACAGAAGGATGAGTAACAGGAGAAAGTAGAGAAAACAACAAGAGGAGACCGGGCAGGAGAACAGGAGGTATAGAAAGCCAGGAGTTAGAGCAGAAAGCAAAAGAACAGGAAACGAAAAGAAAGAAGAAATAAGAATATGTTATCATAAAAAGTATTAATGGTTACTGTGTCTTTTTAAATAAATATGTTCTCTCTGTAAGTTAATCTAAAATAATTTGCTACGTCAATGGATTGGATAAATATTGGTGTATAGGTCTGCCAATGTTGATGAGTAATTTCAAATAGTGCCAGTGAGGAAATTCGTATCGTGGGAAATTCTGGGAAAAACTACAATTTACGATCTCGATTACAGCTCACTGGGGTATTGCAATGTGGTCTGTCAAACGGGATGATTAATAATGACTTGAAGAAAGATTGAGTGAAACTAAATCTCTGTTGAATAGCTAAGGGTGGGTGCCTATCAGAAAATCGTTTCTAACTTGGACGTATTACAGAATAGAGAGTGATCCACAAAAATGTTTTTAAAACAGTCCATGATCGACAAAGACAGAGATATAAGACATGTCCGTAATTAGAACGCGCGGTTTCGAATTAAATAATAATTTTTATTAAAAAAAAATTAAACTGACTTATAATTTTGTAACAAGGTTGAAATTAAAATTCAATATAAGTGGAAGATTCTGAACGCGAGCGTAAGCGAGTATCGAATTTTCATTCCAACAGAGTAACATACTGTACTTTCTTCACGACCACAGACACAGTAGGAGTTGAATATAGTAAAATGAAACTTTAAACAAAATGACATATTTAATCTAACTTATGTTATGTAAGGCAAGTTTTTATTTAAATTATTTGCATAGTTTGTCAGTTCATCATAATATCAAATTCCATAAAATAATCATTATATTCACGAATTTTTAAATTTCAGTTCGACTTAGCAAACGCCGTTTATCTTTATTCAGGCAAATTTAAACTAAATACTAATAAATACTAAACATACAGTTTTTTAGCCATGATTGTCCACTATTTATTTACACTATTCCACTTCTCGACACCAATGTGATGTTTGTTTATTTTAAAACAACAGTTTATTTATTAATAATTTATTTAAACACTTATTTATTTTATAACACTACTATTCTAATTTATATATATTTTGAATGTCTGAATCGTTCACTATTTATATTCACCACTCTCTATCTACTAATGATTCCGCGTTATCCTCCACCAATATTTATATACAAATTTTAAATTATTGGTGGACTCCAGAACGTTCT
Source organism: Psylliodes chrysocephalus (assembly GCA_927349885.1). Taxonomy (NCBI): domain Eukaryota; kingdom Metazoa; phylum Arthropoda; class Insecta; order Coleoptera; family Chrysomelidae; genus Psylliodes; species Psylliodes chrysocephalus. Next base: position 28,363,377 of record OV651826.1, on the reverse strand, counting down.
CGCCAAAATTAGAAACATTATCACGTTATATTTGGAATACACTAGAAACATTATCCCGTTATTTCTCGAATAGTAATTGAAAGCTCCTCCGCCATAGTCGTCACATATGTTTGGTCTTAAGGGGTTTAATTATGTATGATAATCGAAAAAGTTGAGCCTCAAAGGCCAAATAAGACAGAGAGGGACTTGGAGGATTAGAGCATGACTGAATAATGAAATGTCTCGCATTACATTATCGATTGAAATCACCTTATGCGCATGCCCGATCCACACTCCACTCCACGATCTCCGAACGGTCAAAAAGGAACTTTTATTTTAACTCCTTCCGTTCCCGAACGCTTTAGGTACTTTAGGAGTGAATATAGTGAAAAGAGGGCGTAGCCCGAACTCACCTAGTGCAGGAGCTTTTGATAAAAATTTGAGAACTCAATAATTTACGCATCGAACATATTTATATCTGGATAATTACATTAGCACAAAAAGGCCATGAAAAATAGTTTTATTATACCAGGTCTGGTTCTTTTGATACCTCGCATACTAGGAATTATTCGTTCATTCTTCTGCATTGTGCTCCACTTTCCCACTAAAAGTTCATGCGTGAACAATATGTAATAATTTCGGAAATGACAATGATTTTTTGTTGACTTTGATTGGTTCCATTCGGTGTTTTTCAACTCCCTCTTTTGACAATAAAGTGATTTCGTAAAATTGGTTTATTTCCGTAAATCTGCAATTTCCGTACCTTCTCTATACATCCATGATCAGCATGCAGCCTGAATCGGTATGAAATGACGGAAATGCATATCAGCTACGTAGGCGATTGGACCATCCCAAGAATTTCATTTGGCTTGTCGAATCCCAACTCCAAAACTGCGACACGGCCGTATAGGAGCCAATATGCAGTTATTGACGCCACGATTGGAAATAAGATTTAATATGGAATGGCCAGTAATGGATTCAACGTGGAATTTTTAATATTAAAGTTTGAGCACGTCGACACCGACACAAAACGATAACACAGCTGGTTATAAAGAGTCACCGCAATGTAATTTTGAACTTGCTCATAACAAACAATCTAAGAGAATTTGACATATATATACATTTAGTCTTACCCTAAAATGAGAAATTAATTTTTAGAGCAACATAGAGACCCAGATAACAATGAAGGTTTTATATACAGTGCGGGTCTAAAGTCGCCCCTCATTTATTTTTTGAACGTAAAAGTTAGAAATTTGAAATTTTGGGAAACTGAACTAAGAAATGTATACTATACTTATACAATTTTTACATGATGGTGACTCATCTTGCGGATTGCACTGTGGTCAACCGGCAACAATGTAATTCTATTATGATTTTCAGAGCTCAATTTACCGGAATGATTTTATTGTTTATGCTTTGTCAACGCGGAAATTTAAAAAGTGAGATTATTCCATAATATTTACTCGTACAAATATTATATGTACCTTTTGGGGGTCACTGTATTCCAATTTCAATTGACAAATAAAACTTTTATTTGTCATCCACCGCCTGATCTCATCTGCCAACTACAAGGCCGTAGCCAGGGGGGATCAAGGAGGATTGATATTATATTAAAAACAAATGATTATGTAATAAATAATCAATTGCTAAAATATTTTTTAATTTTTTTAATTTATTGATTATTAGAAGGCCAAACTTTTTTAATTCCTATCAATATTTTAAATTACATTTTGTTAGGTATTTAAATTTAAATGCACTTTTTATTTTCCCCGTATACCATTAAATATTTTACAAATTTTATTCTTCATTATTGATTAATTATTGTAGAATATTTTATAAATATTTTTTTTTGTAAAATTAATAATAAAAAATTCTCATTTCTTGTCAACTTTTTCAGATATTTCATACAAAATTTTTCCACTGTCTATAATTAAGGTAACGTAGTATATATCCTATTTAAAAAATAACTCAACCCTGTATTAATTGAACGTTCCTGTATAGCGAAACCCCTAATATATTATAATACACGTACAGTATAAGGAATAAGCATGACTGGTTTAAAATTAGATCTTCTGCTTCGAGGAAATTAATATGATTTCAATGAAATGTGCCAACGACTTTCACAGATATCTGAATATTAAGTTTCCTTCCAATCTACATGTGAATTTGCGTAGATAGACATACCTGTCTTCTTATATCACATTTTTGAATCGCGCACCGCGACTCGTTTTACACATTACCATAAAAATCAGATTTTACTCTTTTAAAAATATTTTTGAGAGAGTCAAATTTTTTAAAAGGATGTCTCATACCTAATTAACTAACAAAGGGGAGCTAATCATGTTCCGGTAATTATTTTTGAATTTGATTAAATGAAAGATATTTTGATGACATAATTTAAATATAATAGTAATTATATAATAAAATCGATTTTTTATAGATTTTTACACAAATTTGATAAATATATTTTAATATACATATTTTTCTGTGTTTAACTAAATTACCGAGTATTCAAAAATTTTTTGGTGTACTAAATTGGGCCATATTTGTTATTTGTGTCATGGGCGTGGAGGTTGTTTTATTGTATTTTATTTGAACCCATGGTTTTTTTTACAATTTCTGTGCACTTATATGATATACAAATTATTTTCTTGCACCGAATCATATTTTATATTTAATCTTTATCAGTACGTTTTATATATTTTTTATTCTTATTCTTTGATCTATAACAATTTAAATAGAGATTAGATGTAAACAAAATAGATATTTTTCTCTCAAGCTTTTCCACTCTTTCTTAAGAAGTAAGTTGCCAATAAAAAACTAATCTTTCTTCCAAATATTATCCATATCTCAAAGAAATCACTCAAAGTCTGTAGGTTGCAAGCGCTTTCGACCTATGAGGTCATCTTCAGGTATAAAGTAATTAGAAGAGTACAACAGTCATCTGTAATAATGTAACATTAGATATCAGCATAAACTAATTGAGTAGGTGTCTTACCATTATATAAAATCCATGGGTTTGATCAACAAAAATAAAAATAATTAAATGAATGAAATTTAAAAAATTTTAGGATTTGATCCCAACTATAGGAACAGTGATCTTGTTTTTAAATTTGGTTGGACTTTATCGACTGAAGGTGACCGAGATAACTAATAAATGATAGATAGATAGATATTTATTGATGTAAAATAAAAATAAATATTTTACATGTGTCAATATTAAAAGTATAAAAAAAAGATATATAGGTGCAGATACAGAAAATACAGAAAAATATAGTGTTAGAAGTTAAAAGAATTAACTTCAAAATTATTGTTTTAAAATGATTTATCACCCTGTATACTATAACACCCTGTACATCCACTTCATAAAACACGTGTTAACATGGTTTTATAACGTTTTTTTAAATATCTCGTAAACAATGTTTGAAATGTAATTAATTAAGGAACAAAATAAAGAATGTCTTTGACGGCATATTGTCTATCACTTTAAAGCGTTCGGCTGGTCGAAAGTCGAGTCCCCGCTCTCTCCTGGTCCTGGACACTGCAACGGGCAGACGTGTTACCACCGACCCCAGTGGCGGCGATATCCTAATTCGCTGACTCTAACAATAGACAAAAAATATATAGATACACATACACATAACATATTAAAATATACTTAAAAGATAAAAATTAAAAAGGTATATTCACCAAAAAGGTTAACACAATACTCACATGCACAGATGGACACATGTGATAAGAATTCGTCAATGGAATAAAAGCAGTGACGACAAAAATTTGCGAATTCTTATTTTAAATAAATTAAAAGATGAGTTTTTATAAGCTTGAGGTAGGGAATTGTACAGTTTAATGCTGATATATCTGTAATAATCATGAAGTTTGGTTAATCTGTAATTAGGTAAAGATATTATAATTTCCTCTGGTGCAATAAGAATGTTTAGAGCTCTGTCTTATAACATTATTATTACGAATTTGTTTTTTCATGTATAAAAGACACTCTAAAATAAAACAACATGGTAGTGATAAAATATCCAACTGTTTAAAAATAGGTTGGCAGTGACTATTGTATAGCTACTCGATGTCATGATACGTACTACTTTTTTTTTGTGCAATAAATACCCTAAGTTGGTTGCTTGTATTTCCCCAAAGTATAACCCCATGCGTCATAATGCTATGAAATAATGAAAAGTAGATCATTTTTAAATGTACAATGTCTAATTGAAATTTTAGCTGTCTAATTGCATAAGTAGCTTTTGCTAAACGACTTAGTAAACTTTGAATGTGATATTTAAAATCTAGTTTCGGATCTAAATATATTCCTAAAAGTTTAACCTGTTCCTCACTTTTAGCAATGATACAAAATGACATTTGCTGAGTTTTTACTTCGTTTAATGTAAGACCATTGCTACCAAACCAATTATTTGACATAACTTCTGCTTCATTTAGATGTTCTATTGTATCAGATTTATTTTTATCTGTAGCAATATATGTTGAATCATCAGAATAATACGCCTCTATGATATTACTTAGATTAATTGACAAATCATTAAAGTAAATGATAAAAAGTAAGGGTCCGAGAACAGAACCCTGTGGAACTCCATACAGTACTGAATTCTTGCCCGAAGTTTGCCTATTAATTTGAACATATTGAGTTCTTTTTTGCAAATAAGAGGTAATAAGCTGGTGTCCCTTTAACTCCATATCTATCTAATTTTAATAATAAAATGTCATGTTGAACCGTATCGAACGCCCTCGTAAGATCATAAAATCTGGCAGTACTATGTGAACGATCCTCAAAACCATCCGTAACAGCTTCATAGAGATACATATTGCGTTAATTGTTGATTTGTTTGCCCTGTAACCGAATTGATTTTGGCTTAGCAACTTGTTGCTTTCAAAAAAATTCATAATTCGTTGTTTTAACACTACTTCAAAAATTGCAAAATGTAAAATCTCACAAGGAAGTTGAAAATCTCATGCGAGAGGTGTTGAAAACATAAATTTAATAAAAATAACGCTACTCCGTCTATCCCAAATACAAAAAGGGTAGACAGTGTGCGAATTGAGATTAGCATTAAGCTTAGGCTTAAGGGTTATCATCAATAAGCGGTGTTGAGAGCACTAATTAATTTTTTAAGCTGTTCTTTATGTTGTCGGTCACTCATAATCAAGCCTCCATTTTTATCGCCATTTTGTTATTTTCGTTCATCATGCTTAATTAGAGAGAAATGTTATCTCTCATTATTTCAATGGGTTACATTACAAGTTAATTAAAAACATATATAATATAAATAACGAGTGAATATTTGCGGGACGAGAAGAGCGAGGTCCTGTAACATAAACGAGTTTGTTTTCTTTTAGCAATTGGTGACATAATGATTTTTTTCATAATCAGTTTCATAATGTTCAACTTTTGACACTTGTTGCGATTACTAAAAAGGTCACTTTATGGGTCTAAATTGGAAAAAATGTATTTATTAATTGAAAATGAATGTAGATATATAATAATAAAAACTGAGTGTTTTTTCCCATCAATTGCTGGTGTAAACTGACAAGAAGTGAAACAATTAACGTGAGATGGAAAAGGGTGGACGTAAATACGGAAATTAGTAACCAGAAACCCGGAATCTCAACTCCACAGGAGGCAAACCTTTCTGGATTAAATAGAGGAAGGTAAAAATAAATGAAAACAAAAATATTAAGAAGTCAATACAACTTTATTGAAACATAATAATTGTTTAAAGTTTAGGTTTTGCTGCATATACCCCGCTTTCGATGTTACATTCATTAACACCTCTTCTGATTCTAATTATACCCTTCTCGCCCCAATCTTCGTTCCAAGCGTTAGCAGCGATCCAATAGGCTTCGTTGTTTTCGGTACCCCATCCAAGAAGTCTTAATGAATGTCCACCTATCGATTTGCCTCTAGCATGATAGTAGATACCTAGAAATAGTATACATAATATTTAGTTATGCGAACATTTATTTGATTATGACCTGACTATCAAGTTAATAAACCAAATCATCAGAAAAACATCCAAGACACGTTAAACTATAAATTTTGGGAAAACATTCCAAACCAATAAAATTAATTATATTTAAATTTGCAACAAATATTGTTTTAATATTCCGTATGAACTTTGTCTTTTATTTGTGCTCATGACATTCTTTACAATTATACCGACAGTGACGTAGCCAGCCATTTTTCATGGGAGGGGTTTTTGAGAACTATGGGGGGTCCATTAAGAAAGGGAATAAAAACAAACAGTCAATAGCGATCCATAGATAAATTATGTAAGATAAATCGTTTAAATACACGGCACTGCTAACACGTTTAGTTCCTTAACATACTTATTTGGAGCCACCATCGCAATAAAATGAAAGCGATGTTGCCAGTTTCCATAAACTTTCATGAGATTAGAATTATTTTAAATGCCTTTTGTTTTTGGTCAAGCTCGATACCAACCATACAATGGCATACTATTGCATACTATTGATGGGATATTTTAAAGAGAGGTTTGACAACCTTGTAAAAATGAAAACGGAATGGCAGGCGGAAGGTGAAATGGGCAAATTACAATAATATAAATAAATAAAAGTAGGTAGGTTAGTTATTTTTAGGTTAAGAAGATTTATAAGTGATGATTTGATGCAATTAGTATTAACAATTTAATTTAATATTAGGTGTTAGATTTGTTTAAGGACTTCATCATTATTTTCTTGGCCTTAACGAAATATAGGTAATTTCATTTTGAATCTATTTTCAATTCTTTTTTTAATATATTTGTAACAATATCAAAACATGTCTGACCCGGCTAAAGCATCGAAGGGTAAAGCTAAGTATTCTTGTTCAGTTCCTAATTGTTTAAATAAATATTCTAATATTCAGCAAGCTGGTTATTAAAAAAAAACCTTTTTTTATTTTCCTTCTGATGTTGAAATTCTTGAGAACTGGTTTAAGAATTTAAATTTAACTTTTTAATAAAATTCGCTATCTTTGTGAAGATCATTTTTTGCCAGAGTCTTTTAGCAGAATTGCCATAAAACGTAAACGACTAATGGTAAATGCTGTACCAATTTTATTAGATACACCCAGTTCAACTATACCGAACTATATTTAACCCGAGAGTCAGATTTTAGAACATGTTGAGGCTGAAGCACCTACACAGCAGCATTGTTAAATAATTTAGAGATATTTTTAGTTAGTCAGGAACCGAAACCTTTAAAAGTGCGTAAGTACAATGAAATGTTTACTTTAAATATTGATAAAACACGCAAATTATTTTTATCTGATAATAAATTTGATTCCCAAGCCACAACTTATGTTACTGGGTTTGTTGTGAAAAAAATAAAAAATGTCGAATGTTATATTTGCAGAACCAATCATTTGGAAAATGCATTAGAAACTCGACATATGTTTATCAACTTTAAAGAAAATGATGATAAACAAAGGTTAACGTATGTTACTGAAAATGTAATATTTCTTACTGATGTATATGATATTATTTATACAGCTCTGAAAAAATATGGACATGTTGTGGTATTAAAGCAAAATTTAAATCATATTTAATGTCTATTGTTTCTTTTGATTGGTTTTCTTGTGAAACTCACCGGTCCAAATTCTCTCAGATTTGTTGGATATATATATATATATATATATATATATATATATATATATATATATATATAAAACTTACCTTCACGATAATCCGAAAAATCAAGAAACTTTTCGATTGAAGCCGTAACAGGTCCATTTTGTAAAATTTCTCTCTGTATATCCTCGACTGTTTCAAATGTTTCAGCTCTAGATTCACCATAGGTCAGTTCATTGGTATAGTTTAAGCCACTTTTGGTATCACACGTACCTGTACACTCTGGTTGAATGCAAAATTGATTAAAACACTCTGTTTCACGTACTTGGTAAGCATGGTCACACATACTAGCCGTATAAGGTATGCATCCCTGAAATAGGAAAAAATATTATATATAATCTAAGGCCGCTAAGAACGCTTGCAATACTGAACATAAGTCTGAAAAGTAGATTTATAATTTTATACCAGGTAAATAAGGAAATAATGACATAGCAGGGATACTAATTATTTTATTAACTCGCCAGGTGAGTATACAAGGCAGATCACTTAAAAAATTCCTTCCCAAGTACGTCATAGCGTAACAATAATTGAATGAATTATAGGTAATAAAGTTCTTACTCCAAATTTATAAACAAAAAATAATTCTGATATCTTAACGAAATAAGAGGGGGAGAAATTTTTAAGTGGCCCACCCTGCATACTCCGCCTGGTGGCACTAGCAACCCCCATAATTACCTTGCAGTTATAATATCGTGAATAAAATAATGCAAAGAATATTTCCTGAAGTAAAAGCATGTTAATTTTAACAATTTTTTTGATATTTTCAAAAATTTAAATGTAAATGTCGCAACCGCGGTGTCCCTGTTAAATCATTATTTCCTTATTCAGCTATTATTAAGTTATAAATCTACAACTTTTCATCTTTGTGTTCGACACTTTACTGGGATTGACCGTTGGCTCTCAATCAACACAATATTTTTTTTTAGAAATTGCCATAAATCTAGTTTCTACAACAATAAAATAATTCTATATTTGTAAAGTATTTGAGTATAAATACTTACCAAATCACTCTGATATCTGCCTCCCGTGACTATACCATTCTTAGCCCAATAGTTCCATGCTTTTTCCATATCATCACCGCATTGCGTACAGCAGGACATCAGATTTGCTGCAGAAACAGGTACTTGTAGCCGGAAGCAATGCATCGTCTATCGCTAGCAGCGGAAGCTACCGCTACAGCCTGTAAAAATAAATTGTTTTAAGCACCGAGAAAATTGCTCTGCTGCTAGATTTTGTCTAAAAAGTAATATTGATATATTATTAACCTCTTAAAAAATTGTGATTCATTTTATTTACAACCAACAAATACAATATATTTGAAGTAAGTACCTATACGGGATGATTCAAAAATTTAAAAAATCTTATAATAGGGATATATTTGTCTTAAACACTTAAAGTATGTAGTTGATTCAATAATATTAATTTTGACTCACATATTTAATGTATGTATCGAACAAATTGCGTAATAAAAAAATCTAAAATTTGGAACTATCAGAAAAAGTTATCGAAGCTATTTATAAATGATTAAGTAATTCCATCATTTATACTCTTAGATCTTTCAAAGGCTTTCGATTGAAAAAGTCATACAAATCTTTTGAGGAAGTTAAAATTTGATGGCATTCGTTAAGAAACTTTAAAACATTTTTAAGTCCTATTTAGATAATAGAAAACAGTTCTTCTTCTATTAGGTGATATTTCAAGTACACTTTCAATTAATGTCGGTGTGTCTCAAGGATCGATTATTGGACCTATTCTTTTCTTTTATTAATGATCTGCTGGCAAACTTTCGAGCCGAAATTATAATATTATTTGCAAACAATTTTTATCTTCATCGGTTGTGAGCAGGTAGGGTTAGGTTTGGCCCAGAACACTGTGGCCTCTTGGATCTATTGTATTCACCTACTTTCCCCGTATTCAGGTACTATCTTTGGAATAGTCCTGTGTCTTTGGTTAGTTTTAATAGATTCCCTACCAAGTGTTCCTGGGGCGTTCTTTCAGGTTCTAGGCCGAAAAGGATGAAATGTCGCCTAGTAAGAGCTTCGCATTCGAAGATCACATGGTATGAGGTTTCTTCCTCTTCCATGCAGAGTCTACACGTAGTGGGATCATTGTGTAATCCCATTACATGAAGGTGTTTCAGTAAGCAGTGCCCCGTTAGTAATCTTACAATGGTGGATATCTGAGGCCTTGCGAGTTGTAGTGCTTCAGTAGCCATGTGTGGGTTTAGTCCCCTTAGCATGAGCTTACTGATTCTGTGCCCTCTTATCTGTTGCCAGTGAATTGGGTGTTTTGTGCTTATCCACCTGTTAACTGCCTGTCGAGCAAAGTTTTTGCTTATCCCAAATACAGGTTCGGGTCCTGTGAATGGTAGATCTGATCCCTCTTTGCGAGTTCATCAACCATTTCATTTCCTTGGATACCTTTATGCCCTGGTACCCACGCTAGTTTTACCTTGTTGTGGGTTGCCAGATCATTTAGTATTCCAAGATAGTTCCAGACAAGCTTTGACTTGAATCTGTTTGAATCAAGAGCCTTTAAGGCTGCTTGGCATCTGAGAGAATTAGGATGGTTTGTTTTTTGTACTTCCTTCTTAAATTCTCTCGTACACACAATCCGATTGCATGTATTTCAGCCTGAAATACAGTGGCATGTTTTCCCAGTGAGACGATGATGTCGCATTTGGGTTTAACTCCATGTACGTCAGAGCCTGTTCCCTTGTTAGTTTTAGATCCATCCGTATACCATATGAGACCGCTAAACAAGTATTTATCTATCTCCTTATTTACCTCGTTCCAGTTACAGTTGACCTGGAAGAGCCTGTTAAAGGTTAGGAGGGGTGTCATGTGATCTGATCCCATATTTAATATAGAATCATTTACCTCATGTGTTTTTCTGGTATGTTTTATATGTCCCAATGGGTTCCAGTTGTTGATTTCCAGTCTGTATGCACTTATTCTGGCCTCCCCCTTTATGACTAGGTCAAGGGGTGGGAGGTTTAGAATGATTTCCATAGAGGCTGTCGGTGTACTTCTCAGTGCTCCAGTAATACAAAGGCATGCCAACCTCTGTACTCCTGAGAGGGTAGTGAGGGCTGTTTTCTGGTTAACTTTTGGCCACCAAACATCCGCTCCATAAGTTATCATGGGTCTTGTTATTGCCAAATATAGCCAGTGGACCATTTTTGGTTTTAATCCTCATGTTTTTCCTTACTATGAGATACATTTTACATTTGTTGGTCACTTTTTGTAAATGTTGGTTCCAAGTAAGTTTGCTATCTAGGATCAGACCCAGATATTTTATTTGGTTCGTTTTGTTTAGCCTTCCTCCAAACAGAGTCGGAGTTTCTAAAACCTCCAACCTTGTTTTCCGAGTAAAGGTTATGAGTTGTGCCTTGTCAGGGTTTACCAAGAGGTTCTTCCTAACGCGCCACATTTATGTCAGCCTAAGTGCTCTTTGCATGAGTTCAAAGACTGTGGTTTGGTGTTTCCATGGATGATTATGTCATCGGCATATCCTTGAGTGTACAGCCCTTGGCTGTTCAGTGTTTTCAGCAGTTCATCTGCCACTAGGTTCCACAGTAGTGGAGAAAGGACTCCACCTTGTGGGCATCCCCTGTGGATATTTATCTGCATGGTTTCATTGAACATTTGTGCCGGTACTTGCCGTCCGAGTAACATGTCTTCTATCCACCAGCAGATGGTGTCTTCTATTCCATGTTTGCGAGCGGTAGCTACCATTGATTTAAAGGAGGTATTGCAAACGATACAATATAATAAATTTTGATGATGTTTAGTTCAATCAACTTCTCTTAAATTGCATAATGAGAAAACTGAAAATATTATTTTTAAGCCAAATACTAATGAGGCGCAATATATTAAACTTTTAGAATTCAAATTGTCACACATATCTTGACTACCTAATCAAGAAAATCAGTGAAGTCGTCTTTCAAATTAAAAAGCTTGTTCAAGTAATAACAGTTGATACAGCATTAACTTTTACAGTAATTTTTATAGTTTGATAAGCTATGATCTAATACTGTGTGGTGGCTCTTCTGAATCAAAAACATATTTCGGTCCTCATTTTCAGCTGGTTTTGTTAAAAACTTCAAAACAACAGAGCTGAGCTGCAAGACAAAATTGAGCCAAGAATCCATGGTACTTGCAACCTGAAGACTTGCAATTCAGTGGTATATGGATGGTTCCAAAACCATTGAAGGAACTGGAATAGGAGTGTATGGGCCTAGAACCAGGCGCACTCCGAAAGTTTGGGTAGGTACCCAAGCATCTTCTAAGCGGGAATTCAGCCAATTGAGAAGTATATCGCAATTATTGTCATATCCGATAGCCAAGCAGCCATCAAAGCCTAATGTATTTAACTCACAAATGGTCTACTAATGCCTATAAAAACTGAATGAGCAAAGAATAGGTTGTCCATTATAACAGTGACCCTTACCGGGCATTGCTGACTCAAAGTACACCTTAGTAAACTAGGAGTAATAGAAGATACTGAGTGCAGATTTTGTTAAAAGGAGGACGAAACCTGCATTCCCATTCTGACTGAATGTGTAGCAATCCAGACTCAAAGGGCATACCAAATAGAAGAGGGCAATCTACCTTACTTGAAGCCACTTCAAAATTCTACATTTTCTTGAGAAGATAGCGTTAGAAGGGTTGTTAATAACCTTCCTATAACGACTTGTTATAGACATTGATACTATTTTAGGAACACGGTGCAATAATACCCCATACCCAACATAACATACTTTAAATTGGCCTATTAAAAAAGAACTCATCAGTTCAGTCATATATTTACAATTGCAAATTTAATAATGTATATGTATAGCTACTTACCCACGCAGTATGACAAACACCGCAGTCAGCAATTTCACTAATAAGTTTAGAACATTCTGGCCAGTTGGTACGTGCATCAAACGATTCAGGAATTTCTATATCTTTACTGTGGACAGTAGGAGTTATTTTAATGTTGGCAGCTAAGGCAGCCGACAACAAAAAAGTAAGGCAAAAGGCTATCTTCATTTTGAAAAATCCTAAAAATAAAGAGGTTTTTCGTTGAATATAAACATTTATTTGCATATACATTAAAAATTGGAATTCCAAAACAGAAAAGATATTGTCAGTGATCAAAATTTGCTCATCAAAATCTAAATAGAACTTTTCCTTACAGGAGAGGCTCAATAAAAATATAAACATTGCTTACTATACAAACCAAAAAAATACTATTTAAAAAAGATATTTTAAATTGAAAGAATTAGCCAAAATAATAGAAAACTTAAATTTAATAAAACTAACGCTACTCCGCCTATCTCAAGGACAAAAAGAGTAGACAGAGAGCGAATTGAGATTAGCGGATTGGGTTATCATCAAAAAGCGGGGTTGAAAGCACTAATTAATTTTTTAAGCTGTTCGCATGCAGCGGTAAGTAGTACTGAGAGAAAATAATGGAATTTACGATTTCGACAAATGACATATCGTCGTCAATATCACGAAGTGACGTAATGTAAAAAAGTATGTTCTACAATTTCACAAAATTGCGTATCTCAAGTCATTAAATTTATTAAAATAGCACGTATCTAACCGTGTGTATCTGATAATTTTACGAAGAGACGTAACTTTATAAAAAAACTTTAAAACGCTCTCTTGTAAAGTTGTGAAAATCGAGTTACGTCACTTCGTGATATTGACGACGATATGATGTAAGAAATGTAGTTAAAAATAAATTAAGTGATTTAAATATAAAAATTAAATTGTGAAAGATACAAAATTTCGGTTAATATTATGACAATTTAAAGGATATACATTTGACAGTAATTTATGATTAAACAATTTTTGTTTTTTATTAATTATTAAATGATATGATGTCGAAGACTCCGGAAAAGCCACGGTTAGGCTGTTAATGTCGTGTTTTATTGTGTTTTTATTTTTTTCTGAAACCCTGTATACATATTGGTATTACTTAAATTCTTGGAAAACAGTACCAAGTGACAGTTTTTGCGAAAGATGAGAGTAGGAATTGGCAACGGTGCATTCCTCACTCAACCAATAGCAGTGGCAGTTCTCAACAGGGCTACATCGTTTCACAAAGAAAGCTCATTACGAAAACTAAATATTTTTTGATATTTTGTGTACAAACGATGGGTACCAGGGTACCACTGTAATTTCTGTAGAACGAATAACTAGTAATATTTTATTAAAGAAATATATATTTTTTATAAATATGAATATTTTTTCTCTGTACTACAGTAGAGCATAGTGTTGTAACCAGTAATATTTCTGGGGAGTTACATATTCACTTGTAATACAAATTTAGATTACTCATTTTTTGTTTGTATTTTAACTTAAGAGCAAACAAAACATCTTGAAAATTTATAATTTCTTCTAAGCCTTCATTTTTAGTCCGATTTTTGTAAAATTTTCAGGAAATATGAATAATAATAAAACTTGTTAATTTTTAATAGGTACTTCAAAAACCATTTACGTGCTATTCTGTATTAAATCTATGAAAATTTACTGCTTTTTGTTTTAATAAAAATCTAGTACGTTGGTTTCCAACCTTTTTTTGTCTCTGTAGACTAATGTTTCATCGTTGTACAAATTTAAAGCTCTCAATGTTCTCGAGACACATAACATCGCGAAGTATTTCCAGTTGCGCGCATATAAATACAACTTTATATTAGAAAATCCCCACAAGTTTTTTGCTTTTCGCGCAAGGTCCAAATATGCTCTCAAAACAGTTTTACACTAGAAAGTTGCCTAATATTAATTTATTAAGGTAGTGGGAGGTCACGTGACAATTTTTATATTTATTTTCTTTTACTATTAGTTTGGAATATCTACCTAAATCTCAATTAATTTTTTTTTAAATAAATTAAAAAAAAAATACATAATAGAGATTTATATTGTATTTTTCCAACTAATGAATTTGGTAAACATAGACATTATAAACATACTTAAACATTTGGTTGTCATTTATTCATGGTTTTCAAACTTTGTTGGTATTTGAGTCATTTTTTACTATAGTTTGTTTGTGAATTTTTAGGTTGAACGTACAAAATTAAGTTTCTGAAACAAATATCTATGTAATTTTTTAGTCAGTAAATCAGCAAATATCAATTTGCAGAGTACATTCTTATAAAATAATAATTTTTCAATGTAGCATCCATTTTATTTACAAAATATTTGTTTTTAAATTTCATATACCAAAATCTATTAAACATTATTCCATTTTTTATACCTATTTCAATAGAAGTGTTTGTTTTAAAATAAACAGTAAGAACTTCCTATTATTTTGAGACCTACTGTACATCATCAGATTCAGCCGAATGTACAGTCTTCAACAATCCCACGCGACCAAATTGATTTCGCCATTTGGTTAAAAGTACCATTAGTAACTTCAGCACTACCCCCAAAATAATGTCATTTAAAGGTGACTAAAAACTGTATATGTATACGGTGCCAGAAGTCGAGAAATCAATGATTTATGATACTTGAAATTTAAAAATAAGTAGTTTCATTATTGTGTTTTAATTTTGAAATCCAATAATAAAACAAAAAAGGTTCCTTATGTTTTATTTTTGAAATAGGAAGGATTTCTGTTACAAAGACAGTACTGTGACATACTGTAGCATACTACTCACCTTATTTATTTCAATAAACTGTACACTAATCGAAATGAAATAATTGTTTCTTTGGATAATTTACCTAGAAATGAATTAATCTATCCCGAGTATTACTCTATATATATACACATAATTTTAAGAGATCAGTCACATGACTTTATTAAAATATTTATTGATATTAAAAGTAGCCACTTATGATGCATTAATTAAACTTTGATCAGCTATTTTATTTATTGTTTCTGGGGGTATTTTTTAATATATCTTTTTTTCAAGGATCCAAAAAAAATTCGATGGGACCAGATAGAACAATTATACAATTTTGGAAATATGAGAATGAATAATCTCCAATTCCCCTACGAAAAATACACCCTCATATCGCCAAAGTGAAAACAAACCATGAAAAATTGAAAAATGAGTGTATCAGGTCGGGCCCCGGGATAATTTTCCAGGTCGGGCCCCGCTAAATTTTATAAAAAATTTAAGCCTATTCAATATCACATTTCTAAAAAACTTTTAGAAGTGACAAAAGCCCTCTTGTAACGAACATCTAAAAAAACGTCCTTATCTAAAGCTGCCGAGCGGGGGGCTCGGCAGCTTTAGATAAGCCGCTGCCGGGCACCCACTTGAGTCCTGGCCCCGGGAATTAGTCCCGGCTACCCTTCCCTCTTGTCGACCCTGGCATCAGACAAAAGTCTTGGACCCTTGAAACCTCGGATGTTAGCCGTCCATACTCTTATCAACTGAGCTATCAAGGCACATACGCTTTAATATTCGCATTCGTAAATTTGAAATCAATCAAATTTCTACTCTCGTCGGTGCACATAACCTCTCATCCCATCTAAGGTCCTTCAATTCTTCTTAAAGTCTCCTCACTCTCACTCGAATCACACTTAGGTATCTATTCTGGAATCTTAGGGAGTCGACATTTTGAGGGAAACAGAAGAGAAGAATAAAAATTTTGCGCGTGGCAGATAAAGAGGAAAAACCTGTTTTCTATTCCTTTGAATTCAAGAATAGCTACCCTGGAGTAATTTGACTTACACCGGCAAGAGAACGTCATATTAGCAACAACAGGTGACAATTGTCACAGCTGTGACTCTCGCTGGCCGAAATATGGGAGAACCAAGTAGTTATTTTTAAAAAGTGGCTTACATAAATAACTTTTAATTCAAATAATAAATAAAAAAATTATTTAAGGACAGCGTCTCCTAGGAATTTCTGAACAAAATTATGTCAATTTAGATTCAATCAAGGAGGTGCTGTTACCTACCGACTAGAGATTGAATTAGTGCAAATTATTACAGAAATCTTTAAGTAACTATAAATATCGACCGACTAGCTATTAGGGGATATTGTATTATATTGTATTATAATATAAACCGGTTTTTAGTAGACTGAGTTCGAAGGATCCTAATAATAGTCCTGAACATAAAATCTATTTTTCAATAATTGCCGGGATTTTACCAAATAAAAAAAAATATTTCGCAATTGTGAAAACGGTTCAATCGTTTTATATGCCATTTATAATATTATAAAAATGTTAACTCTAGGACTCATTTTGGAGTATGAGCATACTTTATTTCAATACTTTTATTGTACTGTTTCATAAAGTATTACCTACCTATTACATTTTATTTTTATAGAAAATTGACTTTGTTTCCTGGACCAAAGTAAAGAATGTAGGTAGGTATGCGATGGTTAACAACAAAAACGATATCTTGACTCACATTAAATATAAATATTTCCTAAAACAAATAATTTGGTTTATATACCTACGAGTAGTAATACGAGGGATGTTTATAATATCAAGTCACGAATATAGAGTCGTTTCAAAATATATTGCCACAATAATTGCGTCACATTAAGTCGGAGTGGGACGCTTGACGTGTCGCAATTCGCAATATATTTTAAAACTATTCTACCTAATTAATAAATTGTGATTTTGAAGTATCGAATGAAAACTATATTCTCATTGGTTAAAGATGGAAGTTTTTGTCATTTGAATGTTCAAGAATATTAATTGTGATTAATTGGTTAAATACCGAAGTTATCTGTTATCTGATGTTGGTACTAACCTAATGTTTTTGGGTAATTTTGACGGTCATTTCCTGGAATTTCCAGGCCCGCATAAATATTTATCCTATTAAAGTACAAAAACCCTACAATAGATATTATGAGTAGGTATTTAACATTCATTTATCTTATCTTAGGTAGTTATTACCTAGAAACATTTCCCTGATTGTCAATAACACATTACCGTAAATCTGTGCCAATATGACGTCACGACTTTTAATATACTTGAAGGCTGGGGGAAAGAGTTAAGAGTCTATAAATTTACAAACAAGCTTACGGGTATTTAGTTTTCAAAATTACATCACACGTTTCTGAAGTGTTTTATTGTGCTGTTTGTTTTTAATAAGTGTTATTTTCTTTAATAGAAAATTGATTTATTTGTGCCAAGTGTCCTAGTGAGTTTCATTGTATATTTTAATCAGTTTTATTTTTGGATAAATTGACATCGACTTCCTGCATTAAAGGTAGGTAGTATTTTTTTTCTATCACTCTCGAGTTCGTCATTGAATAAAAAAATTAAACGCTATAATTTTAACATTCAAATATTTGCAATTAAAAAATAATATTACGTATTAAATTTGACAATAAAAAAACTTGTTATTTAATAATAATGTTTCATTATTCTGAATATATTTTTTCTACTATCAATATCCAAAGTAGGTAGGCTTTTGCACATTAAAATCTAAATAAAAAGTTGACGTTTTCTGCGAATTGTCATAATTTGACATTATTGGCGCACATTACCTAATATTCAAACCCATTTCCATGCTTAAAAATAGAAGATGGTGACATTCATTTAAAAGAAAACAATAACTACTTTTACCAGGTGAAAAATTTCAATATGTTAAAATAATTCATGATTTTTAAGAAATGTGCTAGAAATAATACTACAATATTAATATTCTTTTTATGTTTGATTTTCTAATAATGATTTTATATACTTTTAGATTCAAGGACAGCTAGGTATAGCTCAAAGAAAATTGTGCTACTTTGTAGTATATACTGGAGATGAAAATTCACTATTTGTTGAAAAAATTCATTTTCAACCCATTTTTTTTTAAAATATGGTTGAAAAATTAGAAAAATTTTACTCGGAATATATGGCACCTGAAATAATTTTAAATAGAAGAGGACGAGGATTAAAATGTCTGGATACCCCATATAATGAAACTTAAAGTGCAAAGATTAGCAAATTTATAAAAATAATAATTTAATGGACTTTCATGATACAAGTACTTGAAATAATGGTTTTTTTTGCGCAGAAGCATGTTCATACGTAATTTGCAATTGGTAATCACTAAATACAGATGGAAAAGTATATACGTCAACGATATGATCTCTTATTTTTGATTTATTTTAACAGGCATAATATATGGTATGTTACTTATAGTATAGATTTTTTATTTCTCGACCTAATTTATTTGTTACGTCTTCAGCAATTGTCGCTTTCAGTTGACATAAACGAAATTGATAAAAAGTGTTTTTCGCATTTTATATTGACTGTTTCTCTTACTTTCGAATAGAAACTGAGCTTTGTAAACATAAAATGACGGATATGTCAAACTAAAACTGACGGTAAAATGAAACATTGAGTATCGTTAAATGCAACTTTTGAACTAGTTTCAAAAATAGCATTAAAATGATATTATCATTCACAATGAACTAATTTCCTATTCTTTTAGTTGATAAATAACCGATAATCATACATCATATAACAAATAGGCGCGTGTCAAAAGGTCAGAAAAAAGAGTGCCGATGAAAAAAGGTCGTTTCCAATTGTATCATATAAACAGTATTAGAGGCAGTATTATCATCTCGTATATCCCCCGTAAACACACATAATATAAACGGAAATAATCAAATACTAGTCAAAATATTATCGATCGGAGCACCATCTTTATTACATTACATGAAGTAATTATTGATTTTTCGGGGTTTATTTAGAGTTAAATTAGACGCCATTTTTGGTCCAAATTCGTTTTGACATGTTTTTTCAAAGAAAGTGACTTATAAATTTCAAATCTACACGTTTTGAAAAATATACAATATTTAAATATTCTGAGTGTACCAAATTCCAAGTAAAGGTTAAACTTAGGTCGTATTACATTTTTTTTTTATTATTTGTTTGACATCGAGGTTAAAATAATTCTACACGGCACCTTTGAGATGAAATAAAAGGGGGTTATTTTACATGATTGGTTTTTATTGAAAATAATAAATTTATTAATTTTCAATAGTAAGGTGACCTAAGTTAGACCTTTATTTTTAATTTTGCCAAAAATTAGATTTTTAAACACTACATATTCGAAAAAACTGTCGATTTAACTTTTGGTCTACACATACAATTTTAATACACAGGGATACCCCGTCCTTAAAGAAAATAACAAAGACTATTTAGCAAGGTAGGACACTTCAAAAATTAATGTTCAGATATCTCTGTAACGTGTAGAGGGTAAGTTACCTGTGACCAATCGCAGATTATGTCTAGTCATTGTCAAGTATTTGTTCGCTGTAGTATTGTCAGAATAACTTAGAAGCTTCCTGGCAACTTTGCAGTTTCTTGTTTCATCCCATCTTTCCTTGAATTTCACAAGGGAATGTTCTTCAATTAGATCTGTCACTACCGATTTTGTCAGGGTAATAGAAGGATCAGGTCCAAAAAGTATTTATTTGGTTGCTTTCTTGTCCAGTGAATCAGCAATGTGGCGTGATCTTTGATCCATCTTAAGGTGACCACATTCTTGATGGATCTGCATAGATGAGCATGTTTCTTTCAGTGATATTGTTTCTGGTGATTTCTTTTGCTGCTGTGAGACTTCCCGTAAGCTCTATTTGAACTACACTGGCACTATTGCTCACAGCCCTATTAATGTTTAGGTTTAAGGATCTTGAGTACATTCCATATCCTGAGCCTTGTTTTGTTTTAGAACCGTCGGTATAGATATGATTCCGCCTTTTCTATTTGTTCTGGTATAATTTTATATGGCTTATGGGAGATATATCTCGGTGAGATGGAGTCCATGTTCACTTGAAGCAGTGGGAGCGTATCGAGTGCCTCCTGTAAAACGTACGTCTCGCCTCACCAGATCCTACATCAGATTCGATTTCAACCGTGCGGAGACGTGTCACTGTTATTACAGTAATCTTCTTGATGTAAATATCAAGGGGAGTGACATTTAGAATGACTTCCATGGCTGTGGTCGGTGTCTTTTTCATGGCTCTTGTTATGTTGAGACATGCTGTTATTTTAATTTGTCCTAGTTTGCGGATAGTTGTAAATTTTTGGGTTTTCGGTACCCAGACAACTGCACCGTATGTTAACATAGGTCTTATGATGGCCGTATAAGTCCATGCGACGACTGTAGGGGAGAAACCCTAAGTAAGGGAAGTTTGATGCCATCTTCGAGGTTGTATGCTGCAGTGTGGATCTTTTAAGAGAGCTTTTTGGAGCCTCGCTGCCTACGTAAAATCTTAGATTTCTTCGCAGTAGGATCTCCATGCGTCTCTCTGTTTTTGTCTCACGATTTTTTTGTATTCTCTATGGAGAGATTTGTAAATTTGAGTTTGGTGGTTCTTGCCTTATTAAAGGATTTCCTAGCCATCTTCTTGAGGTGATCCAACTCGTGTTGGACCAGTCTCAGGAGACAGGATTTCTTATAGGCATTGTTTATTGTACTTTACATAGTGTTCGAGTACCTTTCCAAACCATTGTTATTGTTTGGTGTTTAGGCCTCCACTTTTCTCAGAACCTCTTGGACAAGGTGGACATATGTTGCCCTGTCCGTTTTCCTAGGGTACCAAGATAGCATGAAGGTCGGCAACATCAAATTTATTTTGAATAATAACCAGTGATGGTCTGACACCGAAATGTTATCAGACACGTGCCAGTTTAGAATTGATTTATTGATATATCAGTTATCTATTAATGTTTGAAAGCGATAGTTTAAAAATGTTGTAGTACCTTTATTTAAAATACAAAGATTTTTTATTTGTCTTGTAACTGTAAACACAATTTAATTTCAACAATGATTTGAGCCATAACCCCTTATCTCTATAAAAGAACAACCTTCATGAGGTTTCTACCCGTTCATCAAATTTTTATATTAATTAACGTCTGCGTTTTATTTCTAATATTAGTAATTGTTATTTTGTGTGATTGATCAAACCAATTGCCATGGTAATATTTGCTCTTTGTGCCTCTAATTCCTCTAAAAATAATCCCCGGAGGGTTTTAAATATGACATATTATTCCTCGTAAAAGTGTTCAATAATATAACTTGTTTGTAAACTTCAATAACATAAATTAATTATCAATTCTTATTTAAGTATATTATTTGATTGATTTCTATACAAACTTTAAAATATCAAATTTAATTTTATCTAGAATATAAAGAAAATAAAACGGCTCTAAAACGAATTGGCTGCTTAACGTTTTAAACCATTAATGGAATTTCATTACCCATAACGAATTTACTTTGCCTCCACCAAATATAAGAAATTCCATCAAAGGGTGAAATACTGACAATTACTGTTATACAATTTTAATTAAATTCCCGATTAGCAGGTTGGATGCAGGATAGAAATATTAAATCGTTTGTTAATTTCGAAAGAAAATTAAAGAATGACAAAGGGAATTAGGAACGTTAGATGGGTTTTACTCCTTCCTTTAAAACGGCTAATTGCTCAATTGTTTTACGTTTTGGGATAAAATTTTTATTGCGAACCGTAATTTAGTTGATTATTTTATAATTTAGGTTAATGCCAGATGGCAGAACAAATTTGTTAATTCATTACATTTTCAAAAAAGGTGTCTTTAAATTTATAGGGTCTATTTATAATTAACTTATATATTATTTATATCCGATTTATGTTTATTAATAGCATTAGTATTCCACTAAGAAAATTATTAACAGTAAAAAATGGTCTGTGGTATTTAATTTTTTTATTTGATACAGTAAAGCGTGTAAGAACTTCAGATAAATGGAAAAGTTCAGAAAAGTATAAATAATTATGTAAGTAAGATTTTATCAATAATAAATTATTATTCAAGACTTAGAGTACTGAATCCATTATCGTGTTACTGTACGTTTTAAGTAATATTACTCTGGTAATAAAATTACTTCTCAATTTTTGTTGAAAATGGTTTTTAAAATAAATGAAATTTCTTCGTTGAATAATTTTTATTAGTTGATTGATATGCGGTTTTCCGATAATGTTGGTGGACACACATATTAACAGAAAAACTACAATATAATAGCGTAAATATTTAATAAATAATCTAATTATTTATACTACTGAGCGTAGACGTCATCATAAATAACGTTGTAACGTTGTAATTTGCGACCATCAAACTGTTATAAATTAAATTTCGCGTAAATGTGTATTACGAAATGTCAGTGTAATTATAGATGAGTTCAATATTTGCCTTTTTAATTATTTATTTCACTCTGTTAACTGCGGTTCGAAAAATTTATGGTTAGATATAGATATTGAAGATGAAGTTGGAGGAAATGTACCTAATAATTGGCATTACTACTCATAAAATATAAAGAATTTAACAAAAATTCTAAAAGTATTAAATAAACCAAATAATTAGATTGTTATTACTCCAGTCAATGGCTTTCATTGAAAGAGGTATTCAAGAGCAATACATGATATTTTTTAAAAATAATATTAAAACTGTCATGTTTACATTAAATATATAGTCGATTGTCGACAGTAAGGACTTAAGAAAGGGCTGCTGTTTGAAACTCTTGCTGAAAGGCTTCTCTAGTAGAGGCGGTTCCTTCGGGACCCTATGTCCTGAAGCACCTTAATATGTAAAGTTTTGTGCAGCAATTTATTTGACACCCACTAAATAAACATAAAAACTTACAAGCACTTGCTGCAAGTTTATTTTTGGGTTGCAACTTGATGTGCTAGTTACTATGTCGTTACCATGTAGTTTGTAAGTTATTGTCTTATCATTATTTTGTTAATGTCATTATATTTGTCAGTTGTATTTTAAGTTGAATAAAGCCTTTATTCTTAGTATTGTGTTTAGAACACAACTAAAACTTATTTCTTAAGTGTATGTAAAATTTATTATAAGTTTACAAATTTTAATTTATAAAGAGCTACTAGAAGATGATCCAGGTCGACGACTGGAATTTTGTCATTTGTGATGACTCGTATTGATCAAAGCCATTTATCCTTAGACTGGATACTTTTCTCTGACGAGGCTACTTTTTCATTAAATGGGCACATAAATCGCAAAAACTGTTGTTATTGGGCTGCAGAGAACCCCCATTGGACGAGGAAACTTCATATTCAGCGCCCACAGAAAACTAATGTGTGGACCGGAATAATACGCGATAGAATTGTAGGACCATTTTTCTTTGATGACACTATTAATGGAGCAAGATACTTGAACCCCAACTTAACCGACGAGAGGCTATGGTTTCAGCAAGATGGGGTCTCGCCACACTACGCTGCTATTGTTCGCCAATATCTGGACAGAATTTTTCCAGGTAGGTGGAATGGAAGACGAGGTACTATTGAGTGGCCTGCAAGGTATCCAGACCTTACACCGCTGGATTTCTTTTTATGGGGACATCTCAAAAGTAAAGTCTACAACATTCAAAAACCCAAAAACATAGCAGACCTACAGGAAAGGATAAAAGAGGAAATCAATAAAATAACACCGGAAATGTTGCGTAACGTAAGAGACGAAACATACCACCGACTGGGATGTTGCCAACAAGACAATGGTGCACATTTTCAGCACTTGTTATGTTGAAAATAAAATAAACTTTTAAATTACGTTCTGATTTTATACAACCCCAAAAACGCACTAGAAACTAAAACAACGTTGTGTTATCAGGTTCTGCTTCAGACTTAGACACAGTGTAACGGAAACATTTGAAAAACTATGTCAGGCCCATGAAGATAGTGTTTTGTTGTCGAGAGCACAGGTTTTTAGGTGATTTAATAAAATTTTAAAAGGAAGAGAATCAATTGAAGACAAGCCTCGCAGCAGAAGGCCTTTATCTTCAAGAATCAATGAAAATGTTGCCAGAATTCACGATATCATGTGTTTAGATTGTTGTGTGATAGTCTAAATGATCGGTCAAGAGTTGAATTTGACTCACACAACCGTTCATTATATTTTGACCATCACGGCAATGCTCCTCTAATTGTCACACCGCGATTTCTATCAACGAGTTTTTTACCAGTAAAAACATTCCTGTGGCTCCTCAGCCCCCTTATTCACCCGACTTGAGTTCATGTGACTTTTTCTCTTCCCAAGTTTTAAAACTCACCTCAAGAGGCGTCACTTTGGGACATTTAAAAATATATTCCAACTGAAGGCTATTCCAGTTTCAGCACTGCTATGAGGAATGGAAGACTTTGGAAGAATTTGTAATGTCATATTAATAAAAAAAATAGAAAAAAATTAGTCTCATTACTTAATTTACACACCTCGTATACCTAGTATACCTAGTAAGTTTTGCACATAATTTAAAGAATGTAGCAATCTTTAGAACTCGACCTTCGTTTCGCAATTTTAACATATCAGTTTTAAGAGCAAAATTCCGATGAAAGAATGTTGAGATAAAAATTCGAGTATTTTTGTTAAGATAAATAACCTACAAATAAATATAAAAAACAAGAAAAAATTATTTAAATGAACAATTATTAAAAATACAAAACATTATTACATATTATTTGGTTTTAATATTTTATTTTCGAGTTTCCATAATATACAGTATCGGCTATCGAACGCTTTGTACGAGTATATGTGGAAACTATAGAGAATTAGCATTAGCACCAGCAGGAAACAAATATTATCAGCGTTGCCAGTTTATACGGTCCGCCAACGCGATAAAATGTTTGGCAGCATATAAAGAAACAGGTCACTATTAATGCAGAAGGTATATCAGCGCCATCTGCTTACATTTTACAGTCTAATCGCTCAGTTAATTCTTGGAAACAACAAAATTTTATTGTTACCAGTCTCATTCGTTGTCTCTGATGTGCCACTTTTTTCAGTCAGCGTGAGAATTATAATTATACCTGGTATTTTTCGAATCACTATTTTCAATATTTTAACTAAATTTACCGTGAAGATCCTATATTAAATAGATTGGGCATGATTAAATAACTGAACAGCTCCGTTATTATAAATGAATAAAAATGTGTTCCTGAAAAGGATAATCCAAAATAATAGAAAGTTTCTTGTGAAGATGCTTCCGAGTTATGCAAGATGTAGATTAAGTACGCCTGCGGCGAGATTTCTAAACTTGGGGCTAATTTTCCATGCAAAAATTCAGCAACTTTCTGTAAAAGTCGTTCAGAAAGATTAACTTGATGGAAATACGAAGTATCCTCTAAATATTTACATTGTGCTTATTTATTTATTAAAGAAACATATTCAAATAAAAAAAAAACGTTAAAACAAATTGGAGGTCTTTTAGAAAAAAATTGTAGGGCGATTTAGAAAACAATTATTACTCAATACTAACATTTCAATACAATAATTATAATTAGTATCCTAAAGTAAGTAGATACTTAAATTCGTAATTATATTTTAGTTTATTTAAAGAAGATATTTCTGCAGATTTTAAATGATCTTGTTATTCTGAATTCGTAGTGTCTTTTAAAATCTGCAAAAATATACAGGGTGTCTCCTTTAAATTAAAAAAGTTAAGGGTATTTCCGGTGAAACCAGGAGTACAGTAGTAACAAAAAAATATGGCATCAGATGTGTTATGCGTCATTGTACTTGCCTGCAAAGTTTCATAAATATCGTCCTTTTCGTTTTAAAGATATTTACTTGGTTCCATACTTTATCCCAACCCTGTATGTCCAAATTTTGTATATTAAAAAGAATTATTATCCTTAATTATTAATATTCACACATATTAATGTATCATCATAGTATTTCTATTTCTAAACATAGGTTAGGATATTTTGTTTGAAATTACACTTTCGTCCTTGGGACTGATATCGGTGGAAAACAATATAATTTTAAAATGGTTTTATTAGGAAAACATTAAATTAAAACTAAACTTCTCTCAAAGGTGGATGGCATTTTCTCTTCTTCATTGATGTAACGATGAGAGTCCTCACCATAGAAATATCAAAAATGAAACCCTAAGGAGAAAATAGTGTGTCGGAGCTCATGCGCATAACGGTGCTGGCTCGGTAGGACCAGTGCATATTTTTATTGATCGAACAAATAGTTTTTATCGGTCAAAAAATTAAAATTGTAATTTTTTGTTTGACATTTTAAATCTTCCTTTTAATGAACACAAAAATGCGCAACTTTTGTATAATTTAACCAACTTTCTATCTGTTACCGTTTAAGAAATAGTAGGGACCCTGTATAAGTATCATATTATTTTTAAAATAAAAATTCTTTTAAAAAAGAAAATGCTAGTCCAGAAAATTAATGGTTTACCGAATTCAGAAGATCATATTTATTATTTATTTTATTTTTATTTTTAAAATGTTTTATTAAATGTTATTACATTTCAAGGAGGATTTTACAACAAAAAGACCAAGATTTGTTCTGTCAGAAAATAAGATGTTATTAATAAACAGGCTATGGATCATTTATCACCAGCGCTTCGCGACGACAGGTCTATTTACAAGCAGAAAAACACTCATTTGGATGAAGAGGGAAGAATCTCATGAATTCACTACATCATCAATTAATTTGGTTTTGCGATAAAAAAGGTTAAAACTGATAAGCTGTCTAAAAATAACTGAGATTCACTTAAAGATAGCATGATTTTAGACATTCTTTACTTAATAGGTACTTCAATTGTTTTTTTCAATGTTCGGCACTTAGAAATGTTACATTTTGATATTTTTGATATATTATGTAAAAGTACGAAAATTCGGCTACCTGGATTTTGTTTTTTTTGCTTAGATTGTATTTTAAATTTTTTAGGAATTATTATATAATAATCGGTAATTTAAGATGTATCGAACTTGTGTGGATGGTGTGTAATCCGTTTCAGAAATGCTTTGAATAATTAAACCATAATTTTTGTTCGTTTTATGATTTTGGTGTCCCAAAAATGTGGGGTATAACTATGGAAAAATAAGCAGATATTTTAAGTTTACCTACTTATATAAACAGGGCGTAATTACCACAAATATAACCGCCCTTGAAAAGCAGGCACTCTCGAAAAGTACGCTTGGGCGCAAATACCACATATTTAGATAGTGGGCGCACAGTTAGTTGCGCAAAATCGTGCTTTAGGTGCTAGTGGGTATCATGGTTACAAATGACGTGTATAATTTAATAAATGACTATCATCTAAATTTAAGTGATGGCTTTATAATTTCTTCCACATCGAAAACATGAGACACTTTAACTGCAAAAAGGTCCACGTCGTGTTTTTTGCTTGCTATTTGTAACTGGGGACAGAGAAGGTGGGTAAATACCATCTACTATGTCCCGGTGGTGTAACTTGTCAAATTCAAAGTAAAGTTGCTTTAGATGGATTTTTTAATTTTTTGCTGGCAATGAAATATATGCTTTTAGATATCTATAACAATAAACAATCCTTTTGCAACGACAGGTCCAATTTTACTACTTTCGGTGTAGGGATTTCGACCGCGTGACCAGATATTTACGTTTTTCAACGAAATTCGGGATACAGCTTGAACGCAGTAATAGGAACATGGATTAAATTGTGAAAATAAACTTGTTAACACTGTTAATTTCATATATTAGAATAATTTATTGATAACAAAACAGGAATTACTTCCTAATTACAATGATAATATCAATATTAGATCTACTTCTCTGTATCTGTATTGTGTGGAGGGTGGGTTAACTCACGCTACTTAGGCCTCACTACGCCCATCGTGCATCCTTCTAAGTAGATAGATGTTAAAGCTATTTATTGCATAAATTAGATGACATATCATGTCTATATTAAACTCAGATAGCTGTCCCCAAAAAGTCCTCTCGTCCGTCACCATTACATCAAAGCTACCTATCCCAATGTTCAGGTAACAAGGTTGATGCAAAGGTGACGTCATAATGTCAGAAGTTCTACAATAGACACCTTCTAGCTCGTGAGCCAGTCTATACTATTACAATTTTTAGATAAAAGTTTGATCTGTTATTTCTTTTATTATTTACATGATTCCAAAAATGTCTGACATTTTTAGTTAAATTGTGTTCTTTTTTTTATGTTGTTACGTTTTTGAGCATTTACCCTTCTCAATTTCTTAAATTTATCATCATGAAAATCTGTTATTATCCTTACCCTGGTAGATCTATCTTTTTTAATACTTAATACTACAATTTTTATATATTTAAACGTTATATAACTTTTTACTCTCCCTAAATGTGATGTCCGAAGTAAATATATATTTTTGTTAATGTGATGTTATATTCAATGTCAGATAAAGAGCATTTCTGCATAGTCTATTAGGACTGGTATAATGTTTTTTATGGTTCCTAAAAAAAAAGGCTGATTTTGGACAGGTGTCGTTTTTGTAAAAATGTCTTAAATTGTTTTCTTACTCGTCCTGGATTAAACTTAGTTATACTCGTAAATAAATCAACCAATTTGCTATCTAATTGATCTCCAAACTGGCATTGAACTGCTAAACTTTTTAGTTTAACGCTCCATTCTTGAACGAATTCGTTTTCTTGTTTAAAAGAAACTTTTGATTTGTCGTAATAGTATATTAAAGCTGGAAGAATATTAGTTTATGTTGTTTCTGGAGTCTTTGGCATACATAAATTGCTTAGGAAAAATATATAGTCCTATGTTTCATGGTTAAAATTTCTCAGAAATCTTTCGGACTACATCAATTTAGATAAACATTTGTAATTGAGCTTATTTTACCTTCCTCATCAAAAGTTATATATGTTATTTGAAAACTATTTAAGTATCGCTTCGATTAAAATCATTTTCAATTATTTAAAAATATATATTAAATATAATTTATGATCTATTGTAATATTTCAACCCTTAAAAACCGCACACCTATTACGAAATTTAAAAAAAAATATTTTTCACTGGTGAATTCATAATTAAATTCCGGGCTTGTTTTTCTAATTTTTCGAAATTTTTTATCCCCATTTGCAGAAATTTGACAGGTAAAAAAAGATTCTTAGAATGGTTTTTTAAGATGGTGTTTGTATAGAATTTTGTTAAAGGTTGATGGCAGAAGAGAAAATAAAGAAAATATAAAAAGATAAAATAATAGATTTTATTTCCACTTAAAAAAGAAAAATAAACATAATAGAGATCGGCTTAGGGATAGATACAGTTTGAGCTAGGAAGATGTTGTTAAATTTCTCTACAGATCTCTACAAAATGTTATAAGTAAATATCCCGATAGCTCAAAATTTCGAAATGTGACTTTAAATTTTTAAGAGGGAAAACGGTCTTACTCAACGTTCATTAAATACGGACGCGATATGCATTTTGCACTATGATAAGATTCGTAGGAATTAATTGCTTGTAAAGAAGCGAATTTTAGATCGAATTTAGAGGAATTTTAACAGAAAAATTGGGGGTTTTGTTAAATATCTCGGCAATCAATTGATTTAGGAAGAGTCGGCTCACGGCGTTGAATTTCTCTACAAAATGGTATATAATTTGAAAATTTGTAAATAATTTTCAACTGGAGATGCTACCATTAGAGATAGACCTGTATATATACTGATACGGAAACACACTGTATCTCTATTTATTTTCCCATTTTCACAAGACTCTCAAAAGGGGTGGTTCGGTTTTTTTGATATCTTTCTAACATTTTACCTCCTAAGTCCGCCTCTATGAAATTCTCAAGAAACCACGTGTTAAATTGAATATCAATATTTTGGTCAGAACCTCTTATTGAATTATTGAAATCTCGGTGTGGAAATGTGGTAGATTATATTGGAAATTTGTTCCTATTGGCAAGAAGATTTAAATATTTTATGCAAAAAAATTCAAAACGTTTAGGTAAAATGTATTTGTGATTTTGACGTACAATTTTTCACTTCAGACATTGTATAAGGGTCAAATAAGACCCAATCTTGAATACTTATCAAATATTTAGGAAGCCACCAACGAAGTTTCCATTCTTGATGCCATTCAGAGGAAGGATATTCGCTTGATTTACGATTCTAATCTTACTAAACATCTTGCTCCCTTCGGCAATCGACATATTATGCGTCAAATTAGAAATCTAGCAGAACTTTATTATATCTAAATTAATGTTATCAAGATAGAATGTTTGTTCGAGATAATCTCAATTGTATCTCTTATTTATTAATATAGTCTATAGTTATTTCTGAGTGAATAGAAGGTCCTCCATTCTACGCTTCTCTGTCTGTTATACTTACTTTTTATTGTTTTCTAAAAGCTGTATTGTAGGAGAATTTCATCTGAATGCATTCCCATTATTTTGTCGTTTTCCAACTCTATAAAGAGCGCAGTAGTCACGACCATATAGATTGCTGATTGGTGACATTCGTGCAGTCTGTATAATACTGATCTGGCTTCACCTTGAATGAATATGTATAGTGGTGATAGGTTTAGCATGACTTCTATGGCTGCTATTGGAGATGTTTTATTAGTTTCCGAGGCTTGCTTGCCTTTAAATATCGTTGAGCTGTCGAGTCTTTGGCCACCAAACGACCGATCCGTAGGTTGTCATAAGTCTTATAATTCTTATTATGTTATCAGAGAAGTTGTTGAAAGTATATCTTAAGAATTATGCTCCAATTGCGTTCTCCGTCTTACCAAAATTAAAAATAACCAAATATTACCAGTTCATTCTTGCATTATAAACCTAAATGACATTAAAATAACATTAAAAAAACAAAAAAATTATAAAAAAGCACGTCTCTAGCAGTTCAATATTCTTTATTTCCGCAACTATAACTGAGGTAAAACATATAATAACAGGTTTAGAAAAGAAGAAGACATTGAAACTCATTTCAGACTTTATAGCTGCCCCACTCACAAATATTATCAATACAAGTCTCTCTACACGCATCTTTCCTCAAACTTTTTAAGCAGTCTCTAATTATTCATATATATAAAAAATACCGAAAAAGCAGAAATAATTAACTACAGACCGATAGCCCTGATTTCTTCACTATGGAAATCCTAAAAAAAAGTGATAACACATCGAATGTGTATGGCTTCTTGGAAAAAACAAATTGTTATCAAAAAGACAATATGAATTTAGGGAGGGAAGTTCAACGGAAGATGCATTAAGGGAACTAACTAACAAAATTTACTGTTTAATTGACAATAAAAAACCATCAATAGGAATATTTTTAGACTTGGTTAAAGCTTTCGACACCGTCAATCGTTGTCATTTATTAAATTTCCTTGAAGGGGCATATCCAATAAATTAATGCAGTCTTATTTAATAAACAGAAAACAGAAAACCAAAATACAAAATATCGCCAGCATTGATCAAATAGTCTTATGTGGTGTACCTCAGGAAACATTATTGGGGCCTCTACTCTTTATAGTCTACCTGAACAATCTCTTTTTAGTTGAAAATAAAGCAAATATTATCAGCTTTGCAGATGACACGTAATGCATTACGAACCTACTGACTGGTATAATTTGAAAAAATTTGTAGAGCAGGATTTCCCCAAAATAAAAACATGGCTTGACTACCGATTACTATCTATAAATTTAAAAAAAACAGTATACCTACCTTCTTTGAGAATTTCCAACGAATTTATTATTTATTAATCGTTACCAAAATTGGCACAGGTGCATAACTTTAGGCAAGGAATATTATTTATTTTATTATTTCACATTTTTTTCTTACAGAAGTCCCACATGAGCGATTCCTGATAAAAAAATTAGATCATACCTTATTTTGACGAAACCTTTAATTTTTATGTAAAACTGTTATACTTGTTTAAACTTTTAACCGTTTTCTAGAAGAACGCAATTAAACACGTCATATGTCTCTGAAAAAAAAATAACTTAATAAAAATAACATGCTCAAAGTAAATGTTCTACATGGCATACTCCTATTTCCACGCCTTTTCCAATTTGTTTTGATGAAAGACTTTCAAATATTAGCCGCATCTTGTATTTTTCCTGAGTTCATTTCGCAAAGAACTTCCTACGGACTTCCTTCATATGTCCCCAAAATTAGAAACCCAGTGGGTTGTAATTAGGATTTCTGAAATATTACATGAAATCTCTTTTCGAGACTCTTTTCTTGTTTACTAAAGAAAACGTCAATCAAAGTTAGAATGTTGAAAATAATTTTTTCTCTGCTTTATTTATTTTATATATACAAGAGTAACATAAAGTACTCGAAAATACAAAATAAATTGTGCGGGCCGTGCGGTTTGCAGCAACGTATCTGCCTAAATGCGGGTACAGATCTGAGAATGTACGCGTATGAGGCGAGCCGAGGACGCATGAGCATGCAAATGTGAACGGGCGTCCGAGGTGCGGCAAATTGCCTCGTTGTGTGCGCCGTACGGCCTCGCCCCGATCCGTTTGTTGGCGGTACATCAAAGGGAGGCAATGCGCAGTACGTATATGCTCAGTCTGGACGGAGAAGTTGTACCATACAGCACCGTATAGGTTATAGCGAGTTTTTTGGATTTATTTTGCATGGAGTGGAAGCAGAAAAACGTTCTGCTTCTCCTGAATTTAAATAATCAGCGTCATGTCTTAAAAGAGCAAAACGCCAGTTCTATTACAACACCATAAAAAAGAATATCCATAGCAGGAAATCGGCTATCGATTCCTTTCTCTCCTTTTTTCTTTAATATGTCGGATAAAATAATAAAACGTGCACTCAACTCCGCGACGTCATCCTCATCCTTCATTTTTGTTTTAATTTTAAGAATGTTCTGGGTATAGGGTTGCATGCTCGCAAATTTACTGGATCAGTGGCGAACAGCGCTTCGTGCGTCCACCATTCGTGTTTACAAAATGCGTCGCACGAGGCATTCGGTTCGGACTCAACTTGCTTCATACGCGTACGTGCTCAGATCTGTACCCGCCTTGACATTAGGAAGCTAGCGTGTTCGATCCTCACTGCCGCCTGACCCTGTATGCGCTTTCTCAGAGTTTTTCTCATAGCAGTAGGCTGGGTTAATAATATCCTCTCCTACCGTGATGCTTACAATATAAAATAGCAATAATCCATATCAAGGCATGGTTTTTCGGGACGAGATTATTTTTTTTTACTGCCAGAATACACACCATTTTAAAATTAATTACATGCACCTGAAAATAAAAAGTAGAAGCTTGTACTCATATGATTACTGCAATTTGTATACTCATCCAAATGAATGCAATCATTTTAAGGTAATTCACAGTTTTCAACAATATCTTAAGGGGTTCCGGTAAGCTCCCCTAATCAAGCTTGTGTTACAGGTCTTAATCCTCCCAGTTAGTCTTGGGTTCCAGCTCCTAGGTGCACCAGATCAAACTTGTGTTCCAGTCTGTCTTTTCTCCTCTAGGGAGCTTCACGGGCTTATTTGGAAACCTAAATCCTTCTATTTCATTTAGTTCATACATTTTACCGATATGGTCTAGAGTACCGGTCCCACCTAGCTGGTCTTTAATAGGTGTTTTGAGTACCTTTCACAGTCATCTAGCGCCCAGGTTGCAACAATACATAATCTGGAAAATAGAACAATTTAATGAAAATTGCCCTTTTTAGTGACTTTTATGACACTTTAATTGTCAAATATATCCGTGGAATTGCTTTTGAGATTACAACTAACTGGTGACATTAATTTACGTGGGATACGAGTGTAATTGAAAACCGTACAAATAAAATATGCCCTGTAACATTCCGTTTGTTCCGTTTGAATGGTGCTCGGTATTTTAGTAGCGATTTCGACTTTGCACATTATTAGTCGATTAGTTTGAAATTGACCAGGCACGGATGTGGAAATGTATGCCATAGTATTGAAATGCCTCGGGGGGTATACATACCTTCATAAATGTTTTCTAATTAATTTACATACGTAACGAATCCAATAAAATTAAGGGTTCCAAATTATAAAATTATAAAATATTAGATTTTAACACCGTTTATTTGTATGTTGAAAGAAGGCCTTTGTAAATTATATTGCTCTCTATGGATCTACTTTAACACAAAAATAGTTTTGTGGGCTATAAGTTGCTATAACCTATAGTCGCAAGACTATTAATAATTTAAACACAGTGGGTAGTATTAATATAACATCAAGTAACTTTTTAAAATAAAGTACATGATCTCACAAACCAAAAATTCAACGTCCTAACTTCTAATACTACTATCGGCTTTCGGTCTTTCGTTCCAAGTTAAATCATTTCTCGTTTTTTTTTACGCTATGAGTTTACCCTTGTGGGCCTCAGTCTCGATAAGGTGGGAACCACCTTTTTAGCGTCTCTCGAATTATTTATTAAAAAGGTTCACTATAGGAAAGACTAGACACTCCAGGTTTTTATAGAACATCATTTCAGCTGTTAGAGATACATTTAAATGTACAGGGTGAAAATGACCATTTCCAGGGCTATAGGCCCCTCCGGGCATTGAATTTCAACAGATTTACAATGCCGACCCAAATTGCAATATCAAAGGGTCGGTGTCGATATAGTCAATCATTAGAATACGTATTTTAAAACTTGCAATTTAATGTCCGGAGGAGCATAATAATAGCCTAGAAGTATTCTTTAGGGTTGTAGTATGGTCGCCAATTATAATCCTTTATATTTACCTTCTTGCCTTCCGTTAGAAGTCGATTGTATCAAACTAAATTGATAAATACAGAAAAATATGTAAAAATACCCAGGGTGCAATATCTGAAAGCTGAAACATAATTCTACATTTAATACCTAATGTTTTATTGATAATCAGAAATCAGTTAGATATGGTTCTGAGCATACTACAATCTTTATAATCGAGATATAGAAGGTTTTATCGATGTCAATTCTTTCTAGGGCTATAACTAATAAACCACTCTGTATATAGTTTTGATATTTGGTACATACGTTTTCCTTCAATTTTCCAAACAATTAACTTACCAGTCATAAGAATAATTCCTTGCCTGTCAATTTATTAATTATGTCTTCCTCGAAAATTACTCCATGTAGATGTTTAAACTTAGATCATCAACATCAAATAACTAGTCAAATAACTAGTATAAATGTCTGATAAAATAACCAGCTAATATTAAACATCGAACTTTTTTATTGTCATTGACGCCTAGAAGCATATATTTCATTGCCAGCAAAAAATAAAAAATTCATCGATAAGAAACAATACTTTGAATTTGACAGCTCCCACCACAGGGACAAAGCACATGTTGTTCATCCCTCTTTCCTGTATCAAACTACAAATAGCAAGCAAAAAAGACGACGCGCTACTTTTTTCAGTTAGATGAAGGACTATTATTACTATAGGTATTAGTTTAAATTTTTTTTGACCCCTATCTAGAGTTGCCACCTGTCCTTTTTTCAAACAAATTGTCCTTGTGACTTTTTAAACTTTAAAATGTCCCCTTACAAGCTCGTCATCAGAAAAATTACCTGGTTTATAAAAATACAAGCTGATGTCTTTTTTTTTAGAAGCTCTGCAGAAGGACCTGGAGTTTATTAAAAATATAAGCCCTGGTTTTTTTTCTACAAATTTCTTTTTCGTAAATCTGGCAACCCTATTTTTATTCACTTTTCAAAAAGGTGGCAACCTTGCCCTTATCCGAGCAAGAAGAAACGTATTTGCTCGTCTCTTCATTTGCTTCACTGAAGACGTATAAATGCAGACGAAACTGTCCCCAATAATTTTTGTTTCACAGCTAAGGACAAGAAACTGTCATTTGTGACAGCCATGATTTGATTGCTCTTTTCCTCTGGTCCCCATTCATCGATTATTAGTTTCACCTGGAAGACACATATATCTGGACACCTTTGGTCCTCAGTTATTTTTTAATATAATATAATACATTTCTTCAGTACCTTTACATATCATTTCGTTCTATGTTTTATAGTCAATTTATGTTGACTTGAAATAGAATTAGTCAACGAAAAAAGCAAAGAACCTTCATTTGATTTGATTGGTCAAACTTTCTCCGGGTATTATTACACGCTATTAAATTATGTATTACTATATAATAATCTATCTCACAGCAGTTTTTTTAGAAATTAAGCTACTAGTGTAAAATACTTTTTTTTGTATTTAAACATTTTTAACAGACCACAATAATTTATGTCTTTAGGATCTATCTTTAAATTACTATCCAGGAGATTAGTCCTTTAGTTACCTCGACCCAAATTTTAGTTTGATCCTCAAATTTGCATATACCTTTTTGAAGCCATTAAACGGTATGGGACTATCATATTGGTTTTAAATTTACATAAGTAAGTATGCCCGTTGATTCATAAAAATTTGTATCACTTGAAGTATTTTACGAAATATATGTCCCTTTTTCTAGAAAAATTTAAATAAATTAACACCACCAATGTAGCATCGTTCTCATACTGATGGGGTACCATTAATAGCAAGTTGGCTTTTGACCGAATCTTCTTTTCTAATGCCTTATTTGCATGGTGGGTGAAAAGAAATAAATTTGAATTGATTGATCTGCCTTTCATAAATTCATGCTGTTCATCAGTGATACTGTTTTGAACGAAGTTATATAATTTGCAGTAAATTATTTGTTCAAATACTTTAGATGGAGCACACATAATATAGATTGATCTGTAATTTTCAATATTGCGTACACTAAGTACCTGACTTATGAATTGGTATATAAACTGCAGTTTTCCACATAACAGAGAATTTTGAGGTTTTTATGATAAGGATATGAAGCAGTGGCACTTTTAAAACTTCATGGCAACCTTTTAATACATATGGAGGGATGCCATCAGTACCCGCAGCCTTTTTAGGTTTCAACTTTTTTATTGCTGCTAAATATTCAGATTAATTTATTGTATTTATTGTCATTGAGAGTAAAACTGCCACTGCCTGTATTCTTACCTCTCTTTGTATTAATATAATTCCAAAAAATATTTATATTTTTATTAGCTGTATCTTCTATATTCTTAATATATTTTTTGTATTCGATTTTTGTAAGTAATTTAAGTTTTCTCCTTATTTCTATGTGCAAATCTGAAATTTTGCCCAATTTTACTTAATTTTTTTTTAACTTTAATAAGCTCTTTTATTTCTGTATTCTACCATTTAGGATATTTTAGTGTTGGTATAAACTGAATTTTGGTACACTAGTTGAAAATATATTACTTAAAATATTATAGAAGACATCTAATGCACTATTGACATTAGTCTTCCTCCCAATCAGTAGCTCTAATAAGTTCATACAATAGAGGAAAATTTGGTTTTTTAAAATTGTAGGAAAATTTTGTATTTTCATTCAAGTCGGTCCTATGAAATAATTTTTTTTTAAATTAATTGAAATTTCTAAAGGGGGATGATATACATCTTCCTTTGTCACAGGAAATTCGCATTGATAAACAGTACAACTATTTTCGTCATAGGTAATAACTAAATCTAAAGTCTTTCCTTGAAAGTTCAGAAAATTATTAAATAATTGAAAAGAATTAAAGCTTGGAAAATTATTGAAAGCAAAAAGTTTTTCATTAGATATATCAATTGCATCACTAGTGCCTTTGATTTCTGGTAAGTTGAAATCTCCGGTTATATAAAAATTATTTACACATTCTATATTATCTTGTAAAAAACTGAAACAAGATTTATACACTATAAGAGAACTTTTTGGTGGAATATAAACACAGCCAACAATCAATTTCGTATGTTGAACCCTAATTTGTAATATTACTTCCTCAAAAGATGTACTTGTTTTAAGAACCTTTAATATTTTCCATTTTTTATGCAAAGCTATCAATACACCACCACCTTTACATTTTTGAGTCACTTCCTTATTCGTATCTGCTCTAATTAAATTGAAATTATTTATTATCTTGAAAAATGTTCTTCAAATTGTCGAATACAATTACGAATTAAATGTGACCAGGTTCTTACAGTATTTTAACTTCCAATTCGAAAATGAGCCATTAAAATAAAATAATTTTGTTCCAGTGTAAACATTAACTAAAATAAATTATATACAGTCATTAACTTTTACGAGTTATAGTAAATAAATTTGTATTTACCAACAGAAAAGAATAATCTCTAAAAATAACTGATTGGGGTTTATTAATGTTAAATGAAAAATGCAATAAAACTGCTGATAAAATGTAAACAAATATAATATAAATATCATCAGTCCCCAAATGAACGCCAGTGACATTTCTGTCAAGACTAACAGTTAATTTTATTTTAGTTCATTTTTTAAAGTGTCCTTTTAATATTGAAGCCTCCTTTAATTTAATTATAAAATTGGCCTTAAGTTCAGTTAATTCATCAAATTTGTTCTATTTTGGATTTTGATGTTTTGAGTTAAAAAATATAAACCATTTTTGGTGCACGCTTCTCAACGATTTGGACTATGGAATCCACAATTAATTTTGATTACATTTATTCCATGACACTCTGTACAATATTGTTAATTTGGTTCTAACTTTAATAATTGAAATAAAAAAAAATTGTCTGGCATGCGGTTTTATAAATGCGTATTCCTTACAACTACAAAAAATTAAAATAACAATTTATTAATTTTCCAAAAATTTCGGAAAGGTAAAAAAACATTTAGTGATATTTTCGGCTGCAGCACAGCAGAAAAGAATAATTTGGGATATTGAATATCGTGAATTAAAGGACATTTTGAAAGCGCAGGTTCCTCTGGAAGAGCGGCGGCTGGCTAGCTGGAGACGGTTGTTTGCGAGCACGAGTTCATTTCAGTTTCGCTCCAAGTGCTCCACGAAACGGTATTATCTCCAATTCGTATCCAGTCAACTAAACCAACTTACGCTCCAGCTAAACAAACTTCAGAATTTGTTTGCGACTTTCCCAGTGTGAGTACGATTTATTTCAAGTTCGACAGCTTTAGTTTTGCTTGGATTTGACTCCCTGACTTTTTTAAATTAAATATAAATGTTTTCAAACTGCACAACATGCATATTTAGAAGGTATTTTACACAGTTAAAAATATTATTAAGTTAATTAAATAAATGTTATGGCAATTAACTATATAACTAGATATACGTTTATTATAAACTGTGGTTTAAAAAGTTTTAGAAATCTTCAAACATTTCATTCATGAATTTTGAAATCTTAAATGTTGTTCTCAGTATGTAGAAATGTTACCAATTTTTGTATTTTAATGTTATTTTAATTCTTCACTGTTCATTTATTTCAACCGTTATGACTTCATGGAAATAACCAATTGCTTGGTATCAATTTTTAATATTTTTATGTAATTATTATATTATTTACATAAAAAAATCAAAATTCTGAAGATACTGGTATAGAAATATACAAGCAATTTTCTAAATACATGTAATCATTAATAATCAAAGAATGTAGCTATTACGAAAACCATAGTGCGTGAGATTTAAAAAAGATATAAATAAAACGTGATTTTTCACTGAATTTTCGTTATATTTAGAAAACTAGTCGAATATTTAAGAGTACAGAGAATTAAAGAAAAACATCCTGCTTGTAAAACGTTCTTAATTCACCGCGATCACTAGTTAAAATAATATTAAATATGATACTTAATTGGAAAATAAATAATATTAACCTCTAAAATAAAAGCATATTTTATTTCAGTCATTGATTTTGAAATAACGTTATTAAATTTTTTTATTTTTAAACGAAAACGTATTTTTAGTAGTAGTACTAGTAGTAGCAGTAGTAATAGTAGTAGTAGTAGTAGTAGTAGTAGTATTTGTAGTAAATTCTGGAAATAACCAAATTATATTAGTATTCCACTGACCAATATTTATATCTAATTAGCTGATACATAAAGGTATAAAATATGTAGGTAATAATAAATCGGAAGAGTTATAAATCCTGGCCATAACTTTTTATAGAAAAATAACACCATTAATAAAATTTCTATGCGTTGCTCTAAAGTTAAGATGTATATTTTTCTACTGTCGCATAAATATTAGCATCTAATAAATTTGTTCTGGCGCCACTGATCTAATTTTATGTAGATTACGATTATGATTTTTTCATAAATTAAGTTTTTAAAATACCTTGAGATATTTCCTAATTAATTTTAAATGTGAGAACATGTCTTTCAACATCCATTCGAATTTTATTTATAATTTATTTTTCGTAGTTAGGTAAACATTTTCTATTGACAACTAAATATTGGGACGGTAAACGAATATTATTAAATAGGCATGGATAATGAAATATGTTATTTATCTGCCAATTATGATGGTGGGTAAAGTTTTCCGGGTCTTCCTAACCTGTAAGTCAAATGGCACTATCAATCATCTTTAAGTCGCCCTGGAGCACCAGTGCAAATAATAATAAAAGCCATCCCTTCTCACACCCGTGAGGGGATGAATTAGGGAGAGTATTATTATATTATTATTATTAATTCAGTCAGCAATAAGATTCGTTTTATATTTTATTATCGGAAAATATAGTGAAGAAAAATCCTTAATGAAAATAGCGACTAACATAAAAATTTTCAAGCGACACTTTAACTTACAAATATTATATCTGTATCAAGCTAGAGTACCTTTAGATTTGGCACATTCTCAGAAGACTAATTCTAGACTAATTTAGACTGATTTTAGGCTAATTTTAGGCTTATTTGAGGATAATTTTAGGCTAATTTGAGGTTAATTTGATGCTTATTTGATGCTTATTTGATGCTTATTTGATGCTTATTTGATGCTTATTTGATGCTTATTTGATGCTTATTTGATGCTTATTTGATGCTTATTTGAGGCTAATTTTAGGATAATTTGAGGATAATTTTGGGCTATTTTTAGGCTAATTTTAGGCTAATTTACACTGATTTTAGGCTAATTTTAGGCTAATTTTGTGCTAATTTAAGGATTATTTGAAGTTAATTTTGGGCTAATTGGAAGCTAATTTGATACTAATTTGAGGCCAATTTGAGGCTAATTTGAGGATAATTTTACTATATTTTTGGACTAATATGAAGCTAATTTTAGGCTAATTTTAGGCAAATTTTGGGCTAATTTTAGGCTAATTTTAGGCTAATTTAAATATAAAAAACGATAAATAAAAATCTTAAATCACTGTAATGAATAGAAAAACACATACTGGTGTTTTCAATTCTTTATTTTTCTATTTTTATTAGATTATATTAAAGGGACTAGTAATTTTTTTAATAAGAAATGTAATGCAGGATATTTGTTGGAAGATATATGATAACATAGGAAGAGGCTACTGTCAGAAATATGTTGCAGGCAAATTTAATATAAATAAGGCGTATCTATTCTATACGATATCTTTGATTTATACTATCTGGTCCTATTACATATGAATGATTTAAAAAAATATAAATAGAACTCTACTATAATCAGAGATGGTAACGTAAAAATTTTACAATTTTTAAAATGATTACAAGAGGTGTATTTTGGAATTCCGAGCAACAATCTTATAGTCCCTCGTCTAATTGCAAAAAGTGACACGTCGTGTTTTTGTTTGCTATCTGTAGCTAAGTACCAGGGAAGGGGTTGAACAATATACCATGTCCTGTTGGTAGGAGCTCTCGTGTAACCTGTCAAATTCAAAGTAAAGTTGCTTATCGACGATTTTTTTTTTCGTTTTTTGCTTCCAGACGTCTATAACAATTAAAAAATCTCTTTTTCTTTCTGTTTTGCTATTTCCAGTGTAGG
The DNA here is from genome assembly GCA_927349885.1 of Psylliodes chrysocephalus. Classification (NCBI taxonomy): domain Eukaryota; kingdom Metazoa; phylum Arthropoda; class Insecta; order Coleoptera; family Chrysomelidae; genus Psylliodes; species Psylliodes chrysocephalus. Next base: position 28,321,297 of record OV651826.1, on the reverse strand, counting down.
GATTTCGTCCACGTGACAACGAAATTCGGAATGTAGCGGTTTTATAAACTTAACGTGATATTGCAAGCATTTTTTGTGTCGACTGAAGGGTTGATATGCAAAAACCCTTGAAATAGATGCAAAAACGGAACCAAAGTCTTAATTTCAAAAAACCGAATTTAGTTGAAAAACAAATATCCGATTTTGTTTTCTTACCTTCTTTAATAAAAATAATTCAGAATATGAGTCACATAAAACAGATAGTGGTTATAGCAACTCAAAATTTTAAATTTTTTCAATAAATGTCAAATAAATCTATCATAGAGTAAACCTTGTAAAAATTAAGTGAAGCTGTGATTGCCAGAAAAGAATAAGAATCAAGACTAAGAGGTGCTGACGAAAAATTATATTAATGTTAAATGTATTAAAATGTGAAAATGTATCGCACAATCTTATGTTAGTTAAAAATTTGTAAAATCGTGGACTTCGTCATATTTGGAAATTTATAAAAAATCATCCCTTATTACAGAAGGTTGTGTATCTGTAAATCTGTGTATGTTCTAAATTTTACACTTGAATCTCCTATTATAGAAGCAAATCAAATTAGAATAACAAGTAGTTTGTGGCATGAGAGTATTGGTCATTCGTCGAAATTTCCAGTTGCATAATTATGTGAAGTTTCTAAAATCAAAGCAGTGTCGCAGTCGCAGCCGATATCTCTCTATATTTCAAATTTCACTAAAACAGAAATTGAAGTCTCACTATCTGTCTATTTAGAATTAAGGCGAATTTGAGTTTCGATAAAATTTGCCATATGCCAATAATTTTTATTTTATTTGTGCACCGGTTGTAGTTTTTCAAATTCTTATTCATCCTCTGGACATTGTGATAAATTAATCTATTTTTCAGGCTTAAATTAGACTTACACACATGTTTGGACCCTTAATGATTGTAGGGTTCATTTTTCTTGTTCGATATCAATGGTATTGAATCAATTTTTAATGTTGATGGCTGAAGCTGATAGATTTCAGCCACAGGGTATTTTTTACAATAACAAACTGAAAATAAAGAGAAATTAAAATAACAAACCAATATTATATTAACACTAAAACAAAAGCAAGTTTGTAAATATTAATAACTATTGGCACAAAACAGTATGATAACTGCATTTTTCTTAGACGCTTGTTTCTAACTTTTCGTTATTGAAACCCATCTTTTAAAAAAATGCTTAAATTTGGAAGGTAGTGAAAATATATCTAGGTGAATCAAAATGCAATGCACCTTCAACCGCAACAGCCATTTTAATTTTAAAATTTGAAGATTTGCACGAACTGACAACTGACTCTGAAAACTATCATTTTGACACCAACGCCATCCCGTTAATTGGAGTGGTTCTAAATTACCCCTAATTTACCCAACCGTACGCGCATTAAAGTATTAACAGGGATTAAAATAAGGGTAGCTTATTGTTTATGTATTTGGAAATTTATAATCATCCCTTATTATAGAAGGTTGTTTTTCCGTTTGAGTTGCTATCCCCTGTGTTAGATTGGTTTATCTTATACGTAGATAATGTGATTAAAATAAGGGTAGCTTATTGTTTATGTATTTGGAAATTTATAATCATCCCTTATTATAGAAGATTGTTTTTCCGTTTGAGTTGCTATCCCCTGTGTTAGATTGGTTTATCTTATACGTAGATAATGTGATTAAAATAAGGGTAGTTTATTGTGTATGTATTTGGAAATTTATAATCATCCCTTATTATAGAAGATTGTTTTTCCGTTTGAGTTGCTATCCCCTGTGTTAGATTGGTTTATCTTATAAATAATGGGACTTAGTCCATTAGATCCTGGAACTCAATAGTTCATGATTAAATACTCTGATTTCTAACGGTCATTATTAGGGCTTGGAAAATATGCACTTAAAAATAAGTCTTAAATATGTATGCATTTATGCGTTAACAATAGACAAAATGGCTTTTAAATATGCAAAATAAAAAGATAGTCATTTTTGATGTTTAAATTTTATTATACACTTTTTAAACATATGATTAGATGATTTTACATTTCTATCAATTAAATCTAATTAATTATTATTATTATTAGAATGAAAACAGTAAGTTATTAAATATTTTTCAATGTTTTTAATAGTGAAACATTGTCTTCTATCACTTAAAATATGTTTGTACGCCGAAAATGAACGTTCTACTTCACAAGACGATATAGGTGCATATTTAAATTTTGAAATTAAAAGTGGTGAAATATTTGAATCCAATTCATTATTGAAGTTGCCAGATAAAACATTATTTATGCCCTCTAATGTTTGAAATCCTTTATTATTTAGTAAAACTGATGAAAATTTTCGTGTAACATTAATTTCCATTAACACAGACTTTCAATAAAAGATTTTAAATTTTTAACTGTTTGTATACTTTCAAATAATGCCATACCTCGAGATTCAAGCTTAGTTATGGCTGTGGCTATGCATGTATAATTTGCATGAATGTGGACAATATGGCTACAAACTATAGGATCGTTAAAAATATCGATGCATTTTTAAATTGCAATTGAGTCTTCTGGGTCAAAGTCGCAGATGACATCTTCAATTTAGTTAAAATTTATTGCAATAAAAGTAACGCAGTTTAACTGGTTATGGTGGCAATGGAATTCCTGGCAAACGATCCTTATAAAATTGAACCCGAAGAGGAGCTTTTACAAAAACCTTTTTAATATTTTTAATTAAATCATTTACGAGTGGAAATTCATTCCCAATCGTCTCAGCCACCCTATTTAAACCATGTGCTAAGCATGTGCAATGGATTAAATGCGGATAAAATATTTTTAAGTTTCCAGCTGCTTTTATCATGTATGCAGCAGCATCAGTGACCATTAATAAAATATTGTTTGTAGGCACTTGTCTAGGCAAATAAAAATTTGTTAACGAATCGTTAATAAATCTGGTTATCGTTAAATTATTTGTTTTGTCTAAAACTTCAACTGAAATTAAATATTTTTATCCCTGCGTATCAGTTGATTCATCAACCGAAAACCACACAGGTTTATCGTTAATTTTATTTCTTATAGAATTCAATGCGTTATCAAAATTAACTTGAACATATTTTTTTTGTAAAACGGAAGAACTGGGTAAATTTTTTTTTCTTAAAATAAGTTCCGACTCTAATTCTAATATGATATGAAATTTTTTGAATGTCTGGTTTTATTTACTGAAAATTTTCTATATAAGCATTTTGCCTTCTAAAATCAAAGCGCTTGACAGCAACATTCCTTTGCCAAAAAAAAGAATCGTACAGTTCGTCCTTTTTATAATAAACTTAATAAATTTAGCGAACCGTATTCATCGTTCTTCTATCTATAAATCTTTATTTAGAAGATTAATTTTATGTTTTTTAACTCTTTACAATTCATTGTTTGGAATATCATTATTAGCTTAACAAAATAGAAAAGATGGGAAACAAGTCCTACATTTTCTAACGAGTCATTTACATGGAAATCGTTAATGAAACACCTCTCGTAATGAAGTTCTTATCTGCCTTAGGGAAATCGTTCTGCCAGTGCTTGTGTAATGTTATTGTAATTCTGTTCCTCAATAATTGCAAATAGCTGAGGCTATTCGAATTTCCTCCAGCAAAAAAAGAGAATAATTATTTTTCTGTGGTTATGCCCGTCCATACATTAATTTTTTCTAGACTCTGTGTACGGTGTTCCCGGAACCAATGAAAAGTTTCACGAGTTCAATTTGTGCATTTATGTCCATTAATTTGTGTCGTTTAAACAGAAAGGTGTTACGTTTCGTTGGAAAGCATAATTTCGTTTAATTCATTTGTTTGGTTATTTTCTGTCGTAGTCAGACTATTTTTGAGCCACTTAAGTATTTTAAAGTGGTGAAATGTACTGTGTTTTAAAATTCGTAATACATGTCACGTAATACTGACATGTAAATAGACATATATTTATTTTCGCTGCCGTTGTAGATTGTCCAGTTTTAGGTTTTTCCAGTTCTGTTTTGCTCGATATTCGTTTTAAAATTTATTCACTGTGGAATATGTAATGGTGTTTTTGTTTAATGATATGCATTTTGCAGTGTCCTGTGCCTTTCATTTTCAATAATTTCTTCATTTTATATTTTCTGAGGAACGTTAAAACATTTAAAATACTTAATTAAAAGCTTACTTTATTTCCTTACCTTGTCCTTATTACCGTTAGGTTTAAGACAGTATTTTTAATGCCTTTCCAAGGTGATTTTCATTTTCTTAGCTTCTTCTTTAGTTTCTCATCTTAAAATAATACTATTGTATTTATTAATTTGGAATATTGCATATATCGTCGTTAATTTCACTAAGTGTCGTAACTATCGTTTTTTACAATTTTACAGGAGAGCGTTTTAAAGAAATTTAAAAAGTTGAACCAAATGGCAACAAGTAATGGTAACAATCTAAAATCTAATTTTTGGTATACTAGAAGATTAATGTGTCAAGTACATGTCTATACATCATTTTCTCCAAAAAACTTCTTTGATTTTTCTTAAAATGGCCGACAGTGAGATAAGTCACTTTGTGAATTTGAAAAACCATTGCGTAACGACATAAAACTGAGTTACGTCAATTCATTAGGATATACTATAGTGCAGAAAAATTTAATAAATAATAATTTATTAAAAAATTAACCACAATTGTATTAAAAATCAACAACAAACATACAGAACCAGATACAAAACCATTATAGGTAAAGAAATATAAATAATACAAATAAATTAAACAAATATTCTGTATTTAAAATAATAAAATTTAAAAAATAAATAATAATTCTAATAAAAAAATAACTATTAAAGTATTGAATCTTCTCGTAGGTTTTGCAGTTGATAAATAAAAATGGATTGAAAATGATTGACAGTATTTATTTTATATTTTTATAAAAAACTGACTTAACAAACTTAACTCAAATGTAGTACATAGTAAACATATAAAAGAAAAAGCTAGTAACATTATAAGCTTCAACACTTTCCCCTGTTAAAAGCTTTTTTTTTTTAAGTAAGTCCCATTTCACCACAAAATTTTACCAATTTAATTTTTGGTAAAGCTTTAGTCATAACATCCGCAACTTGGTGTTCTGTAGGTATTTGCTGAATAGCTAGTTTTCCTTCCATAATTTTCTCCCTTATAAAGAAATGCTTTGTGTCTATATGCTTGGTCCTCCGATGAAATTCTGGATTCTGTGCTAACTTAACTGCAGCTGAATTATCTACTTGCAAGACAGGTACATGTGCAAGTTGCGTTTGAGATTTAAAAAGTCTACTTAACCATATAATTTCTTTTGTAGCTTCATTTGCTGCAACTATTTCTGCTTCAGTTGTAGATGTAGCAACCATACTTTGTCTTTGACTGAACCATGAGATTATTCCACCAGCGTAAATTATAACTATTCCCGAGGTTGAGCGTCCAGTTTTATTACAACCTCCGAAGTCGGCATCGCTGTAACATTCTATTTCTTTAGGTAATCCTGGACGATAAGTAATACCTAAATGAGTAGTTCCAGCTAGGTATCTAAAAACTTTTTTTAATCTAACAACATCTATGGAAGAATAATTTTCAAGACTTCTTGACAAAAAACCAACACTATATGCAAGATCTGGTCGGGTGCCAACCATCAGACACATTAGTGCTCCTACTGCTTGTCGGTATGGGTAATGAGAATTTGATTTTTCTATTTCTTTTCCCGATTTTAAAGTTGTAGAAACTTTTTCCATTGGTGTAGCTACTGGCCTGCAATTAGAAAAATTGAAACGATCCAAAACTTTTCTTGCATATGATGTTTGACTGATTTTATTTTGTCCTTCTGTATGCCTCTCTATCTCTAAACCTAAATAATATGTAGCTGTTTTTGAGGTAATTTTAAAATCTTCCTTTAGTTCCTCAATAAAATATTCAAATTCTTCTTGTCTAGTACCTGCTAGTAAGCCATCATCAACATACAATACTAGAAACACTTTATTATTGTTACGTTGTCTTATATATAAGCAAGGGTCGGCTTCATTTTGTGTAAATCCAAGTTTTATTAAAAATAAAGTTAAACGTTTATACCAGCAACGAGGTGCTTGTTTTAACCCATAAAGGCTACGTTTTAATTTGCAAACCTTTCCTGTTGTATCATCACATCCTTCTGGTATTTTCATATATATATTTTCCTCAAGGTCTCCATAAAGAAATGCTGTTGAAACATCAAACTGCATTAGACTCATATTTTCACTTGCAGCTATGCTTAAGATTGAACGTACTGTGGCGAGTCTTGCGACTGGGCTAAAAGTATCAGTGTAGTCAATACCTTGACGTTGTTTGAATCCTTTAACTACCAGTCTTGCCTTGAAGCGGTCAATAGTACCATCTGGATTAGTTTTGATCCGATACACCCATTTACATGGTAATGCTCTTGCACCCTCCGGCAATTCAACAAGTTCCCACGTAGCATTTTCATTTAAAGAAATCAATTCACTGTCCATCGCTTCTCTCCATTTTGATTTTTCTTTACTATTTATAGCTTCTTCATATGTTTCTGGAGTTTTAAAATTTTGAATGATTTCCTCAGCAATTAAAATATAATCATTAAAGTGTGAAGGTACTTTAAGTGTACCTCGATCTCTTAAATTGTATTTTGAGCAATTTGCATTTTCTTCTTCGTATATTTCAACATTTTCTTCTGTTTTGTCTATTAATGAGTTTTCACGATTGTTTGCATCTGGAATAACTTGATATTTATTTTCTATATCTTTATTGTCATCGATTAGTGGTAACTGAATTGTCTCAGTACAATCACTTAACTTTTCTTGAAATTTAACGTCTCTAGAATATATAACTTTTCTTTCTTCTTTTATCCAAATTCTATAACGTTCTTCTCCGTCATATCCAACTAAATAACCTTTTATAGCCTTTTTATCCATCTTTTTTCTTTTTGGATCTGGAATATGAGCGAAACAGGTTGATGATATTATTCTAAAATGGTTAATTCGTGGTTTCTTTCTCATCCATAATTCATATGGGCTTACACTATTCACAGACGATTTTCCGGTTCTATTTAGAATGTAAATTGCTGTGCTTACAAATTCTGCCCACATAGCTTTTGGAAATTCAACTTCTGGATTTGAATATGAGAATGTTCTTGTCATTTCAACAATGGTACGATTTTCTCTTTCACTAGCTCCATTTTGTTGAGGTGTGTATGGTGCAGTAAACCTTTGAATAATACCCTTTTCTCTTAAAATAGATTTAATTTCTTCATTGTCAAATTCTCCTCCATTATCACTCAATAATTCTTTGATAGTATGGCCTATATTTGTTGCATGAGACAACATATCTTTTAAAAAGATTTTTACTTCGGATTTTTCTCTAAGTAGATAACCATAACGAAACTTCGTATAGAAATCTTTGAATACCAGTAGATACCTTTTCTTCTGGAATGACAGATCAAATGGCCCACAAATATCAGTTGAAATCAATTCTCCTGGAGTTGCAGCTTTATGTCGAGTACCAAAAGGTAATCGATGAGCTTTACCATATACACAGGGTTCACAAATTTGTCTTTCAAGTTTTACATTCATGTTTAAATCTTTTCGTAACTTTTCTTGAACAAATCGAATATCCTGATGTCCCCATCGTTCATGGTATAACTGCAATAATGAACTGTCTGCAACAACTACATTAATATTTGGTTTCAGGTTTGGCTCTGGTAAAATAGAATCAATTGAGCTTCTAAATAAAGTACCTCCAGTTTGTCTTGTTCCACATACTACTGTGTGCCCATTTATTTCTAATGAACATTGTGTTGTTGTTGATTTAAAAATACTATGTACATTTTTATCTTGTGCTGCCAAAACAGAAAATAAATTTTTAGATATTTCAGGAACATACCAGACGTCATTTAGCGTTAAATAAAGGAAAGAATTTTTAATTTTAGACTTTATATTAATAGTTCCTTGTCCTAATGCTTTAAGAACTTCTTTTCCTGCTGCTTTAATCGAACAAGGTGGTTTAAATTCACTATAAGTTACAAAATAGTCTGACTTGTTTACAACATGTCTTGTTGCTCCGTTATCTATGTACCAAATATTTTCATCTGCTTCAACACTACAAGCTTCATGCGAAACTGACATAAGGGCTAAGCTTGTACTGACTACAGGTACTTCTACATTTCTTAGAGTTTGCTGAGTTTTTGGCGGCCTTCCATCAGCAATCCACTTTCTGCAAATTTTTACCCAATGACCTTTTTTCTTGCAATAATTGCAAAATATATTTCGTTTTTTAAACTCTTTTTGTTTCTCCTCCTGCTTATTACTGTCTATTCTTACAGCTAAAGCTTCTTGTGCAATTTCTTCTCGCCTTTCATTTTTAACGAAATTTCGTTCATACATGCACAATTGATTTGTAAGTTCATCGACCGTTTTATCCCCGTCTTTTGTTAACAGCATCCAACTAGAACGGAAGTTCTCAAACTTGGTTGGAAGTATATACAATATTTTACAAATTAACATTAGATCTGAGAGAGTATTTTCTCCTCTTGTCTTTAAACCATTATTCAATTCATTAAATAAACGCTTCAATTTGGCAATATGCGTAGAAACATCTTCACCAAGTGTCCATATGAAGGCAAAAAATTCTGTACACAAGCTAAATAGCTGGTCTTTTGAAGAAGCTTGAAACTGCTGTTTTAGAGCTTCCCATGCATCATATGCTGTTTGCTTATCCATGATTTTCTGATATACTGTATCAGTTACAGCACTAGTTATCATAGATTTAGCATAACTGTTAGCTTTTCGGTATAGTTCAGATTTTTCTTTATACTGTTTTATTTGAACTTCCGAAGTAGGACTAGAAGGAGGATCTGGTTTTGTAAACTTGCCGTCTATAACATCTAGGGCGCCTTCGTGGTAATCCAGAATATCACGCATCTTATGACTCCATATTGGCCAATCTTCTTCACCGCTTAAATGTTTAATATGACGAACCAGTTCCATTTTAGCACTTGGGAAAGGTACTATCACATAAATAGGTTTTTTTTTTTTTTTTATTAATATTATTTTAACTGCTTTGTCTTCTACGGAAAAAAAAAAGCTATGTGCCTGGGCTCATAACCTATTAAAGTATTGAATCTTCTCGTAGGTTTTGCAGTTGATAAATAAAAATGGATTGAAAATGATTGACAGTATTTATTTTATATTTTTATAAAAAACTGACTTAACAAACTTAACTCAAATGTAGTACATAGTAAACATATAAAAGAAAAAGCTAGTAACATTATAAGCTTCAACAATAACTGATAATGAAATGAGATATTACTTGGGAATCAAGTATTGTGTGTAAGATTAAAATAAAAGATTTTATGCTCCTGATTTCTAACTACTGGCAAAGACCCTTCACATAGTGACTTAAGGTCAAGGTAATTCTCAGCTTTGAGTTTTTGAACTTCTTGATTTAGAGGCTCCAAATTAACTTCAGATAAATTAGTTTGTAATCTTTTAAGTGTAAGTGAATTGAAGGTGACTATTTTTAAAAAATATTTTGAATGAATCAAATTTCTTTACTTTTAATTCCACAATATCTGTCCATTTCATGGACTTTCCAGAATCCGATGTTTTCCAGATGGCTGTTTTCTTCGGACAAGGCGCATAATGGGGTGAAGCTGTGATGGTGCAAAAATATCACCTGCGGTTGTTAGTGCAGTTGAAATAGCACTATTTGCAGAATCTCCCTCATTCTACCCATGGAATGACTCAAAAAATCTAAGCGATATCTCCTCTTTGTTTTAGAGTTTGCCACCGTATACAGAAGCATGGTTGTAGTAATTGAATCTTTATTTTGACTGCTGCAACCATCTGAAAAAAGAGCGACTGATTTAACTCCATTTTCAGAGTCGTAGACAGTAAGTACTTTATAGATGCAGGAACTTATTTCAGCAGCACCTCGTTTGCTTTGTACTTCATTCCAGAGATAGCAAAAACATTCCTTTGATGCAATATTGTACAGTGAAAGATTATAGTTAGCTAATCGATTCTTGTAAAAAATAGCGCTTTCCTTTGACTGAGGCAAATTACTGAGGGCCTTCCTATGGGGCCTCAGTATTGCATTCGTGCAGACTAAAAAATTTTCTTACCCCCATTTTTTAAAACTTTTTTTCATGATTCCGATCATTCTGAGTCCGAAAATGAAAAATAAAAAAATGTTTCGTCTGGTCCTCTGTGTGTATGTATGCCGGCACAATAACTCTAGAACGAAAGTTCTGATCGACTTGCGGTTTTGAGTATCTTGAATAATTACTTCTAACTTAGAACTCTATGGATTTTCAGAATTTTTGGTTCATCCTAACTACTTTAATATCAATTTTCTTAAAATTCGCATATGCATTTCTTATGTGACAATTTTAGGAATTCCAATTATTTCTAACGTCAACATTCCTAACATTCTTAAAATTCCATAAACCGCAAACATTCTCTAACAACCTGTCAAACAACAGCTGTTGATAGTAAAGGTGAAATTTCTAAGCCGGGTTGCGACCTTCATACTTGCAACCATAGCCAATTTGGAGGCTATTTTTATTCGAAATTAGTAGCCAAGCCTGCCAATTTATGAAAAATATATAAGCAATTTCTTAAAAATGACTTTTTTATGGTAGTGCTGACTGAAGAGTACTACTATTTCGCCCCTAGCCACAAAAACACCATCAAATTTACTGGCTCTCTGTTGCAACCCCATTTTATTTGGCAAAAATCAGAATAATGCTTGGCTGTACCTGTCAAGTATCAAGATGTCAATTGTGATGTGTGAATGGCTCTTAAATGTCAAATTATTTAAAAATATATAATTCTTTTGATATTTATTGCGAATAATTTGTAGTGTATCTCAATTTAGGCTTTCCATAAATAAAGGTAAAGCAAGACAGATAATATAATGTTCTTATACAAAGCACTTTTTTATTATATAAAAGAGAGGTAGGATAAAACGCTGGGTTTTTTGTAGAACATGAAAGATGGCTTGCCGTACATGAAAGTCAGATTGGCTTCTTGTATTATAGTTGTGATATTGCGAATTATATTTAATATTTTCTAATAGATCTAATGCGATGGTACTATGTCATTTTTATTTTGTAAAGAAATATCAGTCATGTACTAAACATAATTCTGAACTGAAAGCCAATTTATTTCTTTTAACATAGTTGCAATACTCATCCTTCTGTTCTTTATTAATATTATATAAATAGTTAAGTAAGGAGCCCAAATATTTTACATGAGCAGGCTTAAGAGGTAAAGGGGCCAATTATTATTGGATAAATTGCTGAAAAGGCGATATAGAATGGTTTTAAAAATCAAGGCTTGTGAAAATCATCATATGGTTTAACCTAATTAATGCCAATGCTTCTTAAACCAAAAAATTCAACGTCCTAATACTTCTATCGGCTTTTGGTCTTTCGTTCCAAGTTAAATCATTTCTTGTTTTTGTTACGCTACGAGTTTTTGTATTTATTTCATCTGGATAAATCTTAATAGATATTTTACTAGGGTTCCGTAGATTTAGACCACTTTTTGGGAAAAATAATTATAGTTCACAGTTTTTTAAAGTTTTGCAAGAAGTGTAGTGAAGTGGCATAGGATATTCAAATAGTAGCATAATAAGCCTTGAGGGCTGCAGTGCCACTATGCTTCTAATGGATTAGGGTAAAAGGTTAAAAAAAATACCCTGTTTCTAAGTAGCAGATAAAATTTGTTATTTAGTAAAACATTAATAGTCCTAAAAAATATTAAAATATTGGCCATTCCTTATAAAACACCATGTAGATCCTTCTCCTGACCTCGTTTATTTATTTATTTATTTATTTATTTATTTTCAGAAACTTAAATGACTGTCTTGTAGAAATTTAAATTTATTTCTCTAGATTGTATTATCGTTATGATAAAATTTATTAATAAATTTAATTTACAATTGAAACTACCGGAAACTGATATTTGATTTTTGTAGTGGGCCAGCTTAAATGCTGAAAATATGAACAGTGAAAATGTTGATATGACTTTTTCGCGACAAGTATCCTTGTGTCAACGACAATAATTTCAAACTTCATAATTCAGTTGTTTGTAGAGATCGTTGAATAAAAAATATATGTAGATGAAATTTTAACGTGTTTTATTTATAGAGCTTCCATGCAGCCAATAAAATAATAATTGTTTGAAATTGCACGAAATGAAAATTTAGATATTTAAAAGGGAAACATTCCACAGAAATATTTTTTGCTAGCATTCGGCTTTTCTAAAAATATTTTGGACTGAATTCAGAAACTATACTGGCGTTCTATTTTTAACTATTCCTTTAAACAATCCTTTTGTTGAGTGATGTAGGGCGAGCTTAGGAAAACGCAAAAATTATTAATAAATATTTATTTTACAACACGTTTAACTTATTGGCAGGAAATATCTGTTGAGAAACTACGAAAATTTGATTGCTGTAATTGCACATGTAGAAAAAGTAGACCACTACAAAAATATGATTAAATAATTTTTCCGTTGATTGACTGTCCACATCGAATGTATTACGTAAAACACTTTGTAACTCATTTAAGTTTTGAATAGCTTAAAAATAAAATTCACGTGCAAGTCCATTTAATTTGCTGATAAATGGTTACCTCGTCCCAACGAGAAAAATAGGAATTTTCGTCCACTACCTTTTTTATACATATAGTGGTTTGACTAGACAGATCTTAAGACATTCTGGGAAGACTCCTGTTTCAAATGACTGGATAATTAAATAAGCCAAGGGTTCTGCAAAACTGTTTACACCAATCTTTAACATTTCTGTTGATATATTATCAATTCCGGGAGCTTCTTTATTTTTTATTTTAGCTATGAACGATTTTATTTTATTTAAATTTGTTAAATTTCGTCAGCTAATTTTTTTCCAATATTACTAAAATGTTGCATAAATTTATTGGCAATAGTTTGTTGCATTGTTATTTTTTTCCATCAATAGATAATTTTATGTTTTCAGTTTTTTTATTTTTAGTTTTACGCATTTCCACAAATCAGAAGAACTTTTACTATTTTTCAATATTTCGGATTGGTAGTATTTTTGTTTGGTAGTTTTTATTAAGCTATTTTAAATAGTTTCTATGTCTTTTGTAAATATTTATATTGTCCTATATTGTAAATACAAACTGGCCTCTTGGCTTGTTCAACTCAAAAATCAAACTAAACTTCCAATTTTAACACAATCTTTATCCTAATATCTTTTGAGTCAGCAAGAAACGCTGTATTCAATGTATATATGTTATTTATGGGTCCCGGCATGACAGCTCCTCAGCAATCGATATTAACCCTGACATATATGTGTTATGAATGTGACCAACATTTAAAATTATCTTTTTTAAAAGTAATTTATCAAAAGGGGATCTTAAAATTTCAAAGAACGCAAAATCCATGCATGGTTGAAAAGATCTCTGTTCCATTCGCTGAACAAATAAATTGCGTTATTATAGAAATCCAACTGATTTATTAAAAACCGTAGAGTCACAAATCATCACCTGTAAACTTTGGAAGAGATAAATATTATTTTTTTCTACGACAAAGTAATGCTGAGAAATGTTGACTAGGAGTTTTCGGAAACATTTGAGAAATATAGATATAACGAATACAAAGGGGAAGAAATGGTAGCGTAAGCGTTTTCTACGTGTTGTTAACATTGCGAAATTTTCCTCCCCCATTCATAGTTAAGAGGTTAATTATGAGAAATATGAAAATGAGAATTGTAATTTATATGTATGTGGAATAAAAATTATTTTTTTTAAAAGGTTTGTAGTATGTGTAAGCGCGATCAAATGAAGCTTTATTTTATCATTATTATTTATTATTCAACTTTTACAGTAATATTACAAAGATTGAATATTTAATTGTTGTTATGGATTATGTTGGGGTTTACTGATTCGATAAAAAAGCTGTTAACGCATAATAGCTTAGTTCGCACCGATTAACATTGTGTGTAGAGTCAGCAGGTTCTGAAAGCTTTTTTTTTTTATTTATTTCCCTCTTTTTAAGACTAGTTTTTTTATTAAATAAGTAGGACATCGCAATACTTACCTTTTATACCATTTCTAAAATTCTTTCATTCCTGTTTCTGTTTCTAACGTTAATTTTCTGACTCCATTAATTTATTTGTGCACCCAGGTAAATATCATAAAATACCTAATATTAATTAAATTTTAATATTTTTATTATGTTCGTACATGTTAATCTCTATTTTTTTGATACGTCACTGCGCTCTTACTGGTTGCGCCTCTGTCAGTGCATTATGCTGATTGAGCATGAGAGGTTTCCGCAAACGCCTGTAGTTAAAAAGAGAGAGCAACAGATCCGTGAAATAAATATTGTGACAATAGACTGGTCACTCAATCATCAAGCCTCTCCATAGTCTGCATCCTACTAGTTTAGGACATTTGAAACATGTTTTGCTCAGTGGATCCTTTAGCATTAATATTTAATAATCTTTTATAAAAAAAATTTATATTATAAAATTGTTTATTTATACTAGCATTTTTAAAATCATTGTAAATATAAACAATGTAGCACTTACATAGCGAAAGCCGTGAGTCATATTATTGATTTTTTTTGTACCACTGAGGAACTAATTCTGTGCATTTTTAGAATGGTTCGGTTTTAAAGAACACGAACCAATCTAAAGTCAATGTAGGAGTACGAAAATAATATTAACTTTTTGCGGTGTAGCGTATTTCAAGGAAAATGGGAAGGCATTCGGAAAATGTACTAATCACAAGTAATTAAATTTTCTACTCTCTAAGTGCAACATTATCTGTAAAAAACGACAATAAAAAAGTCAATACCAATCATTGTCTTTTTGAAACGCCAAGCTACAAAGATAAAAAGTAAAAACTGAAGAAAATAGAGAAATTTTTGCTTGAGTTTCTGTTTTCTGTTTTTGAAAAGGGCAACTAGTGTTAATAAGGTGAGGTAAAATTACTAATTTCTCGATTACTGTAAAACATGGCATTTTCCATCATTGTATTTTACATCTTAATTGTATTGAAAGTTATTAATTTCGCATAATGTGAGAAATAACTAAGAAATAATTTCTACTCATTTATTATTCTCTGTGAAGCTCAAACTATCCAGAAATAATTTATTAAATTTAACTATAGTGCAGGCCACAATTAAAATTAAGTTCAGGTAGCATAGGTTAATGTATTTTAAATTAGAAAAGGCTCAACTGTGTTGCCTCATTTAAAAATATGTTTTGCTAAATAATAATAATGTATACGAACATCAGAGTTGTATAGTAGAAGCAGAAAATTTTGCGTGGCATGCGTTATATTTTAGTCCTAATTCACACGAGCGTTGAATCATACGCACGATAAATTTTACGTTGAAATGAAAATCCAGGTAGTCTGCCCGTATTCAACATGCACCAAGAAGTTGCTTTATTTCTATATTTCTCTGTCTATGAAGTTAGCGAAACAACTTTAGCAAATCCAATGGCTTATTGTTCTACTGATTGTTTGTCACTAATTGAATGCATGGTGTTTCTATGTTATTAAAATTGATGAATTAAAAGTTATATAAATTAATTCTCTTTTGAAATTTTCTTACTACCATTCAAAATCAAATTATACTTAGAATTTTTACTCGCTCATTAATATTTTTAGAAAATTCGTGAACCCGAAAGCATTTCCTGATATATTTTAAGTTAAATAATTTGTGACTAAACTTTTAATCTTTTAATGCGAATTTCCCAATGAAACAATGTTTTTGTATAAAAGGGTTTAGACTGATATAAAATGGGTTTATACTTTTTTGTTACAGCACTGCAAAGGTTAGAGCTACAACCAGCTCTCAAGATTAACCCTTTAAAATTTGTGGAAAACTCTGACAACCATTTCCCGTTTAAAGAGCCGCTCCGCCACTACTGTGGAGAAAGCTACTGGTAAGTGATTTTCATTTTTTTCTCAAAAAAAAAACATTTAAATACGCCAGTGCTTACAGGATTGTACTGAAATATTATTTATTTACAATATTTAAGATGGTATTGGTTCTAGCTTTGTTTTTTATATGCCTTGTTGATTTTGCATAATTTTTAAAGTGTTTTGCTGATGATATTTGGTCGAAATTAAAAATATTATGGATAATAAAGGAAATAGATATTTACGATATAAGTGCAGTATGAACATTATTAATATATGCATGTTAAAATTGCATAAGTATATTAATAATATGTTACCGGCACGAATATTGTACAATATTTTATCTACAACTGTCATGTAACAACAACTCCGAAAATTCGAAATTATATTGAATAAAATTATGTCGGCATATCGTTAAAATTGACTATTTGCGAATACAAGTAACCTGTCAGTATTTTGTAACCATAGCAACGGAATTAATAATCAACTTCTGTCAAAGTGGCGTTTAAAATCGTAAAAATTCTGACTTAATGTCGCTCAAATAACCATTACAAGTACATATATTATCAATTATGTCTTCAAGTGAAGATGATCTTCCACAAGATATTGAAAATGCAGCAACCGGCATAATAGAAAATTTATTACCACAGAAATCACGTGAGAGATATCATTTAACTTATTACAAATATGAGAAATGGTGTAAAGATAAGAAAATTTTAAATATTACAAATGAAAAAGCATTACTGGTATATTTCAACGAATTGAGTAAATTACAGATATTAAATTAAAGATTTAAGGTACCCAATGAATTGGATACGCCCCTGGCAGTCTGTAGATACGGCTGGCATGTGGCCGGCACTACGAAAGAAACTGCTTACTGATAACGACTATGTTATTATTTGTAAATTTAATTAATTAACGTAGATTCGCTAAGCTGAATTAGAAATTAATCACAATATGCACTTACAGTTTTATGAATGTACATATTGAAATGATATCATACTGTATATAATTTTTTTTTAATTCATTTTAAAATATACTTACCTCGGCTCGCCACTGTGATTTATAAATAGAACAAAAGAATTTTCTTACTCTCAGGGGTGCTTCAAAATTATTAAAATATTATTTATTTTATTTTGTTTTATCTTCTTTTATGTATTATATTTTTTATTTTATTTAATTTAAATTTATTTTAATTTCATTTTATATTTTATTTTTTCTTTATATTTTATTCATTTTATTAGATTCTATTAGAAATTATACAGAATGACCCCAGACAAAAAAAATGACTTCTATATTTATAATATTGAGCGGTTAGATGCTTGAATAAACAAACTCTTACAAATTCGAGTCTAATTTTAATAAATAACACTATCAAAAAAATTGAACAAATATCAGGTATACCATACCTGGCATAAATGAAAAGCTTTAAAAAAAAATTAATAACTAGCCTACTACACTTACTACACTTACTAAATAAAAAAAATAACTCTTGTTAAATAAAAATTACAAAAAAATAATACTTAGTATCGTTAGATTTGGCTCTCACTGGCCCATTTATCAAGAGTTATTTGAAATCTAAACTATAATTATATTTATAATTATTTACTTTTTGAAACAATCAACTTGTTATGATTATCCATTCATAACTAATAGTCTGTAGTTGCTCAAAAACAAATAAAAATGTATTACAAATACCGTATTCACTTTTTTGGTCACTGCTGTGTCCTGGTCATCCTTATTTCATACGCCTATCAACTTTTATATATTTTCATCTTCTTCTCCTTCTCCCTAAAATCTTATGATTCGTATTACCTTTTACACCATGCCTTTAATAGTTTGTTTATTTAAGTTTTCATACATTACAATCCTATTCTTATTTTAAAATTTTTGTGACAGTTTCTTTTCCAAAATTCAAAAATTGACAACCACCATTTTTTTCTTAATTAATCTCCCATCATTCAAAAGCCCGATTCATAATTGAATTTCTATACAGGGTGTTACTGCATCATACCAATATGTATCATTTACTTTGTTAATTTAAAAGTGAAAAATTTACTATAACAATATATAATTTCAATAAAAAAGACTTTTTATATCCGCACTAAATAACTAAAAATATGTGGAAACCACGATAAACACTGTTTCCATATTTTTAGTCAGGGTCGAACTCCGTTTACTTATTTTATTATGGTTAATTAACGTTTAAAATATTTATTTATAAATTAAGTTTTTCTTTCTTTTAGGCTTGATAATGGTTTTGTTAAGTTTTAAACATTAACTTTTATGTAAGATATTATGTTTTTATCTTTATTTTATTATTCGATTGATTGATCTCATCATAATCGAACCATTATATAACGAACTCTTGTTAAAAATAATCACGAAATCTATAAGATTTTCCAGCTCACTGTGTAATCCTACGTGCCTGGAATATGACATCTAAAGTGGGCGAGAAGAGCTTCTAAACTGACTAAAAGATCTTTTGTTGATTTGTGAAATTGTGTACATGTTTGTTTATCTACCTTCTCACTAGCCTTCTCTATTATGATAACAAAGTAAACAAAATCTGACGCCCTACTACTTTTTCAAGCAGTGACGTTTCAAGAGGTGTTGGAAAAAGTGAAATGCAAACAAAACGTTTTTGATTTTAGTTGTTGCCACTTTATATAAAAACGAGGTTATTATAACGTATATCCATTATAATTAATTGTCAATTAGGAGTATTTGTGGAATCATATGTATTGTTGCCAAATATTTTAACTTGTGCAAGCTAAAAGGTTAAAGAACTTAAATATGTTCAAGCTTAAGATGAAATATTTTTATTTTTAGAGTGTATGAGCAGGAGTAAAGGAACCAAATATTTTTACATAGAAAGGACTCTATATTTTTTTGAGCGTTTAACGCCAAGCTTCACAAACCTAAAACCTCAACGTCTCACTACTATTGTCTTTAGGCCTTTTGTTCAAAATCAAATCATTTATAGAATTTTGCTTGTCAAAAAACATAATTGTCGGACCTCAATTTTAGGAACGAGAAACATGAAGTCATTATAACGTATGTGTGTGCAGTAAATGTTCATTTTTAAAACGTTTTCCAACTATCCTAATTCTACTTTCATTATTTCATTTTAAGAGCTATTGGAATCATTTTTCCAATTTATAATCCGCTCGTCTGAATCAAATTCCCCAAGTGTAACGATAACCATTCGTCCGAAATAAGCTTCTGACGATATTTGCTGCATGTTCGGTTTACATTTTGTAAGAGCATCGGGCTACTTAGGAACCCTCGATATCCGAACTTATATTTTTGTTCTTAGAATAATTTCTACACAACAATTCAATTCAGGATTATATATAATATCCTACTAATTCTACTTATATATAAATGCGTAAGTTTGGATGTATGGATGGATGTATGAATGGATGAGTGGATGAATGGATGAATAGATGAATGGATGGATGTTTGCTGCTCAATCACGCAAGAACGGCTAAACGGATCTGGATGAAATTTGGAACAAAGATAGATTATAGTCTGGATATCCTACTTTTATCCCGGAAAAATAAAGGGTTCCCGTAGGATAGATTTGTTTTCTGTTTTTCACAGACATGATTTTTTGCATAGTGGTAGTGAAATACTAAAATTTGAAATAAAGCTCATATGCATAAATAAATAATGACGTGTTTCAGGGTTTTTGGATTTTTACATTTAAAGGAGGGGAAACGGGGGTTAAAAGTTTGTATGAAACCATCGATTTTTTTAAAGGTAGGAACTTGAAAATTGGAATGAAAGCTACTCATCACAAATAAATAATGGTGTGTTTCAGGGATTCTAGATTTTCATATTTTAAGGGAAAAAGGGGGGAACTCATATTTCTCCTATATGAGAAAGGGGAAATGGGGTAAGGGGAGTAAAGTGGTAAGGCGATAAGGGGGTAAGGGGGAAAGTTTGTATGTGTGTATAGCTTTTTTAAAGGTAAGAAAATGAAAATTTGAATTATAGCTGCTTATCATAAATAAATAGACATTAAGGGGGGAAACGAGAGGTGAAAGTTTGTGTGAGAATTTTTTAAAGGTAGGATCTTGAACATTGGAATTGTATCTACTCATTATTAGTAAATAATGGTTTTTGGATTTTCACATTTTAAGAAGGGGGGAAATGGGGAGTATCGTTAAACTAACTTAATAAAAATTAATAAAAAATTTGCCAGGTATCGCATGAAAAACTTTCTCTCGAGTAACGAACTGTTATTCACTTTTAATAATTGAGATTTGAGAAATTCCAGCGTATTTATAGGTAGGTATAACGTCGAAGTAATTTAAGGAGCCCGAGTTTCGTGTATTTTCCATGAAAGGAAATAAAGAAAGCAGAACTATAATATAACAAAGCGTATTCGGAAGGAATGGTTTTTGAACCTTTTTAGCATACTTATATACTGGTTCATGCGGGCAGTTTTCCAGCTGTTTGAAAAAAAAACACCCTTATCGTACGCGAGTTGGAAAATAGGTCTTTTGTTTACTTTTATGGTAATTTCAAATATGCTTTTCACTAAAAAATATTTTCCTAATGTTTGGACGCTACTCTCAAACATGCCCCATTTTTTATAATGGAGAAAGAAACGATAAAATTATTTGTCTATACCTACTTATCATGAAAACAGTGATGTGTACATAGTGCAATAATCACCTTAACCCTTAGATGCCGAAGGTAATAATAGTTACCAAAAAACCAAAGAGGGGTCATCAAGGTCTCCAAGCTGTTAATGATTGAATTTTAATGTTTGGGCTAACAAAATGTAACAAATATAACTTTTTTATTGAAAAATGTATTAACATATATTAATTTTACAATCATCCATGAAACATAAGACAAAAAGCTTCTATAGTATAAAAGAATTATCGGTACACAAAATACATACCAAAACAAAACACAAACATGCGCAAGAAAAACTTTTACTCTTTAATGTCACAATCAGTGCATAATACGGTGGTAAATTTCTGTCTATGTAACTCACAAGCAAATTATTTACAAGATTTGCAACATATTTTACTTTTTTGTCCTCTTTTCGCGAACACTTATAGCACCTGTCACGTTTTCGTAGGACAGTTACTGCTTCATGGTGAGATGGAGCAGCTATTTCAATGCCACAATCTCTTTTTTATCATCGTTATTCATATTTTTATTGGCTAAATCATCCGCTAGTTTTAGAAAAAACAATCGCCGTCTAGAGGAGCACTGCTTTTTCCAATCTGGGTACATTTCAATGTATATAACGAACGACTTGAAGGTACAAATATCCACTTTATTCATAAATAGTCTGAAAGGTCAACGTGCAGTCCTTCTGGAACAAGTGTAATCGCTTATTAATTTGTCTGCATTATCGACTCCTCCTTTAATATCATTGTAGTCTAGAATCATAAGAGGTTTGTTGTTGTTTTCTAGATCTATACTCTCGTCATGATGTTAAGATGACAATAAATGCACCATTTTTTCTTTTTTGGTATATAGGACACCATTGTTAAATCCTTTGTAAAAGCAAAGTTGGATGAATGTTCTGGATGAGAAGTGAGCTTCAGTTCTATGGGAGTATCTGATTTGTTTTTTCCTACTGTTCCAAGAAGAGTTAAGTTAAGATTCCCGTCTTTAACTCATAGCACCGTTCTTGATCAAAATTTCCACAAAGCACTCTAACTCGACGTGATCTAATAACTTCCATTTTTTTGGACGATTTGGGTGTTTTTGATTCCAAGAGTCAAAATAATTTTCGGCTTCTTGATTTGTATATAAACATATAATATCTTTGATTTCGGGTGATATAAATAAATTAAAAATTTCTATAAATAAATCAGCTGCCTGACTATAAGTCGAAAATTAGGCGATTTATAGTACATAAATCCCGAAGAGGGGTAACTACATGACCCCACTTACCTTTTTGTTAATATTATTTCACAAGAACTATCAAATCACATAAAATATAAAAATAACATAACCTTAAATATCGTTTGACGTATAGATGAACGTGGCAGTGCCTAAAGCTCCGATTACCGTTTTTATAAGGAACTATTTACAAGTGGGATACCCAAGTGATCCCACTTTGGGATCTAAGGGTTAAATCAATTATAAGAGACCCAAAGGCCAAGAGCCGCTGCAAAAAAGTCTTCATATGCAACTTTATTAGTGATTCTTGTAGGCAGATCACAGTTCAGATATACTTTTGACCTTACAGTTTAGAATTCAATTTATTTTCCATTTAAAATAACGAGTTCTAATTATGCTAGTATATTAGGAAATCTAGAAGTGTTTTTTAAATTATTTTTTTGTTTTATAACAAAATACTAAAATATTATAAAATACATATTCACCAAACTAGAATGAAAAGTTTTTTACAACTTATATTAATTTCAGTTATAATATGACGTAATTACATATATATGCAAAGCTTTGAATCAACACCAGAAACATCTAACTGCCGCTACATTTCTAGAAATTCAACACAAGGGTTATTCATGCCTAAATACATTTTAAACTCAATCAGTACATAAATGCATTAATAGAATGACTACGCCTACATTGTAAATACCGCAATAGTTCAAAATAAATGCCTATACCATAGTGCCTCTGTTTTAGCACGCCTTTTATATTAAAAATCTGTCTTTTTTATGAGCAATAATAAAGAAATGCTTGCTTACATTTATAAATACGGTTTATTAACGGCTTTAGAAGAAAGAAGATTAATCGTTAAAATATATAACACAGTTTAATAACAAAAGGGAAGAGAAAGATATTAATAAACGTGTCACCTATGATGGAGGGACCGTGCGATTTGAAATAAAAAGGTTATATATAGACAGTAAATATTGGATTTATTCGACTTCTAATTATAACACAAAATACATTTCATTTTCAAATAAATCAGCGATAAAACAGCGCTTTTTTCTTTATTGGCGCCTTTGTTAAATCACAAATTGATTTTGGTTAACATTTATTTTTGATTTCTTACATATATCAGTATTATTAAATCATCACGTTCTTTTTCTTTATGGTTCGCTCACATTTTCATATTCAGCCAGTAATGTTTCTGATTGGATGAAAACTTGATTTTTGGTTCATTGAAGTGTATCCTGAGACTTTTAATTTACGATTTTTGCTACAGTCGTTATTACTCAACACGCCAACCATGCCTTTGTCTCCCACATTTTTTCAAAACACTTTTGCATAAATGCAAAAAGAAAAAAAAAAAGAAAAACAAAATAATCCTTTAATAGCATAATTTTTGGCAACTGGTTAAATACTCTGATAGTGTTAGGAGTTGGAACGCCAAGGCTTCACAATTGATAGAAAAAGGAGGAGAATATAATAATTATAAGTGTGTAGGCAATTGATCGACAAAAACTAGTAGTCTCAAGATAAATAAACCCTTAGCAACATGTTGTTGCATAGATAATATTTATATTTTGTCATATCTTTCGGACACCTGTTTTTTTTGGATGTAAATTAATTTTTTTAATAAATGCAATCGCAATAGTTGTATATAAATTTGATACTTGGCACAACTATTGATTATTTTCAAAATTTGAAAAGAAACATTTTTATTTTGGTTTAATCACTTTTATGGTTGATACTGGATAGTGTGGATAGGATAGGATACCTATAAGTTAGTATTAGTATTTAAACTTTCATTCGCTAATAAGCTTTTTGTATCTAAAATTTTCTTTTATACAAAATTCAAATTTTAGGTTAGATCTGACAAATTATGATAGAATTTTATTATCACGAGTAAAATCGAACCTTTTTCTAGTCTTTGTGGTATTTTTTGTGAGTTTATAGTATCTAATATTTAGTTCTTAAAATTTAAAATTTTTCAAAACAAATCTGTTTTCGGTCTTTATTGAATTTCAAATTTGCCCAAATCTACCAATTCATGGCACTTCCGGTGTCCTTGTTGGAACACATTTTCACGATGTCTACATCCTATCCAGTAAATATTACAGATCAGTGGTCGATACCCCACATATTTCATCAATTTTCATGTTTCTCGATTCCGTCTGTATAGTATGATTTATTCAACTTTGCAAAATTGTTTCATGCTGGGAAACAAATTATACTTCTTTGTTCCAAATATGAAGAATTTACAGTGGCGGATCAGGAAATAAAAGAATTTTGAAAAGTTAGACTAAGTATAAGTATTGCATTTATAAACGAAGATGGCCACATTTAATCACTTGAATACCGTTTACGATTATTTTATGTATTATAAGAAGAAACGTACAACAGACGAATATTGTTTGAGAAATACGTTCAAAATGACAAGATTTGCATAATTCGTCTGAGTTTACTTCTGTGGAAGAAGATAATTTTATTGAGTCATCTTGCGACAAAAGTTGGAAAGCAAAATTTGACAGTCCGGATTGACAGAATTTTCAATTTCAATTGATGAATATTCCCTTTTAAGTGATAAGGCTCAGCGGAATTTAATTCCATTTTCGACGTCGTGTTTATGTAAGGCCGGTTTTCGGCGACTGCTGTAATAAAAAGCAAGTAGAGCAAAAATTAACTTTGAAATGGAAATGAGAATCCGGTATATTTCCACGACTTAAGAAAATATACAATGATTTGCATACTAATTCATCTCATTAATTATTAATTTAATGGTAATAAAGTAAAAAAAATGTTAAATAATGAAAATATACTAGTTTTATTTATTTATATCTTTTATTTACGATAAGTCATACTTTTACTGAGGGTAAGGCGGAAAAGTTTGGGAAACACTGGTATGAAGATGTTGACTGCAGTTCTCCGGCCATATGCATTCCATTTTATGGACCACTCCTTTATTTTAGCCTATTTTTTGGCCAAAATATTAAATATTTGTTTTTAAGAGATTAATTGGAAATAGGAAATGACGGATCTAATATGGCGTCTGAAAATATTGTAACAATTGCTTGTTTTGCATAAAAATGAAACCTGGAGTGTTTCTAAGGGGGTTTTGGGGTCGCTGATTTTGAATATGATATTAAAAATTACAAATACAAAATAGCCGATCCAATATGGCACTCGAAAATATGTAAAATTACTTGTTGTGTATCAAAATGAAACCTGAAGAATTTCTGTCACAATATAGCGTCCGAAAATATTAAAAATTTCTTATTCTGCATAAAAATGAAACCTGGAGGGTTTCTAAGGTGGTTTTTAGAGATAAAAATTGGCGGATCCAATATGGCGGCCGACAAAATTAAAAATTTTCGATCAAGATTTAAAATTGAAAATAACTATTAAAACTTAATAATTGGCATGTACAATGGGGAACTCATGTGCCGACTATGTCACAAGAAACCAGAAACGGCCAAACACATACTGTGCGAATGTGAAGCTCTAGATCGCAAAAGACAGGCTCTTTTTGGACAACCCCAGGTTGATCCAACAACGTATAGAACCCACCCACCCACCCACCCAAGGATCTGTACAAACTAACATGGGGTAAAACACAATAAGCCAATAGGCTTCAGTGTTATTCGGAGACACATAGTCAGACGAGCCCAGGAGAGAAAAAAAAACTTATAAAACCTTATAATTAATTACCGACTTATTCTATAATTTTGACTTTCATTTCTATATCAAAATCCACCATATTAGATCCGCTATTTCGAAATTTGAAGTTCTGATAGCAGATTTGTAATCAATTACACAAAAAACCCCAAGAAACCAAATTTCAGGGAAATTAAAAAAAAAATTTCATTTTTGGGCCGCCATATTGGATCCATCAATTTGGATCTTGTATTCTTCTTTTTCTTATGACTGATAATAAGTTGAATCAGGAAGTAAGTAACTGGGTATGGAATTAATATACTCACTTGTACTCTGCCCCATCACTTATATCTTTTACTCATTTATTAAATAGGATGTTGTTCTTTATTATATGTACCTAATTGTAACGGTAAGATTCTTAATCTTACTGACTTTTAATTGTATATTTCCTCTCCGATTTGTTAATTTAAAATTCAACTTTAAAACTGACATGTTAGTGTAACCGCCATTTTCCGTATTAACGTATTATCCTTTGCTTGGTGCGACATATTTGTTCATCCTTACGTATCGAGTTTTTTATCTAGCTTTTTACAAAGTGTTGTTTTTAAGAATAGTTATCATCCACTTATCACAGATGTGGCTTCTGCGGAATTCCAGAAGGAGTCTGCTGGTTTACTACTACATTTACCAACTATTCTACATCTTGCCACCCTTAGTTGGGCTACTTTCATTTGGTACAAGACTGGATGGCATTATAACTTATACTAATAGTGAATCCGCTACCATTCCCTATCATCAAGATGACTGGTATAACTTGGGATTATACGACATTGATAGGAATAACCATTTTGGCCATTCCATCAAATGTTTATTAGCTCCATCTCCTATTCAAGAGCAATACCTTTTCACGGTCTTCTCCAAACCCAATTTGGGAAAACCACTCCGTCAATCAGAATTGATCACCCCACTTTGGGGCTTCTACCACTTTTTCTTTTCCCACATACAATTATTAACTAATTTTTAGTAATTTTTAAAAAAAATTTTTACTTAGTGTAACCTTTAATCCCACTCTAAACATTACTCATTAATATCAACTGTACCTCTTGCAACTCATATGTTAAGTTAATTTTTATATAGTAGATTTAGTATATCTACAATTTGTATTTTACCTTTAGAAACCAGTTAAGATCTTAGGTATGTATATATGTCTAGTTAATATTTTACCAACTTTGTTAAATTTCACTCAACTTGTTACAGGCTTGAAAATGGCATTGTAAATATAACCTTATACTTCGACCTCTCACGAGCCTTTGACTAATTTTTGTTTCAGAATAACGGAAATTAACGTAGCACAGTCATCCTTAGAATTAAAATTCGGCCCTGCATGGTTTTGGTTCAGACGTGAAGTAAGACTTTTTGCCATTAGAAGGTCACTATTAGTTTAGTTGCTTTCCTATTTTGTGAGATTTTGTTATTTTTAAACATTAATAAATCAACACGTAATGAAGCTAAAAATTTTTTGCATGGTTGAATAGAGAATAAAACCCCCTTTCAAATGAGCTATCACTCACCACCCCATGCCATTTAAATTTTTCGAAAGGGTTGTTCCCCTCGAGTAAGGGATGAAATTAAGGGTAAACTAATCATACAAAAATGTACATTGTAGAAAACAAAAATCGACCTGTCTCGGCGATTTTCCTAACAAGACTCCAGTAACGAGTTAGTTAGGGGGGGGGTAAGACTTAAGATTCTCACTGTATATACTTACTAATACTTAATATAAAAAAATCTGATGTGTCCAACACATGACTTTCCTATCTAGTTATTACAGGCTTTTTCCGGTTATTTTGTACAACCTATTGCAGCATCTCTATAAATGTTTAGAGGATAAACTAAATATATACATTGTCCACATAC
Organism: Psylliodes chrysocephalus; assembly: GCA_927349885.1. Taxonomy (NCBI): domain Eukaryota; kingdom Metazoa; phylum Arthropoda; class Insecta; order Coleoptera; family Chrysomelidae; genus Psylliodes; species Psylliodes chrysocephalus. Next base: position 28,293,917 of record OV651826.1, on the reverse strand, counting down.
ATCTACCGTGAAACATTTTTCTATAGATATTCATTGAAAATGAAAATACTGAAAAATTTAAATTTAGCACTTTTCCTACAATTTTTCCATTACGGTCCATTTTAAAAAAATCATCTATGAACAAATATTATAGAGATCGATATCGCAAACAACTTTTATTTCAACAATTTTCATAAAAATCAGAATTTTGCACATTTTGTCAAATTTTTCGAATACGGACCATTTCAGGAAATTTTTACATAAAGCAAAAATTTTAGATAATAATATTAGAAGTAACTTTTATTTGAACAATTTTTTTCTCCAAACATAAATAACAGATATATTCCATAAAATATAAAAACGGCCTCCCATAAAGTACCCCCCCAGATGTTCCGACTTTGTCCAAAATCTAATCATTTCACGTCAGGCCGAAATAAAACTTAAGTTTAAAATTTAATGTTTTTTTCTTTATCCGTTTTTGAGTTTTCTTCAAATTTCGAAATGTACACATTTTCTCAAATATCTCGAATACGGTCCATTTTAGAGAAATTATCTATGGGACAAAAATTATAGAGAATTATATTACAAACAACTTTTATTTGAACAATTTTTATAAAAAATTATGTTTTTTACATTTTGTCAAATTTCTCGAATACGGACCATTTTAGAAAAATTTTGCATAAAACAAAAATTATAGATAATTATATTAGAAGTAACTTTTATTTGAAGAATTTTCTTCTCCAAACGTAAATAACAGATATATTCCATAAAATATAAAAATGACCACCTATAAAGTACCCCCCCAGATGTTCCGACACTGCCCAAAATCTAATCAGCTCATTGGACGCTGAAACAAAGCTTAAGTTTAAAATTTGGTGTTTTTCTGTGTATCGGTTCATGAGTTATGCGTTATACAGACACACACACACACACACACACACACACACACAGACACACACACAGACACACACACAGACATCATCGCGAAAATAGTCAAAACGGATTCAGGGGACCTCAAAACGTAAAAATCCGTCGAAAACTCGAGGTCGAAAAAAATCATGATTCCTATACTTTCCTTATATCTGTATACAGATAGGAAAGTAAAAACAAGAATCCCAACTATCAGATTATAGACAGTCACACAATTATAACACACGCAATCACAAATATCGAAATATCTACAGCAGTCTTTCTCTAGACTCTCAGTTGGTCAAAATTCCGAAATCTACAGAGGTGTTGCATGTTTTAATAGATATACTCAAGTCAATGGTAATGAAAAAATCTTTAATTTATTCAAAAATAAGCTCTATGCATATCTTTCGTCCAAAACATATTATTCCTATTCAGAATTTATGAATGATACTCGGTGATCCGTAATGGTATCTCTTTATTATAATTATTGTCTAATGTTTTTGTCCTATTATATACTATTTTTACTTTCCTATCTGTATACAGATATAAGGAAAGTATAGGAATCATGATTTTTTTCGACCTCGAGTTTTCGACGGATTTTTACGTTTTGAGGTCCCCTGAATCCGTTTTGACTATTTTCGCGATGATGTCTGTCTGTCTGTCTGTGTGTGTGTGTGTGTGTGTGTGTGTGTCTGTGTGTGTGTGTGTGTGTGTGTGTGTGTGTCTGTATAACGCATAACTCATGAACCGATACACAAAAAAACACCAAATTTTAAACTTAAGCTTTGTTTCAGCGTCCAATGAGCTGATTAGATTTTGGGCAGAGTCGGAACATCTGGGGGGGTACTTTATAGGTGGTCATTTTTATATTTTATGGAATATATCTGTTATTTACGTTTGGAAAAGAAAATTCTTCAAATAAAAGTTACTTCTAATATAATTATCTATAATTTTTGTTTTATGCAAAATTTTCCTAAAATGGTCCGTATTCGAGAAATTTGAGAAAATGTAAAAAAAATAATTTTTTATAAAAATTGATCAAATAAAAGTTGTTTGTAATATAATTTTCTATAATTTTTGTCCTATACATAATTTCTCTAAAATGGACCGTATTCGAGATATTTGAGAAAATGTGTAAATTTCGAAATTTGAAGAAAACTCAAAAACGGATAAAGGAAAAAACATTAAATTTTAAACTTAAGGTTTATTTCGGCCTGACGTGAAATGATTAGATTTTGGACAAAGTCGGAACATCTGGGGGGGTACTTTATGGGAGGCCGTTTTTATATTTTATGGAATATATCTGTTATTTATGTTTGGAGAAGAAAATTGTTCAAATAAAAGTTACTTCTAATATTATTATCTATAATTTTTGTTCTATGTTAAAATTTCCTGAAATGGTCCGTATTCGAGAAATTTGACAAAATGTGCAAAATTCTGATTTTTATGAAAATTGTTGAACTAAAAGTTGTTTGCGATATCGATTTCTATAATTTTTGTTTATATATGATTTTTCTAAAATGGACCGTAATGGAAAAGTGCTAAATTTAAATTTTTCTGTATTTTCGTTTTCAATGAATATTTATAGAAAAATGTTTCGAGGTAGATGTATGTGGAAAATGTATATATTTAGTTTATCCTCTAAACATTTATAGAGATGCTGCAATAGGTTGTACAAAATAACCGGAAAATGCCTATAATAACTAGATAGGAAAGTCATGTGTTGGACACATCAGATTTTGTATATACACATTTTTAATTTGTACTTTATTTTAAACTCAATTGTAGCATGATTCTGCTTTTTAAAATTGTATGTGTTAACAAGGCTAATAGGTCTTATATTATGTTTATACATTTTTTAACCTTTTTAAAATATTGTAAATATGTATGTCCCAAAGCCGAATAAATATTATTATTATTATTATAATAAATTAAATAAACGTCACAAAAACTTTACAGTATGAAAAAATATTGCATATTTAACAAAAAGTAGTTGTCAACAATTTTTTATGTATTTACAGCAAACACTTTTAGTAGAATAGTTTTCGACTAGGCTCCTGGACTATAAAATTTCTAAAACGTTAGAATAGACAAATTGTAAATAACGATTTTATATCACTATGCCCGAATAAATCACTCAAAATAGTTTATTCTTTTGACCTAACCAAGAACAAGAATACTTGTGTCAGCATAAACTCTTTATTTTAGGTCTCCGCTCTAATATTTTATCATTTTCTGTTATCACTTTCCGAAGGACTCTTGAGAGAAAAAATAGAAAATAATGTTATCCAAGAGAAAACACACAGATACGATATTCACTGCGATGTTTTAAGTTGCAGATTATCAACTGGTTAAACATTTTATTGCATTCAAACTTCTGGGGTTCTACATACATATGCATTTTCCAATATAAATATAATAGAGTTTTTTTACTGTTCTCTAGTTCGCAGTGAGCTTGAGTATGTAAATGCAGTATGAAATCCTACTAGACATAGTTTAAAGCACTCTTTGGAAAGGAAATTTCTTAAATATTTATACTTGGATATACATGGATTTAATCCTGAATTTACTTCATATAATCCCTTTATAAAAGGGTGTAAGTTAATGAAACTTGAATGCAGAAGAGATATTAGTAATATAACACTCCTTTACAAAATATTAAATTGCAGCAAACTCTCTGCTCGAAAATACTACACTTTATTATTTTGATTTAGTCAAAACGAATTAATTTTTTTAAAATGGATATGTTTATACTCGCACGTTGTATATGGGACCAAGTTACGAGGTTTGTACAAGAAAAAAGTGACACCGGTGTCGAGGGCATTATATAATCGGGACTAGGGAAGTCGATCGGTTATTTAGAATGCATCAATATTTAACACAAGTGGTAGATAATTTAATATTCTTCCTTATAAAGCAAATTTACACCTCTACATAGATCTAGTATCATTTTCTGATGCCTTTAACGTGTATTTTTCTCACTTCCCTACTTATTATTTTTAATACAACGACATTTTATCAAAACATTCGTTGTAGGTTAAATTCGAACCTTTTATTTCAATTATGTATTTAATTTAAATGGAAATATCTATTCAACCCATTTCACCACATATTGATTTTTCATTCTATTTGAGGTCATTCAATATGCCATTAATTCTTTTAGTTATAGTAGCCTTGATTGGAAAAGTGATTTATTTTTAAAACTAACAAATACGAAAAACTAAGATGTTAATCACACAGCAATACATTTTGTTCAACCTATAATAAAAATAACATAATTGAAAATTACATAAAAAAAAAGTAATGGAAGTAAAAACACTTTCGTACAAAAATAAACGAAACTTTTATTAGAATTTTGGATATTGTAATATTGTAATAATAATTATAATTTTGCATCATTATATAATTCAAAAAACAGCAAAAATGTTATACATGCCTAAAAATTAATTATTGGATGTGAATGTGAATATTTTTAAATAGTTAGATCAATGTTACAGAACACTGTGATATTAAAAAAAATCAAATTAAATTGCTTTAATCCTAAGATAATAATAATAATCGACTTTATGTCAAAATATTTTAGAAATACAATACAAAAAAAATTATAAATTAAATTACACATACCAGCTGTGCCGAAGTCTAGCTGAAGCTACTCCTACTCAACCACAACAAGCATGCAACGATACAAAAATGTATTAATTTATAAAATAAAGGTTTGTAAACAAAAGAGAATAATTAAATAAGAATGACAGAAAGTAATAATAATTATCAAACAATATTTATAGAATAAAGTAACAAAGATAGTCCTCCCTCCTATTAAAACTTTGCTTTGGCTTCTATCAGAAGGGAAAAGGCAGCATATTTAGATACATTACAAACAAGCAAAAAATGATAAAGCTTTGCGGAAAGGTCTACATAACATGAACATTCATTGCTCTACTACGAATGTAGAGTTACCTTCAACATTAAGTAATCCTTTTAAAATGAATAATTATTTTCTTACTGTTTTTAATAAATCAGACCAGTGTAAAGATAAAATATTATTTTATTCAAATAACCAATTTGGTAACAGCACGTTTGCATTTAACCTCGTTACTCAAAACATAGTGTTCGATACTATAAACTCTATCAAATCAAATGCTAGTGGAGATGATGGTATTTCATTGCATATAATAAAGTTATGCTGGCTAATAATTGGCGAATCAGAAAAACTTTGAGGATCTTTACATTTAGGAAATGGTTTCCCAATTGCAATCTTCCAGTCATTTGGAAAATAAGATACCTCACTATCGTAATTAATAATATTTGTTCAATATTTATCGATGAAAGGACTACAGTATTTGAGCATATTAGATGGCAAAGTAAGAATTAATTTGATCAGGATTTTTTAAATTGAAAGGAATACTATAGGACTGTTTGCTATGAACGTTTAGATTTTTCAACTCTTTCCAAATCTTTTTGGAATTAAGATAGTTAAGTGTCGTATAGGGCCGTCGGTCCACCGGTCAAAAGACCGGTTGGCCCTCGTTCAAGCTATGGGCCCTCGTTCAGCCTTGAGAATAACAAACAAAGAATTAAAATCGGACCATGAAATAGGTGGGCCCTTCTTCCTCCTGACCGGTATGCCCTGGAGGTCCCAATCTGACACTGCTTGTGGGATTTTTTAGTTTTTTAGTATTTCAAATTTACGCCCGTTTAGTCGAACCAAAAAGCAAGAGATAACGCTTAATAGGTTAGTAAACAGATTAACAATTTTCTGGCAAATAACTGGAATATAATCTACATACTTGAATAAAGCTTCCAATATTTATTTTGCAAAAATTTCACACAAATTATTGATTACCAGCGTTGAACAACCTCGGTATATCAGGCACACGTGTATCACAGAGAACCGCTATTATATCCCAAATACTTGTAGAATAGTTACTAGATTAGATTTTGATGTCAATAATAAATAAAGATGTCAGATTTTCAATATTAGTTTTCACAATTTTTTATTTTATTTTAAAATATATATTTTTCTAGTTATACATTTTTTATTTGTTTAATTATAAATTAAATGATTTAAAATTTCCTATTATACTCATTAAAAGTTAATTCAGGCTTTCAACAAATGTAGATATTTAAAAAACAGATAATTTCATTACACTAATTTATTTTATTTACATTGATATGGAATCCATCAATTTATAATTTAAACAAAAAACATATGTAATGATATTTAAAATATATTTAAATAAGTGCTAGTACGCTATATTTTATTGTAAATTAATTATAGCTTTATCATGGAATATAATTATATTTTCAAAGAGAATATCATATTATTGTATGAAACAATGATTCCCACACTTTTCGGTTTATGAAGTCTTTGCTGGATTGATTCAAAATTATTAAATTTATTTATTTATTATCCCAAATAAACAAAATCAAAATACGTATAAATTAAATATTTAACCTTTCACCTACAGAAGTAAATAGGGAAGTAAATATTCTCTTTCCTCGTTGACAGTGAATTGACAGCTGTCAACGGTCAATTTGTCCAATCTGACATGAGAATTGAATTCAGCGACCTCAAAAACCCAAACTCTCAATGTGAAAAGAGGATATTTACTTTTATATTCCTCGTTGTGAGTCAATTGACAGCTGTCAACTGTCAATTTTGCCAATCTGGCATGAGAATTGAATTCAGCGACCTCAAGAACCCAAACTCTCAATGTCAACAGATAATATTTACTTTTCTATTCTTCGTTGACAGTGTATTGACAGCTGTCAACGGTCAATTTGTCCAATCTTACATGAGGGTTGAATCTAGTGACCTCAAAAATATTACCCTATATATTAGAATAATTAAAATATGCTTTTGACATCTATAAATGTATTGAAAATGAATAGTTTTGCAACGGGTCAGGGGAGCTTTGGCAGCTCCGTAGCTGCCAAAATATTAATTTTGGCACTTTGTGCCCATGGAGACTTCTGTTCAGAATGACAAAATCTACAACATATCAAAAATTTGACAGAAACCCAATTTCCATAAGATTATTGCGGGGTCCTTTGCTGCGTCAAATTCGCGCCGAGACAAGTTCATGTGAGACAAGTCAGCGCTGGGCCAGATGATAGTGAGACAAGTTAGCAGCGGGTCAAAAAATAGCTATATAAAATTTGATTTGCTTTTTTTTTAAATTTACGTAAAATGAAAAGTATTTCGACTGACTAGTTTTGAAATTAAAGCACTGCATGTGCTCCTAGTTTAGTTACAAAATTATGAAACAAATTTAAATGCCTATTCACAATAATTTAATGTTTTTCTTAACTTGGCTTAATGTAGAGTCCTTTTAGAAATCTGTTTACCTTTTTAAATAACTCTCTTCGCATTGAATAATATTTTTCATATGTTAGTTTGCATTATTATAGCAATCCCAGCCCTAATATCTCGTTTCCAATTTCTATCTACTCGTCATTCTCGGCAATTTTCAAATACTTATATCTTGAAAATGTTCCTGAATAAATAATCCGATATATTTTTCTTTTAGGAATATTTCAGTGATTTATTAGACAACCAATTAAAAATAATATGCATTCCTGTTCAAACTGTATTGTATCTAAAAATAATTATATGTACACTATTATCATCATGTTTATGTTTTAACAAGCAAAAACGATGATAATGATGAAAAAGAATCGCCCGAGAAGATGATTTGCGTCGGTTTATCAGTCGATGTCGTTGAAAAGAAAATTGGACAAATTTAAATGTTTTCGTGTTTGCGATTTAGGAAAATTATCATGGGCTAGCACTTAAAGATATTACTTTAATATTTTTTGTAGAAATAATTGATACAAAATTTAGAATTTTGTACCGGTGGTGGGAAAAAGAAAATATTTTTAGTTCTTTGTTGTTTTCAAAATTTATTAAAAATTCCATAAATTATAAACGCTCCTGTATATGTTATACTGAAAAATCTTTTAAAAACAATATAAGTCAACAGTATTCCTAAAGATTTATGTAACATTGAAATGAAAAATTATCGAAATCGAATTAAAAGTTTAGGAGAAAAATTATGTTAAATTAAGGCAAAATTTTCCTTCATATTTTCCGGTGTGTGTGTATATGTATTAATATTGTGTAAATTAGTATGGTGTTAATTGCACCCTTAATGTATTTAGTGCATAAAAACAGTCAAAGAGACTAATAATAAACCTAAATTTTATAAAAACAGTAAATGTTAACAGACCTAGAACTATCAGAAATGAACAATTGAAATTTATAATTAAAGAATTAAGTAAAAAAAGAAAGAAAAGAGAAAGATACATTGAAATGAAAAAACAAAAATATTTTTTTTATTAAAGAAATTATGGAAAATTAAATTCCTTAGGTTTCGCTTAAAGCTGACGATTCTAGGGCAATCTTTGAGATCACTAGGAAGTTTGTTATATAAAGTTAAGTCTTTTGAAAACACAGTTCTTTGTCCTCCAGTCGTTCGCATTGCTTCCGTTCTCAGGAATCCACATTGTCTTATGTCATTGTCTTGGACTTCATTAGATGCAATAAAGTTAATATTTGAATGCATGTTGGATAACTGGCAATTATGGACGAAGGTGCATATTTGGAAAACATATAGTTAATTTATTTCTAGTATTTTTAGAAGTATGAAGGTTTCATGAAGAAAATAGTGCTCTATTTTGTAAAATCATAAGGGGTTTAAGATGATTTAAGGTAATATGGAAGTGATTATATTGGGCAATACTGACATATCTGGCTACTACTATACAATTTTTTTATATATAATAAATTATTAATATAACTATTATCAAAATATCGATTCTTTAACATTATAATTATACAATTCCTAAATAGATCTAAGATAGCTAATTGGCGTTTCAATTTTTAATTATTCTTTTATTTATAGTTATTAGGTGAATCTACTAGATAAAAATACTGTCTGCGCTACTGAACATACAATATAATAGGTTCGCTGCAAACCAAGAAATTATTATCTCTATTTTCGCAAGCGCAATCTACGTAACAAAATTATTTTAAAAACATTTATGTGCTTATTCTCAAATGTTTCAAAGCAAATATTATTTTACCTTCTGCTGCTGCGATTTAAAAATGTTCATCGCATTTATTTCGAAATATTAACTTTTTTAAATGTCAACAAATTGCAAAGAAATATAGAACTCCGCATAATTTATTTTGCACAGATTATTCCATTCATGTTTATTTTTAATTAATGCTGCCCGTTATGGTTGAAATAACAAAATTTTATCGAAAAGCATATTCCGTTTGAGAAATTCTGTGTTAGTAGGTACATATAAAATTGAGAACTGTTCGTTTTTCTCAATTTTATATTTTTTGTTAGGCATCCATGTAACTAAAAAATATCGCTTTAGTTTGTTAGTAAGTATTGATGTTAGATTTCACATAATAAGCCTTAATCCTTATATCAATATGTATATATTATGTAGTTCTGTTTCGTCAAAAAAAAACTAGATTTATAGAATAAGGGAAATCGATAATAGCCACAAAATTTTATTAGATCGTTTTACATGAGCTCTGGACTTTTCTTCATAAAAACAAAGTCGTTTTTGATACGGTAGTTTTCTAAAGAAATAAAGGAAAGCGCAGGGACCGTCCAATAAAATAGGTTAATAGTAAGGATCGACAGGACGACCTAAAATTGGTTACACATTGTAACCTTCATAAAAGAAAATGATGTTGCATAAGGAAAGAGTATACCTCTAACTGAGTAGTGGTCGACCCTTAAAAACACTCATAAATTTTCGGAGCGCCTTTTCTGATAGCTTCCGCTTTTTCCTATACACACAATATTCGGCTATAAATTATCAAGGAGCAAGGACGGAACTTCACCTACCGTGATGAAATAATAACAGGAGTTTAAGACAAATAGACATTCTGTACAAGATGGTCCGATATATTTTACCACAAAAGTTTGTTAAAAACTATTAATAGTAAATACGTAAAACAAAAAATATTAAAAATTAAGATTTGTTTTTAGAATAAGATCATCAATTTTGGTATCAATATTTTGTGTCAAGAAAAAAAAATATTTTTTGAAATACTGCCGGAAAATGAGGGGTACTACGGTATATATTTATTTATTTACGAGCCAGCCCATTTGAGAAATAAATTGCAATTTTAAAATTATAATTAAAATGTAGTAAAATATATATGGTGCTGAAATACAATCGTGGTATAATTCATTACATATAGACTAAAATAGGTAAAGAATTTAAAAGATTTAAAAAGACAAAAGACAATAAGGTTGAATAAAAATATTTAAATTAAACATTAAAAATTAAAGATCAAAGATTGAAGCTCAGTACTAAGTAATTGCTTTATAAATTTATGAAAGGGGGTGTTAAATATCTCAAGATCGTTATGAGTGTTGGCTAATCTTAACATTCTTGGAATACAGCTGCTAAAAGTATGGTTTAAACGATAAAAAGGTACATAAAATGTTTGTTGCTGTCGAGTTGAGCGCGTTGGAACATAAATATTTATTTTTGTTAGAAGTTCAGTACAGCTGCATCTGCCATTGATAATTTTGAAAAGTAATGTCAGGCCTCTCTCTTTCCTCCTAGTTTTCAAAGAGGGGATGTTTAGAAAATAATATATCAAATCATACTAAGTATCTCTGCCACTAGCTTCTAAAATTTTCTTAGCAGTTAAAGTTAGAGTTTTTGTTTACATAGAAACTTTTTTCGGTCATTACAAGAATCCAGTTTACAAATAAATCCTCCTCTGTTTTAGACAGTTCAGTTGCAAGGCCCATTTTTCTGGTCAGAAGAACTTTCCCTGACAATTTCCTAATTAGAGTACTTCGTGGGACATTATATTTCAAAGCTGCCTTCTTCTTGTTCAAGCCATTTTCCTTTACTTCTGCAATGTCTTTTTGCATGTCATCCTCCGATTCCTTTTTACCATATAAATAGTGAAATTATTTTTATTCTAAGAAATTTGAAGGTGTCCATTATTAAAACTACTTGTTTTAGAAATGGATATCCACCATGTCCATCATTGGTGTATTACCAAAATCATTGTTTGAGTAATGGTCACCCCTTCAAAACATCCTTTTCTATCAAAGTAAAATGAGGAATTTATGTTGCACATTTTCTATGTTATGCGTTATGTAATGTGGAGACCAAACAGAAGAGCAATAATCTAGGTGAGATCGGACTAGTGAACAATAAAGGAATTGAATTGCAGTTGTGTCAGTAAAATCATGTGTTAGCCTTTTGATAAAACATTTTCATAGATTTATGGATAGCTTAAAGTGGGATCTAGAATGACCCCAAGGTCTTTAATTTGATTAACAGACTCCAAGATATGACCATTTAAGTTATAATCAAAAGTAGTAGTGAATACATGGTATCGATAAAAGCGCATGACATGGCACTTTATAGCATTCAAGTCCATGCCATTTAAGGAACACCAGTTTGATAGATTAAGGTCAGACTGAAGCCAGAGGGCATCATAAATGGCTTTAATAATTAGGAAAACTTCTAAATCATAAGAGAGGGCGAGACAATACGAAGCTGCAATTTCTGAGTAGGATGGAAGGAATAATGTCAGCACCTGGACCTTTCTTTATATCAAGAGTAGATAGTTTCTCGTAAATGGTCAAAATAGAAATGTGGTAAGGGAAAACATTAAGTTTTGATTCAATATCGTTAAAATTTGGATTTAGATTTTGATTATTGTAAACTGATGAAAAATGCTTGGCAAACAGATTTGATACTTCACTGCCACAAGAAGCAAAAGAGTCTTCAAGGTTCATATTATCAGGTATAGTGTTATTAGATCTTCTGGTACAAAATTCCAAAAGGCTCAAACATTACTTTTAACAGAAGTTTCAACAGAATGTACGTAATTTGAAAAGCATTCTCTAGATATAATCCTGCATTGTGATCTTAACTGACTGAATATTTCATAATTTTGGGGACTCCTGTTTAGCTTGTAAATCTTTTTATCGTTGACCAAGCTTCTGAGTTAAAAAGAATACCAATGTGGGAATCTGTTTATAACAAATTTTTTTAAGGGAACAAATAACTCAATTACCGAGTACAAAGCGTTATAAAAAGTAAGAATCATTTCTGAAAGTTCCTTTCCTTGAAGAAGCCCACCCCAATGCATTGCCTCCAAACATTGGCGTATACCCTCAAAATCATAATAATACTCTTCTCCAGGAACATCACTTGAGTTCGTCTTATATTGAATTGAAGTTGCAAGAGGAGGATGATGAACATCAGATGGGATCAATATATCACTGTAAGTTCCACCGGGGACAAAACAAGGTCGAGGATAACTCCTCTTTGGTTGAGCACTTCGTTGGACTGGAAAAGATTGTAAAATCACATATGTTCGAGACGATTTCGATAGCACTTTCTTCCGATAGTGATGAACTGGGATGAGCTGAAGCTGAAGAGAAGAAATCTTCAATAACCCATGTTGCTCATTTAGCATTAAAAGTTGATAAAAGTGAAGTTGGTATAGATTAGAATGAGATTTAGAAGGCATATATATGGCTCCTTAAATATGTTTGCAGTTTCTGTGGTCCAAGTAAATAAACAGTTGCTCAATAGATGGGTTTGAGTTGATGATACTCGATGAGAACATTTTCCTAATAGCTATTAAAACACCTCTACCTCTGCTAAAGTTGCTGAACTGTGGGGAACGATCCTGTCTGTAGATTTTATAACCGTTAAGACCAAGTTCAGCGTCGTATCATTGAGACCTAGTTGAGATAGTTTTGTTCGAAGGCCCCTTACGTTCTGGTAATAAACAACCAGCTTGTAATAATTACAGGAGTATTGTTGACATATTTAATTGTTAAGATTAGCTCACCAGCTTGCTGACGTCTCAATAACTCGCTTCTAACAGTGTCCAGAGTTTTCCTTTGGTTAGGAGTTTGGTCCAGATGTATAAAAATCTTTCTATCGCGGCTGATATTGTGGTGTACGCCACGAGTTGATTTCAACACAACTTTAAGGGGTCGATGTCCATTTTTATTAGTCTTTCCAAAGCGGAAAACTTTGGTATCGTTAATGTCAGTGATATTAGCACCAGCAGCCTTTGTTATTAGAGTTTTGACTTGATTAAGATCATCAGAGACATTGTTTGACTCAGGTAGGTTAAAGATTAGCAAGTTGTTGACTCTATTTTAACGTTCGTGAAGTTCGAGCTTTTTGACTTCATCTTTCAATGAATTTACTTCTGATCTAAGGCTATCAATTTATCTCAGTAGTGCGGGTAGGTAGACAAATTATTATAATACTTACAGAAAAAAGTCAAAAAACATGTTAAGAGGGAGGGGCGTGTCTTCCTAATGGCCATCCCTGTGGAACACCATGTATATTATTGCATCTTTCTATTATCCTCTAATATTCGAATCCAAAAATGTAACCTGTGATGTAAAGTGAATCGTTTGGAAGTTGCAGAGATAATTTCAATTCATTAAAAGGAATCGTTTAATGCTCAACAAATTAATGGAATTAAATTGAAATTATCTGTAAATAATTATTTTCATTTATCTGCGAAAAGTGCTGTGATGGAATAAAATTATTTATCATTTATCTACAAAAACCATGTACAAATAAGCTTCTGGTTTTTAGGAACCTTTTACAAAAATCAACAACTAAAGTTTGGCGGAGAGTTTTCGGTGTTCAATCAAGCGTAATATGTACTTAGTAAAAATTCTGAAAACTCTGGCATGAGATTAGCAACTTTAACGGCCATCGGATTAAAGGTGGTTTTTTTAATTAAATATTACTTTATTTACTCTAAACTTGTTTGAAATTTTCTCTTGTAATAATCGATAATAATTTGCTATTTAGTCGATGAATGAACGACTTATTCAAAATAAGATAATTTGCTGGCTGGGTTTCAACTGCTTCATGGTTAATTTCATTGTTAACTCGAAATAAATTAAAAAAAAAATAAGTTATTAAAGAGAGCGCACAATTAGAGAAGCCATTTGATAATAAGGCTAAATTATTAAAATAAATGATGATTTATCGGAAGCTTCAGCTTATATTGTAAAAAAAATAAAAATTCAAGTGGAAAATGCTCTATTTGAAGGTTTGAAAGATTTAAAAGCTGCTCTTTGCACTCCTAAAACTAAACAAGTATAGAAAAAAATGCTTCTTCTTACCGCCATTTTGAATTTCTGACATCTAATTTGGAGTCAACACCCCGAAAAACCATCCTGTACAAATTTCATGCAAGTTCCGGAACATTTTACAATTTTCGTCCGTTATTTTGAATTTTGCATTTATGAAATCAGATTTGATATCAACTGCACCAAAAACCGTCACATACTAAGTTCAAAGCATATACATTAGAATTTTGGCCCCTTTTGGTGTTTCCTGTTCCACTGTGCAGAGATCAAAATAATTAAAAAATAATGAAACTATGAGTCCGAAAAAATAAAAGATATTCGTACGATTTAGTATTTACATATACGAATACATATAAAGAATAGCTACAAATATGCAATTAACAATATATTCATCATTTGCTCAGTGTATTGTCAACATAGTGGTTCATAAAAGTAAACTGCCTAAAAAAAAACATATTCTTTTTGGGGTTTCCACTTCAACAATTTATCATACACTCAAGTGATACGAAATGAAAACGTATTTTTGTTCCGGTCAGATTTGCAAACTTTATAAACGTGGCATATCTATGAAAAATTGTTGTTTTGTGTCATTTTTATGACTCCATAAAACCAGTGTAAATTTGAGATAACAAATAATCGAATAGCTTCGGGTCACTGCAAATGCATTTTGCTTTTTCTTTATTCTTACATGTGTAATGAGAGCAAGGGAATTTGAGTTATCACACATTTTAAATTACTAATGTTTAAGCTTAATATTTGTTATTTTTCTTTAATTTGATGACCATACCTTGGAAGCTGTTACTGAAAAATAGTAGCAATTATTTTTCCTCAAAGAAGCGCATTTTGTGATGTAGATCTGCATCTGAATGCTCATAAGGCGTATTGTGCATCCTTCAGGAGTATATAGAACCTACCTCTCAACTTGTCAAAACCTGCTGGTTGTCCCTGAGAGGTCTTTAGTGACAGCCATTTTCCCAGCTCATCAAAGTCCTGCAGATTAGCAAGTTAGCAGGTTATCAACTCCTCAAAAACCTGCTAGTTGATGCCGAGAGGTGTTTATAAACAGCTATCTTTTCCCACAGGTTATTCACTCATCAAAAACCTTCTGGTTATCGATGGGGTGTCTAATAATTATTATTATTCACTGACATGACTTGAGAACCGAAGTTCTATATATGGAGCTAATATTATTCAAAAAATTTTAATTAAAAATAAACAATTTTTTTTAATCTATAAATTATAACTATAGATTGATATTAAAAGAAAAATAAAAGTGTAAAGACAATAAATTACGTTAAGTTACATTACTTAATTTGTTGTGATTATAATTTATTGTCTCTATACCGATATATACATACTTAGCCTAAGGAATCAAATTTGTTTTTAAACGAGTTAACTGAAGGTGCGCATACAACGTTATCAGGTACCTAAATTGTTCCAAATAGAGAAAACTAAGTTTGAAAGAAAATTTTGCCTAGCTGTAGAGTTAAAATTTTCCTTTTTTAATTTGAACATGTGTCCACGTAGGCGCAGGTCATTATTTAATACAAATAAATCCGAAAGATCGACACCGAACATATGCCTAATTGCGCAAAAACAAACGATTAAATCACCACGCAGTCGACGCTCACTAAAAAGAGTCAGATTAGCCGTAGACAGACGCTGTTCATACAGTGGCTTTCTTATACCATACGGAAGCCTTGTCGCAAGTCGCTGCACTTTTTCCAACCTCTTTTGATCTGGGACTAATACGGGATACCAAACACGACCCAATACTCCAGGCGAGGACGAACATATGTTGTGTATATTTTCAAAAATGTTTAGGGAGGAACATTGCCAAAAATCGTTTTTAATAAGAATAGTTGAGAGTTTGATTGTTTGCTTACTGATAATATATGGTCTGACCACGTTAAGTCTTTAGTAATGGTAACGCCGAGATCATTTAGGGACGATACCGTTTTTAAGGCATTATTATTTATATTATACACCAATTTAGGATTGTTTTTACCGATATGAAGAACAACACATTTATTAACGTTTAGCGATAATAACCAGTCTGAATTCCACTTTGATACCGCACTTAGATCAGATTGAAGAGACTGATAGTCCGCAATCGGATTAGCGTAAATTTTTGTATCGTCTGCGTAGAAAGAGCAACAGCTTTTTATGTACACAGAAATATCGGCAGTATATAATAGAAAAAGTAGGGGACCAAGAACTGATATTGAGGCACTCCACTGACAACGGATTTGGTTTGAGAGAAACTATTACCAACTCTTACGCGGAATTATCTGGAGGTTAAGAAGTCTGTTACCCAATCAATTAAGTTGCCTCGGATTCCCAGGCGTTCAATCTTTTTGAGAAGTCAGTGCTTTGGAACTCTATCAAAGTATATAACATCTGTAGGAAGACCAGCATCTAAGGCTTTTGTCCAATAATTGACAGATTGCAGGAGATTAGTTAAGGTAAATCGTCTTCTGATAAATCCATGTTGTTGGGTGGGAAGTACACGTTCGTTTACAAGAAAGTCAGTTATGTTATCACATATTATGGACTTCATTACTTTACAAACTATTGGTACAAGGCTTATCGGTCTACAGTTATTTGGATCAAGCTTTTTGTCCTTTTTGAATATGGCAGTCACTGATGCAGCCTCTCGGGTCAAAGTCTTGCAGGATAATAACTTCGCCAAGAGGCTACGAAATACTTTCCAAAAGGTTATTACTTCCCGTACTTCCTTTCTACTTCCTGTACTTCCTTTCTACTTCCCGTACTTCCTTTCTACTTCCCAACTTCATTTGTACTTCCTGTAAATACTTCATACTTCTTGTACTTCCAAAAGGCATTTTTATTCGCAAAAATATTGATTTTGTAGGTGCTGAATGATTGCTCGGAAATAAATTTAAAAAAAACTTAACTATTAACATTTTATATGGTCATATCTTCACATCAGGATTCTACTACTCTTTAAATTCATTATGACATACCCTATATAAAGAATCAGTACTTTAGATGAGAAGAAGTAGGTAGTAGGTACTTCCTTACTTTTCTATATTTTTAGAGTCATTGAGCTCGAATTAGACATTACTGTTCCAACAACAATCGCAAATCAGTCACTAATACCAGGATTTTGCGCAGTAGATAATTTGGCAATCCCAATAATCTACTGCGCAAAATCCTGGTGTCAGTGACTGGTTTCTGATCATTTTTGGAACAGACCTAATATCTTTATCGAAAAGCTTTTTTTATTCCGAAATAAATGTCATCTAAACAAACAGCATTGAGTCACTCTATGTATCCGTTACTTACGTTCTCTCAGAAAGGAACAAACCCTAAAAACAGAAAATTTCAGTTAAATAACACCAATAAAACACTTTTATATTTTGATGACAGAAGTGATCAATCATTTTAGTTTTTATTTACTTCTGGAAAACGTAAAACGTAGACCTGGAATTATATCTAGTTATTTTATATTTTACGGTCACGATCAATATTTTTACAGCGAAGATTAAATTAAAAAAATCGCATTGCTTTAATAACAGCGACATGAAAATACGTGAAGTACTGTTTAGACTTTTAAGAGTTCTACACTACTTCAAGTTTTTTAATCTTCTCTAGAGAATGTCAACTTGTTTGGAGAAACTTGTCTCGAGGTTTTAAAAATCGGGTTGCTTAGTGAAAAAAGTTTTATTTTATTGTTATTTAAACTAAAAAAATGAAAACACACACTGGTGTGTGAAAAATAACTATAATAATTGCCACCTCGCTATTCAGAAGTTTGCTATTGAGAGTTTTTCTAAAAGACATTAAGAAAGATTGTATAATTACATCCAACAAGAAGCCTTCTAATTCCGGGAATACTTCGGACTGGGAGATTATTGAAAATGAAAAAATTTTAAATTTTTTTATTGTGAGGCTAAAAGAATAGCTCTAATTTATGTGTAGTTCTTTTCAAACTATACTAATGAAGAAACACTTCAGCTACAATACATATTCCAGAAGATATGTACAATTTATTAAAGACCTACGGCATGAAATATACGAAACATTCTCAATTTGCGGAAGCTGTAAAAACAATAATTTTCAAAATATTTTAACGATTTACGTACGATATTTGCGCCCTAAAGTATTTTAAAATTCCAAATCGTTTTCCTTTACATTCTATAAAATTAAGTAGATGGTATGTGGTATAATTATTGATTTAAACAAACATTCGTGCCGGCTTCAGAGAAGTTATTTGAAACTTTTATAGGTCAAAACCAATATAATCTTGAAACTTTTCAATATCCGCGATTCGTTCAGCTACGGCCAGCTTTTAGTACAGTGACGTTTGCTGAATTAAATCTAATTTAAAAATATATTTACATACAGGTCCAATCCAAAAAATGTAAGAACTATAAAAATAAAAAACAAAAATAATTGATAAATGGCAATTATAATATTGATTAGATGCAAGCAGAGTCTTACTATTGTAATGTGAGCCATTTCATTATTCAGTCATGCTCTAATCCTCCAAAACATCAAATAAGAAGTTTCCTTGGGCTTTGTACGTACTATCGAAGATTCATCAGGAAGTTTGCAGATATTGCTAAGCCATTAACACGACTCACAGAAGAAGCGAGGAAATTCTGCTGGGACGAGGACTGCCAAACTGCCTTTGAAACATAAGCATTTAACAACAGCACCAATACTAGGCTCTCCACTACCAGAGGGAGAATTTATTCTAAATACTGATGCTAGTAATGTGGGAATTGAAGGAGTGCTTTCACAGGTTCAGGAAAGGAAAGAAAGAGTACTAGGTTATTTTAGTAAAGTGCTCTCGAAACCTGAACGAAATTACTGCGTCACAAGAAGAGAACTCCTGGCAGTTGTAAAGTGCGTGGAACACTTTTACCAATACCTGTACGGAAAGAAATTTTTAATCCGAACCGATCATGCAGCACTTAAGTGGTTAATGCAATTTAAGAACCCAGAGGGTCAAATCGCCAGATGGATTGAACGACTTCAAGAGTACGACTTCAAGATTAAACATCGAGCCGGAATAAGTCACAGAAATGCCAATTCTCTCTCTAGAAGACTATGTCCAGCAGGGTGCTTCCACTGCAACAAAATGGAATCCAAAGAAAGTGGACTACTAAGAACAACTGTAGTCAACGATTAGTGGGCCCCCGCGGAAATTAAGGAAGAACAAGAGAATGATACCGTTGACCTACTTGGCAAGCAGTATCTAATCTCTCTCCAGTACTTAAGTCATATTCAACTCAGTGGGACTCTTTTATACTGGAAGATGGCTTACTAAAGAGAGTACTTGAAAATGATGATGGTTCCGAGAACAGAAGACAGTTGGTCATTCCAAGAAGTAGAGTAGCTGAAGTATTCCGTCAGTTACACGACAGTTCATCAGCAGGACATCTCGGTATTAGGAAAACCCTTCAGAGAGTTCGGGAAAGGTTTTACTGGTGAACAGTTCCGATGATGTAAAGGACTGGTGTAAGAAATGTACTACCTGTGCTATGAGTAATGGACCTCAACAAAAAAGGAAGGCTCCCATGAAGCAATACAACGTTGGTAGCCCATTTGAGAGGATCGCCTTAGATATTGCTGGACCATTCCCCGCGACCGAAGATGGTAATAAATACATTTTGGTGGTTATGGATTATTTTACAAAGTGGGTAGAAGTCTAAGCCATTCCAAATCAAGAGGCCGCAACTTTTGCAGATGTGTTATTAAAAGAGTTTATCTGTCGATTTGGAGTACCCTTGGAGATCCACAGCGACCAAGGCAGACATTTTGAAAGTCAACTTTTCGGTGGAATCTGTGACAGACTAGGCATGAAGAAAACCAGAACCACAGCATTGCCGCCACAATCCGATGGAATGGTAGAGCGAATGAATAAGACCATTGGAAAATATCTATCAAAAGTAGTTTCAAACCATCAGCGAGATTGAGATCAGTATCTTTTGCTCTTTGCAATGGCTTATAAATCCGCTGTCAATGAATCAGGCCAAACACCAGCAAGGGTCCTGTTTGGGCGTGAGATGAGACTACCGTGCGACCTCGAGTTTGGATGCCGACCTGGGGAAGACATAGCCGGTGAAGATTATGTAATCCAACTACGACGAAATATGGACGATATGCATGAATGGTCCGCTCGCATCTTCAACTCGCCAGCGACAGGATGAAGAAACGGTACGATACCTAAGCTACAGAGGGATGTTTCAAGGAAGGCGACAAAGTCTGGCTCCATAACCAAAAAAGATAGAAAGGTTGTTCTCCGAAGCTTCAAAGATCTTGGGAAGGTCCGTATCTCATCAAGAAAAGAATTAATGATGTCATTTACTGTATAAGTAAGATCCCAAACGGTAAACTGAAGGTAGTTTACCAAAACCGGCTGGCTCCATTTGAGGGTAACCATGGCGATAAAGAATAAGTAAACTAGCTCTAAGAAATACCTGACCTTATCTTTAAAGAATTTAAGGGTGCATATGGAGGTACTGGAAAAGTAAGACATGGTGTTACGACCGAGCAACAACAAGATCTGCTCTCGCTTCCAAAAGTCTACTCGAGGACTGACATATGTGTTCCGTAAGAAGTTTGGTCAACTGCTAGAACTTCAACGTCAATTACCAGCCCCTGGAAAAGCTTTGAAACTTTAAGAAGAATCGCGCTACCTTTTCTATTTGATAACGAAGAACACCTTCCGAGATCAATCCACTTATCATGATGTATGGGAAGCATTACTTAGTTTAAGGGAATGTACTAGCCATTCCGAAGATATAAGGAAATCAGCTGGATTGGAGGATCATTAGGAACATGGTGGAGTAATCTTTTAAGATACCGGAGTCCAAATACTGGTCTGCAGCCATTCGCCCAGTGTCCAGGTTACAGCGAAGACAGTCTCTTGTTACTGAAATTGTAAAAGAGGGTTAATTTGCAGATACAACCATTCCATTTTAGTTTCGTAAGGGTTCCAGGAAGAACTATCTCTTAAAGAGGGGGCAATGTAATGTGAACCATTTCATTATTCAGTCATGCTCTAATCCTCCAAGTCCTTCTTTGACCTTTGAGGCTCAACTTGTCCGATTATCATACATAAACAAACATCACACTATTATTACTATTTATTAGTGAGAAACAGGATGTTTTATTTCAAGAATGGGGTATTTTTGAAATGTTGTTATAAAAATATTTATTCTTCTTTTAAATAAATATTATTAAATCCTTGGAAAACTAATGTAATTACGCCACTGGCGGATTAATCATTTTATATTATTTTTCAATTCTCTAATATTTTCTTCGTAAATACTGTACTATGTTTCAATGCAATAAAGTGAGTATTTACAAGAGATTTGCATTTAAAATGACTGATTTTAATGTTTAATTATACGAATTATTTATTTATTTTACTCATTCAACAGTTTACACCAGTGGTTCCCAAATGGGATCCCAAAGTGGGTCGCAACGTTATTTGTACTTTTAATTATTTTTACTAAAATTTCGTATGGAGCTTTTAACATTTGTCTCCAAGATTAGCGGATATAAGATCTTAATTGCGAAATGTTTCTGCTGCTGACAATATTTTGTATAAATGTGAGCATGTTTTGTTTGATTTCCCATTTAAATAGATGTAATATTTTGTGATGCCTAGCAGTGTGATATCAAAGAAGACAGTCATGCAAATCCGATTATTAATAAAAGCATCATGGATTCAGATTGTCTTGTGCCGATTTTGTCTTTTGAAAACCTCTTTATTCAGTAGCTAGGATATTTTTTGTTTCAAGAACCATATTAATCTATTGTATAAAATTTTTTCAAGATGTTTACACATTATATAAGCTAAAGAGATTGGATGGTGCATTTCAGGATGAGACCCGTTTTGTTCAGACTTCGGAATATGGATGATAACAGCCTGAAGCTACGTTTTTCGGAGCATATAATATTACGTATCTTCAGTAAAAGGTTTTTGCTGACTTTAGAATATTTTGGATAATCCCCTTCTATTATACGTGGGAAAGTTGTTTCTATATGATGTTTAAATTGCATGTTTGAATCAAAGTTTTTTTGTGTATTGGTTATTTTCTATTTTCATGGCAATTGTCCTTAATTTTTTATTAGGTTAAATTATTTTTTTTCTGGTAATTTCTTGCAACAACCGATACAAAAAAGCATACAGTGTTTAAAAAATAAAAATATATAAAATAACGGAAAGAACGCCAGCTTAGAAAACACAGTTGTCAAAATGCAAAAATCTGTTTAATTCTATTACAGCTAAACGACTGTATACGTTTAGCGCATAGTACCCTTCGAGCAAATATACTGAAAGCTAGTATAAAATAAATATTTTATGCCTGGCATCGCTGTACGATGAGAATCTGTCGCCTCGATTAATTATAACATCTTAATTTTAGCGTCTTCTATTGGTTGAATCGAGCCTTTTTCAAATTTCTATTTGCAATAGACCACGATAGCCAGCAAGAAATGCCCATACACGTGGACTAGGATATCCAATAGTAATTCTGTGATTTTGTTCAACTTATGTTCTAATTGGTTATTCGGCACTCTTCTATGTGTCATCGTCGTGTTGACTGAGCACAGATGGACAGTGTTTGTTAATCCAGTGTTGTATTCACATTACTGCTTGGATTTTTGGGTTATAAAAAAATGGCTTTTTGGAGGCACAAATAATGTAATCTCAGAAGGTATGAAATTAATTATAATTCTGATTGACAATTTTTTAAATAAATAGGATCAGTTGCACCTCAAAAAACAACTAAATTGATATTTAAACAGTTCAAAGTCTACTTTGGTAGTTTACATTATTGTTTACTTATACAGGGTGATTCACAAAGAAGAGGTTATATTTTACCTGTAAATTCTGTAATATTAACCAAAAATTTGGTATGTAGATGTGTTAAAACTAAATAATCAAAGACAGAAAGTATGCGAATAATGTTTAAATACATATAAAATTTCCTCTTTAAAGCGTAACATACAAGTAGTTAGGAGGTCCGTCTCTGAGTTGCCGTTTAACGTGTTTTAATACGATTCCCTTTGTTTTGCCGAAAAACAAAGACTATCTTTACCTTCCACTATATTGAGTGCCATGTTTTAAATATTCAATTCACAGTAGATAGATAAAGTATGCATATCGATTGATTTTTACAAAGAAATGTTTTCATTTAATTGACCAAAAAATATCGTATTATTAGATGTGGATTAAAATTTCAGAGTATTTGTGTTTGAAGGTTTTTTATAATTTCAGGGAAACGTTTTAGAATAGGGAAACTAATACTGTTGTTATCCATTTATGTCCATTTATAAGTCGGCACCATGTGGAACACTTTTTTATTGATACTTTTATGGAAAAAGTTATTTTTCATTAAAAATTCTGCATGGTCTAAAACCTAAGGAAAGTAGTAGGTGGTACAATAAAGCGCAGGCTGCAGTGCCGCCACGCTACAGATGGATTAGGGTACCCAAAGAGTGTGAAAATAAATAAATAATTCTATTTTTCTTTGTAGACAAGGTAGAACTTTTTTTAAAGAATAACTTTTCTTTATAAAACTAATAATAAGAAAGTTTCTCATGTGCCTTAAAATAATTATAAAATTACTGGACTGATGGTTTAATGGTTATTATCCCTAAAGCCAACGTGCAGATTTATGACATATTTTCTTATATTTGTAAGGTGTTTGTATTTTTTTTAATTTTTTACTTGTTCATGCAATAATTAATGAACTCCCTCGTATTTGCAAACTTATTAAGAACTAGTCGGGTAATTCATAAAGAAAATTGAAATGTGTTAATTTTATTTCGATTAAATATATTGAGCAAAATATTCAGAAAACGACTTTGCCTTATTGGCTGAATTTGATTTATCGGGTAAATCGTCAAAGTTTTACAATTATACCCCAATATTTTTAATGAGAAATCCGCCTGTGCGTATTGATCACGTAAATTAAATTTGAACTTTTGCCTCTACTTCGGCACAGTGGTGTAGTCTTCTAGGTTTTAATTACAGGTTTAAACTGTCTTTATAATAGTAGTAGAAGTGGTAATAATTAAATCTAAATAATTTTCATTTAGGAAATGAGTGGTTATATGTTGTGATTTTCTATTTTCACAGATTCTTTTGCTGCATCTTATGTGAATGTTGCAAAAAGTACGTTTGGGAAGAGATCTAGTATCGGGATAAGCGTTTACTGTTAAGATTAGTAGTTTTATTAATACTGTATATACAGTTTCTACCATAGCGAACTTTTTCTGCCAGTGTGATAGATGTTAAAAATAAAGGTTAATTATTTCGTCGTCCTTCTTACAAAGGGACCTAACTGACATTTGATTAATTTTACAGAAGCAAAAATATAAAAATGGTGTTGCTTCATTGTACATAATTTGTAAACCGTATGTACTAAGGGGTTATAAATTTTAATTTAAAGTACTAAACCCTTAGGCTTTTATGTGATATGTTTACAATTTCATTAATGTATCATGTGTCATTCGTGTCATCTGGATTATATTAAAGAGTCAAAAACTGATTATCAAATAATGACTACATTAGAAAATTTTTTCGAAAAAACAATGCTCCTTTTCGAGACTACTCATCAGAAAGAAACTATTATCTTTAAAATGTTCTAAAACTACTCAAATTGAAAAGATTTTTGTATGGATTAAAGAAAAAATCAAAATTGTGGAACGATGTGAAGAAATTTAAACATATTTTTAAGGTTAAACAGTTTCCTCCTCCCAAATTATCTGACACCTAGTTTTCCAGTGCTTCTAACACTGAGTGATTTAAAATCTCCTATTTACTTATTCACAAACATACCTTTTTGGAAATTCGACTTAAATGATGTAATTTAATACCTTGATATTTTCTCAAAATTTGGTTTAATTCGGTTAGTAAATTTTTGAGATATCGTTGAAAAAGTGATAACCTTCAACCCCCCTTTCGAATGGACATATATTTGACATACTATTATCCCTAGAGAGTTAAAACGGTCTTTATGAAATACCATGTATAAACTAGTTATTTGGTAGCTAGGCGTCTCCTTTATCACTAGTTTTGTCCTATTCAAATGTCCAACAAAAGTGTAAGAAAATTGCCAGCGCTCTTTGCGACTTTAAAATCAATAGTTCACCGAATTTTAAAAGAGCAACTGCTTTATCTTTTTCATATTCAGAAGGTACTCGGGATGTCCCCAGATGACTCTGCTATTTGAAGTTTGTTTTCGGAATAGATTTTACATAAATAGCAAGAAAATCGTCGGTTCATTGCAACTTTATTTTTATTCGACGATAAATAGCTTTGTGGATAGTGTAATAAATTCATTCAATCTCTGTTTGTAGAATGATGAAAAACAACAGTCAAAATTAGGAGAGGGTTACTCTTAAAAGTTTAGTCGATCTACTTAAACTCTAATCATCATCGAGGGCCAACTTAGTTGTTTATGAAGTGGTGTGAAATTTCTATTTAAATTGATTTGGTTAAGGCACAAGTTATTGTTGTCTCTTTCCAACGAAATATCAACGTCTTCGTGATAATCTAATAAGATGAATTTGTTTTGTAAGACTAAATTTATGTGGCTTAAAATTGTCCAGCTTATCAGGACTCCCAAAGATCCGCAAATTCTTCCTGGCATTGGAATCGCCGTATTGCAACCTGTAACTCTGAAAATGATATAAATCGCGCGTATATATAAAGTAGAGCCTCAAGTTTTTTAAACGTTTCTTTATTAAATTCTTTTCCCTCGTTATCTTAAGATTTACGTAATTTAGTGAGGCAAAAAAGTATATGTAGGATTCAGTGCCCTTCTCAAATATTTAAGAAGCTATTTTTCTTATACGAAATTAAAAGTTTCTTAATTGGCTCCCAACTTAGTTTTATAAGAATGCAACAACTTAGATAAATTAAAATTGTTTCCGCACTTTAAACAGATTTTTTGACTTGTCTCCTTCAATAAATACTACATGCAATGTCGTATTTCTACTCAAATTGGATATAAGTGTGAAATTATTCCCGAAAGCAGTGGTTAAATATTAATATGGTATCATTTACTTTATGTGTGTTATAATGTATGTTTAATATTTTCCAGTGGGTTATGTTATGTTGGGAATGGAGTGTTAATACACTGCGACCTAAAAATCTATTGTGCCCCCTTCTATCGCCAATGCACTAAGGAAATGTCTCAATGCCTATAAGGACCCTTCAAATCCTATTTTCTCAAGGAAGTGTAGGATTTGAAGTGGCTTCAAGTTAGGTAAATCTCCCTCTTCTATTTGATATCCTCCTAGATATAGTGCCCTTAGATTCTGGAGTGCTACACATTCAGTTAGGATGTGAATGGACGTTTCGTCCTCCTCCTCCTCACAGAATCTGCACTCACTATCCTCTACGCAAGTGCGAGTAACTCTATTTTTCTCGCCTAGCTCATATTCTAGGCATCTCCAGACCATTTTTGAGCTGATTACGTAAGAGCTCAGCGCTTGACTATCGGACATGATGATAATCTTTTGTCTATGATAGTTTCTCTCGATGTTAAACTGGATACACTTCTCGATGGCCTGAATTTCCGCCTGGAAGCTGCTTGGGTATTTTCCCAAGCTTTCGGAGTGCTTGGTTCTCGGCCCATATACTCCTATTCCAGTTCCTTCTATGGTTTTGGAACCGTCCATATACCACTGAATAGCACGTCTTTCGGTTGCAAGCGCGATGGATTCTTGGCTCCATTCTTTCTTGCAGCCCAGCTCTGTGGTTTTGAAGTTTTTCACAAAACTGTACTTTAGCATTTTATCCTGGGGCATGTCCCAGGTATCTTTAGTCCTAAAGACTTTCGTCTGATTACTCCGTTCCTGATCATTCTATATCGTGTCCTTTTTGCCACATTCTCCATCATCAAATGTAGAGGGGTGAGGTTTAAGATCACCTCCATTGCGGCCGTAGGACAGGTTCTCATTGCACCAGTAATGCAAACACGGACTAGTCTTTGTACTTTTGAGATATTAGCTCTCGTAGTAGCTAAACTAGTTCTGTTACTCCAGGCTAAGCCGGAGAGGCTAGCTGCGAGCTTAGTGTGCATCCACATACTCGCAACAGTTAAGCAGTGATTCTCCGGTCACGTCGTGGATGGGTGACCGCTGGGAGGTTCCACCATGGGCCGTGTCACTATGGGACTCATCCGACTAGCGGTTAACCACCGGCGACGTGGAATGAATGACGATGAATCAGGGAGTGAATTGATGAATGAGAAAGTAGTAGGACCTTCAAATGGTGGTACAATAAGCCGCAGGCTGCAGTGCCGCCAGGCTATAGACGGATTAGGGTGTAGCACGGGAGATCCGAAGGGTGTAAAACTAAAATAAAAATAATACTCCAGGCTATAGCCCCGTAAGTGATGATTGGTCTCACTAATGCAGTATACATCCATCGCAGTATGTTTGGGTTTGGTCCCCATCGTTTACCTGCATACCATTAGGGCTTTTGTGGCCTTATTTAGTACTTCCATTCTATATCTATCCCGTCTAATTTAACAGTTTTGAGATTAAGTTTTCTTTTCCTTGAAAAGGCTACTAGTGTTGTTTTTGTACGGTTTATACTAAGTCCCACTTCACGGCACCATTTTTTGGTATGTTCTAGTCCTTGTTGGACTATATCACACAGGATATTACTAAATATGACTATGTCGTCGGCATAACCTTGACAGGGTATGCCGAGGTCAGTCAATCTGCATAGAAGTTCGTCTACGGTTAGGCTCCACATTAGTGTGGATAGAACGCCTCCTTGTGGACATCCTCTGGTTGTGCAGATGAAGATGGTGTCCTGCACTATCTGTGTCTCTGCAGTTCTCATAGATAACAGCTGAGCCATCCATCTGGATGTGATGTTATTTACTTCTCTGTATGCAAGCGCTCTTTTTACAGATTCGTGTGGCGTGTTGTCAAAAGCTCCTTCTATGTCTAGGAAGGCACACACGACCGTTTATTTGTTTGTCAGTGCATCCTGGATTACGTCAGTCAACTGTACCAAGGCAGTTTCTGTTGATCTTCCTGCTCGGAACGCGTGTTGGCTGTGGTGGAGTGGCACCCTCTTCAGGACTTCCGTTTTGATATAATTATCAACAGTCTTCTCAATTGTTTTTAATACAAAGTATGTGAGGCTGATTGGTCAGAAGGATTAAGGATGTGTGGTATCCTTTTTCCTTACTTTTGGAATAAAGGTGACTCTGGCCCTTTTCCATGCCTTTGGTATATATCCCAGCTTCAGACTGCTCCGGGATAGCCGGATTATGTGTGGTAGTAATTCCTCCTGTGCCTGCTGAAGCAGGGCAGGAAATATTCCATCGACACCTGGAGACTTAAACGGTTCAGAAGTGTTTATGGTCCACTTTAACCGATTTCTGCTGCATATGTGTTTGGCCACTACAGCGGCCTCTTTTGGAGGCCTGCTTACCTTAGTTGTGTCCATTATTAGAAAGGTGTGCTTCCAGGAAAGTGAGTTTCGAGTAAGAGGTGAGCTCTTTCCTCCTCACTGAAGCTTCCATTTGGTTTCTTTAATGCCATTACTGTATCAACTCTCTCTTTTGCCAGGGCCCTGTGCAGTCTCGCTGCCGCAGATGTAGAGTTAATATCCTCGCAGAATTTTCTAAAGCTGTTACGTTTAGCTTTCCTGATTTCTTTGTTGTAGGTAGTAAGCGCCTCGGTGTAGCTCTGCCAATCTCCGCTGTGCTTAGCCCTATTATAGAGCTTCCGCACTTCGGATCGTAAGTTTGACAGGTTCCACCAAGGAGCATCCCTACTAGTTCTATTTCTTTAAATGGGGCAGCTTGATTTATATGCCTCAATTATTGCTCTATTTAGTTCTTCGAGATCGTTTTCCAGAGCAAAAGGGGGCCCTGGATACGTGCTAAATTTTTGTTTTAGAATGGTGTTTTATTTGTCCCAGTCTGTTTTTCTAGGATTCCTCCTCAGGAATGTCGATCTTTAACGTGAACACAATTATCTTGTGATCAAATAGAGACGGTTCACTCGATACCCTTCAGTTTTTTACTAGATCTTTAATGCTCGGTGTGCTTAATGTGATGTCTAATACCTCACTTCCACTTCCAGTGGATTAGAGTTGATGGAGATGTCCGGTCTCTATGAATTTATTCTGGCCTCAGTATTTCTGCAATACAAAAACAATGTATTGCGGAATGCTTTCTGGTTTACTTTTGGCTACCATACAATCGTTCCCTAGGTAATCCTGGGTTTAGTTATTGATAATAACCCAATATAATTAGTGGTTCATTTTTAGTTTCATTTCTCATGTTTTTTCAAATGCCCTTATCCCTACAGAAGAGACATTTATGCGTGTATATTACTGAATGAGAGAGTATTTTTCTAGTTTTTACTTCTTCCTGTTCCAAAGTAATTGTTTTTTTTTAATTAGGTACTGGAAAGTCCACTTACAGCTTAATGGAAATTAGTAGTAATAGCCTTTACCCACACGTAAAGGAATGATTAGAACAAAAGAGTTTGTAAAATAAATCATTATGTCGGTACAGAAGTACTGAAGCAATTATTTTTTTGAACTTCTCACTAGAGTGTCTTAATTACGATTTACGTTTATTAACCTGTAAATAAAAATATTTTTTGATTAAATTTAATACCTAAAATAATTGTTGCGAGGTCTGTTCATAATCGTATGCTTAACTAATTTTATATTAACAGTTAGTCACTTAATACTAAATTTAAAAAAGAACGAAAAAACAAAAACATATATTTACAGTGTCATATTATCTAATAGTGAAAAAATACAAATGAATTTAAAAAAATGAAATGTAGCAGTCATTTTACAAAATGTCCTTAAATAAATCTAAGTTTACAGTAACATATTGTTTAGCTCTGAATTGAAATAATATGTAAGTAATTTGGTTATATTTTGTAATGCTATCTGTATCTGTAGAGATCTTATTTCAAATAAAAAAATATTAGCTGACAATATTTTGAAGGGATGCGCCATATTACTCGCATCAATAGATGCTTCGCCACTGCTTCATGTATAATTTTTTATTAGGTAATAATTCAATCTTACATTCAGACACTTTTTAAACAGTTTCCACTGCGATATTATATATGGGTTTTTAATTTGTATTTGATAAGTTTTATTTCTATTTTTGTATTGATATTGTTGGAAGAACGCCCAAGCCAACGCTGTTCCGCTGAGTCGTTGCAAGCCTCTTTTGTCTATGTTTCGATTCGCAGGACAGAGACAAACGCAATGCTTCGAGAAGCTACCAGAAAAAATAGTATGTAGCCGTTAAGTCATAAAAATTAAATTCTCGGACATTCGAGATCATTAAGAAACTACTGGTACAGAGTTGGCTTTGTATAAATAGCACGAGTTTGCTGACGGAAAATGTAAATGGAGTATTGGACAGTAAAGACAAATTGTAATAAATAAATTAGAATTATTGTGAGTTATGATAGTGTCTAAGTATTATATAAATTAATTAGTACATTATAAATAAATTGTAAATTGTGTTTTAAATAAATAAAACTATAAATACATTAAAGAAACGTTACAATATTTTGAATTGGTCTGGGATTTCTCCTCTTTGACATAACAAATTAATATTGTTACTGGTAAAAGAAGAAAGTAAAATGTGGCCCAATCAGGGAAATACAAAGTTTAAATATTAAAAAAATATATTATTAATATCCGCTTAATATTAATGTGTAGAAGTTTTTGTATTAATATTCACAAACTGCCATTTTAATTAAATTACATTTGAGAAAATGTCAATAATGTTCAATTTTCAGCATCTAATTTCGTAGAATTCAGTAAAATCGACCACTACTTGCGAATACGATTTGAAACCTTAAAACGGATTTACATATCTTGGTTAAAAATATGGAAATTAGTCTAACAAATGGGAAGTCATCCTTCAGATCCTGCGTAAACAGGATTTAAAGGACAATTCATTGCTTGTCATGTATTGAGGCGAAATCTAAACAGTGTAATTAACACGAATGGTATCAGGTTTTCAAGAGACAAACATTTTGCTTTAACCAGGATTAAGGCTGAGGATTTTATAAATTAAGTGAGTAAATAACAAATGCTTCGAGGAATATAACGTTTCACTAAAGATTTCTTTCTAACCCTTGCTTTGGGTAATAGAAATATAAAAGAGGAAAACTAATGTACGAATTTATCGAGGTGTTTGAATTACCTTATTTAGGCTTTATTAATATAAATCCTTATAAAACTGAATAAACATAACCAACTTGATAAGTATTTGACAACTGAACTAGATTTTTTTTATTTTTTTACGGAGGTTGTCAAACTTTTCGTTTAAATAACCCAGCAGTAGTATGGGAATTGTATGGAACGGTATGGAGCTTAATAAAAACAAAATAGGGTGTGGCTCATGTGTTTGAAATAACTCTCATCTCATAGAAGTATATGGAAACTGGCAACATGGGTTTCATACAATTGGGATGGTAGCGTCTTCAAATAGTATGCTAGGAACTACATCTTGTTGAGAATTTCGTTATTTTAAAAAATATGTTTCTTTTGTTATTATATTTATAGTGTAGTATGCAGTCTTTCGACTACCTATTGGCTGGAATATCATAATGTTCGGCTTCGGCAAAATTTATGGGTATCGATGAAGTATGCTCACTAACGTTGATGATTAAATATCGTAGTTAGACACAGATGAAAAGGCAGGATTTTGTTATTAAACTCATTTTTCTTTTTCAAGATACCAGGTATGTTCAGAGTTAAGCTGACCCTTTTGTAAGTATTAAGTTTTTAATATTTTTTTAAAATATCTTTTTAACCTAAGTACTATTACGATATGCTTCGAAGTAATATATTTTTTAAATTCCTTGTCATAAGTGCACATTGTAAATCCTTAATTTACATCAGTATAGCTTTCTGTGAATATTCCAGTGTATTTTGGTAAATAGGTGTAAAATCTGAATAATATAACTCTTTCTCGTAAAGGTAATTATACAAATTTATACCAAATTATTTATAATATTGATTAAACATTTTTAGAAGCATTTCAAAAAAATGCTAATGATGCATGTACGTACTTTTACGGAAAAATTTACAATGTACTCAATAGTTGTGTACCTAAAACTACTGTAAAGTCTTCTAAAACGTACCCACCTTAGAAAAACCACTGTAAAGTCTTCTAAAACATACCCACCTTAATTTGAAGCCGTAGCTGCAGTATTTTGTGATCTGACTAAAGCTTTTGACTGTGTCAACCACGGAGTACTGCTGCGAAAGCTTGAAGTTTATTGCGTAAGAGATGTGGCCTTGAGTTGGATGAAATCCTACCTTTTAAGTCGCAAACAGTTAGTCCAAACTGTTTCAGACTCGAAAACAACTGACATAAAATGGGGTGTTCCTCAAGGTTCTGTTCTTGGGCCCACCCTGTTATTGATTTATATAAATTATTTAGGTAAGTTAAATATCTCAGGAAGTTTCACTCTATTTGCTGACGATACTACTATCTTGTGGCATAATAAAGACGTTAATATTCTTTATGTAAATATTAGTAATGACCTCAAATCCTTTTTTAAATTTATACATTTGGCAATCAGCACCCTGAACAAAATTGACAAAGCTAGACGATTCGATATTCAGTGTTATCCTTAAGGACTAGACACTGTGATATGTGTTTTATTTTGTTCTGTTCTATTTTATTTTAGATGTATGTATTAATGTTAATTTATAATAATGTTTGTCTATATTTTAATGACTATTTATTTATTAGTGCTTTGTATAACAATATTGTGTTTGTCAATAAGTATTTTAACTTGGACAATAAATATATATTCTCCCTCTCTTTCTCTCTCTTTAATTATAATATTATTAGTCTCATTCGTAAAAAATAGTGAAATAATGACCGAGTTGTGTACATAGTTTGCTAGGTTTAGGACTGAAAACAAAATAGATATACATTAGGCTTATAAAGAATTTGTTAATTCTCTAGAATCAAATATTACCAGAAATCCTTCTGGTTTATGAGCTCTTGTGAAAGTTATCAAAAGTTTTAATTCCATGCCTAATAATATGGTTTATAATAATAACAACAACATTGTAGATGGTGTGTTTAATTATTTATCTCCTTTCTCTGTCCAATTTAGTTTTCCACACGATTTTATCTTAAATGTTTTATTTTTACTGCATTTATTTTTGTCTCGTGTTTTCTGTAGATACTCAGTTTTCGCTATAATAGGTAACTGTAATTATATTATGTTTTTTACATGTATATGATAGCTAATAAAATGAATTGTATCTTAACCTAAATGGGAATGCGGTAACACATAAAAATAGGCTTCCATTTTGTCTGAATGGCCTTTTTTGAAGACCTCATAAAATTTATGAATGCTTATTTATGTGTTTGTTCGTTTCCCACTGCAAAATCGGGAAATTAAAGAGAAAAAACGATAGTAATAATTTGCATTCCGGCGAACAGGAAAAAAAATCTCGTTATCATATATCATTTTGAACCGAAATATATTTCAAATGTGTCACATATCGTACAAATTTAACGAACGAGATGTATTTGCTTAGTCCGTTATCCACTAAAGAGCGAACAGGTGTCGATGTATTTATTTTACGCCAGAACTCTTTTGTAAAGGTTTAACAAAGAGAAAATTGATTTTTGTTGATATTATACTTTTATAAGAATTCGGCTTTGAATTTACGATAAGTTTTAATTTGCTTAATGAGTTAAAAAAGAAAAAATACACAAAAAAACAAATATTCATAAAAATACCATTTTACTTGACAATTTACATTTTTTTGACAAGTTTCTCGCAAATAACCTAGATATGAGATTTCGCAATAAAAGAATTGGAAACAACTGGTATCGCGTTCTCCCTGATTTGACCCCCTGTAGATTTTTTTACAGGACCATTTCAAAAATAAGATTGATATAACCCAACCATCAGATTTAAATGTTCTCAAAAGAGTCTTACACCCGATATCATAAGAGAAGGTAGTTCGAACATTTATTATAATAATTATGTATTCTCTCTACATAAAGTTATAACGTTATAAAGTTAGTAGAACCTCAAATTTGGGCAGCGGCTCGGCTTAGAAGATTCACTTATAGTGAGTGTATTCTGGACCTCAAAACCAAACATTATTAAGTCCATTTTTTTTTTCATTTTCAAGTGTTTAGTTACTCCTACATAATTTTTCCTGTTCCTTCCATTGGTGCTATTCTGCTCTTCTGCTCTTCTGTAAAATTTTGTAAAATGGACTTTATACTGTTTGGCTCTAAGGTCCAGAATTGATATCTGCAGTCAAGCCAGGCCCAGCACAGTTAATACTTGGATGGGTGTCCATTTCAATGAAAGTCGGCGTACGTCCGAACAAACAGCTCGCTTAGTTGTATACCAGAGCAGGCAGGCGTTATATCAATGAATACGAGGTATAGCGTAGGGTTGTGCCATCTTTCTGGAGAAGATGCCCGAGTCCATGGATATTGGACTCGTTAAAGATCCCTACGTTTAGTTGGAACACCAGACGATTCGGCAAAATTTCTGGTATTTGGGGGTAGCGTGCTTACTAGAGCTGGTGTTTAAATCTAAAAGTTAGAAATAAGCCGACGATAATAAATTAATTAAAAAAAATGATCAGAAACGGTTAGAAATACATATAGATAATATTACATAAAAAGTGTCTTGAATGATTCATAGACGGTTCAAAAACCAAGGAAGGAGCCGGTGCTGGAATCTATGAAACCAAGTCAAAAACAATGATTTCGATGAGTTTAGTAAAATATGCAACAGTGTTCCAGGCTGAACTAATAGCCATACAACACTGTGCAAGAGAAATACTTAATCAGCAAGTATCAGGTAAAACTATTGCCATATACTCTAATAGCCAAGCAGCTCTAAAGGCAATTCTCTTACCAGAAATCAAATCACGACTGGTGAAAGACTGTATAAAAGACCTGGCACAGCTAAGTAGTCAAAACAAGATGACCCTAGCCTAGGTACCAGTCCATGAGGGATATCAGGACAAAAAAGGCCGACGAATTAGCCCGAGAAGGCTCAGATAAGGCCATGACAAACCCCGAACTCTTCTGTGAAGTTGCTAAGGCATTGTGCAAGGCATCCATCAAACAATAAATGCAAAAAGAGTCTCAGGAATGGTGGAACAACTATCCAAAACTGAGGCAGGCCAAATAGTTCATCAAGGAACCATCGGCCAAGTTCATGAAAAGCCTACTGGATCGAAAGCGTCAAATCCTTAGGATAACAGTAGGTCTTCTTACCGGACACTCTCACCTTAAAAGGCACATAAGTGTCATAAATCCAGCAGAATAAGCAACTTTGTGCAAGTTCTGTGAAGAAGAAGAGGAAACATCATTCCACGTCCTGTGTCAATGTGAAGGCCTGGCTGATATGAAGTTTCTAACATTAAGCGAAGAAAAGCCAAATGCATGCAACTACATGCGGAGCCACTGTCTTATAAAAAATACCAAGCTAGACAACATACTCTAAAACAAACGGAGTCCCACAATAGATCTGAAAAGGTCGCGGTGGACAAGGACAAATAATGTCCAACTCCTAATCTAATCTAATCACTTCCTGTATAACTAGAATGCAGTACCACTTTTTACCCTAATATAGGTTCCAATCCATTTTTCAGGATTTGGCATGACCCAATACAAAACCACTTTTTTTCCTAATTTTTCCTATTATTAATCATAAAATCTAAAATCAGCATTCTCTTGTAAGTCTGAATCAGAAGACTAAATTAGCGGCATTGATATTCCAATGCAATATTCATTTTTAGCTGATGATGCCTCTTGACTGTCAAAATATCTTTTAAAACTTTTCAAAGGAACGTACCTATTTAACAAAAGAGAAGAGCATTTTTAATTACCTATTAAATCGTGTACAAAGATATGTAAAGTGCACAATTGGGTTACTTTTAAGTTACATGAGGCGAATCTTTCACCGTCCTTTGGATATTGATATCGACGAGTTTTTATAAAATGTTGTTGTATATTACACAACTCTGTATGTGACTGAGATTTATAGTTACTTGTTTTTATAAAAGAAAATAATTAGAAAAATAACTCAAACTCATGTGTCTATGAATAATATTTCGGAAAACAGCTATGTGCCTATGTGCCTTATCTGAATTATTTGTAGAGGAAAACAGCAGAGATTTAATAGTGTTTGTGCAACAAGAGCGGATATGATGCTCATATCGCACAAAGACAAAGTCAAAAGTGCGATACATACAATCCACTCGATTTGTACAGTATATTTTTTCCACGATCATGTAAAGAAAACCTAGAAAAAATATAAAATTAATTTAGAGGTTATTAAGACAAAAAACTATTATAAAAATAATAAATATAAATATTTGTTGTTTAATTTGCCTTTAACCTGTATTTTATTCCTGGGCGTTTCACATGCGACCTTATTACTTCAACTTTCTGTTCTAATAAGTCACGTAGCAATTTGAAATGTTTGCTATACGTCGGTCTAAAACCCATAAAAGCTGTAATTACGTTCTCCAATCAAAACTCTCAGTGTCTCCCTTTTTCGAACTTTGCGAGTCTCTCCAACACCGGGTGATGTATTAACCTTAAGTTTCTTACATTTATTGAAAGAGACGCCTAATAATGTGAATGAATATAAGAAACAAAATGAGATGTTGACTTCGGTTGTACAAGAGTCTACTTAAATCTATGACGCCACAAATGGATGGAGTTTAACGAACTTTTCAAAACAAATTTGAAAAATACATTATAAATCCCATAAATCACTTTAATAACTCCATACGGTCCAATAATTTTAGCTAACTTATTTAATTTTAAAACTAAATTAAATTTCATTTCAACTTTGCGAAAAGTTCTCAATATTGTTCAGTTGTTGCAACTTTATTACGCTCAGCTATGAATTGGGGGTTAACTTGAAAACCGCAACTAATGTTTTCATATCAGAAAAAATATTAAGGGCGGCGTCTGGCTATATCTCATTATCTGGACAATTTCGCAATTTTTTTTACAAAATCTTTGAAAGAAAATACTTTGAAACTTTTAGCGATGTCACGTGATATACCACATAATTGTGTTTTCATAAAAAAAATCTATATAATTTTAAACCAAGCTTTTAAAAAAACTAAACAATATTTTGAAGTGCGATGTGTTTCATTATTTTTCTTTGTTGGTTGTACGGGTTGTAACGGAAAGGCAACGTATTAATATGTTTAGTTTTAAAGAAAATTCCTAGGTAAGTCAACGCGATTATATGTGGTTTAGATACCAAAAGTCAAAGTCATTTTTCGAGTACTTTAGAACAACTCTGTTTCTTAAGAAGTCTTTACAACCCCCTAGGCACACTTCATGAAGGGTTTTCAATATTAAAATTAATGCAAGAAGTATATTTTTCTCGAAAGCTTGGTTTAAAGTTAACCGCGCATATACGGCAGATCTCTATGGGCGAACGCCAACCTTGTGAATAAAATAAATTTTAAAGCGTGATAACTGCAAGCCCTTAGGTATTCACATCATTTAAAAATACTAACAATCTACTCCTATTATCATACAAGAGTTTTCTTTGCAAGTTTTTACAAAATTGTTGTTTTTATAATACAAAAAATATAGGTATCTCTGTTTTAGAATGATCATACTTTATTTTACATATTCATTTATTTATATTTCATCCTCTCGTCTCGACGAGAAGGCGCTTCTCTCACTTGAGAGAGCCTTTCTCTCGTCTTGTCTCGTCTCGTCTCTTTTCTCTCGTGATAAAATAATATCAAATTTAAATTTGAAAAAGACGAAACATGAAAAAACGGTAAAATTTGTAGGACAAAACCAAAGAAATTTTCAAGTAATTTGCGCATTAGTGTCCAAATTTGGCAATAAGAAACACTTATGTCTCTCTGTCTGTTCGTCTGACACAGTCGTTTTACAATTGAAATTTGAAGTAATAAATGGCCCAGATTAGCCATTAACTAAAAACGAAAATACTTTGTCTTGTAAGTCAGTTGGGGAGGGGGAAAGGTAAAATTGGAAGTTAGATTTTTTCTAATGCAATCCTGCGATGTCAAATGAAAGCATAAAAAGCATAAAACAAAAACGATGTGAAATTAGAGAAACATTATGATATTTTTGTTATAATGAGATGAACTTTACTCATGACGTAAAATAGAGGGCGTTACTATCTTTAAATTTTCTAATGGAAAGTAGTCATGTAATACCTCATTTGAAAGATATTTTGAGTATATTTACGTATAAGCACACATTTTAATAATTTTTTTTTTGTTTTTACAAAAATTACATTCTTGATAATCCTTGTGTGCCGCAATAATCCTAGAAATGTTAGATAATGTTAGAAGCTTTTTTTGTCAAGAAATTATGAAATTTTTAATACATCAAATGGTTTTTAAATCACCTTTGATATTCTTAATTTATTTATTTTAGTAAATACAAGAAGTGTTTTCTTAGTAATAAACAATAATTGTTAATACGAGAGTTATCAAGAATGTAACTTATTAGTAAAGGCCCACAACATGTCTGTATAAGAACAAAGAACTAGCTACAAAAAATTGCCATTTGCGCAGTGTTAAATCCCTCTAACAGTAAAAAAATAATTAAATTTATAAAAGATACTGACATTTACTCTGTACTAGTCCAAATATTAATTATCCATTGTATACTATTGTAAAAAACAGCATTTATAAGGTATTATACCTCCGGTAATGATCATTTGAGGTTGAAGCGGTAAATAAAAAAAGAATTTAACATATTTTATGAATTTATTTAATGTAATTAAACATAAAAACCAAAATCTGTTTACATGAACGTAAAAATATATAAAATATATTTCAAATGAGGTAACACATGACCCCACTTTCCATTAGAAAATGTAAAACTAGTAACTCATTCTATCTTACGTGTCTCAAGTAAAGTGCATCTCGTTATAACAAAAATATAATATCTCTTGAGGTTTACCTCGTTTTTGATTTGTCATTATCTTCTTTCATTTAGAAGTTAAAATAGAGGAGGGTACAATTTTCGTCCTCACTGTATATAGTACATTCGTTCGTATTACCTTTTCTTTGACAGTTTTTCGAAAAAACTATTAAAAATTTTCAACTTATCTTCAAAAGTAACCTCAGAAAAGCAGAATGGATTAAAAATAAGAAATGATTGTATAAATTTCAAATAAATGAAATAAGAAATATTTTTTCTTATAAATCACTATTTATAAAATCCTAATAACACAAGTATCATTTGTTACCATTTAATATATATAGAATAGATGTGTTATAGTTAATTTTTTGACTATCTCGAAATCTAATATGTTAAAATTTTAAGTTACGATAAACAATTGAAAATTTCAAATAAGCAAAGAGAAAATTGTTCGAGAGAGCCCGAGAAAGCTCGAGAGAAACGAGAAATTCTCGTCGAGAGAT
Source organism: Psylliodes chrysocephalus (assembly GCA_927349885.1). Lineage (NCBI taxonomy): Eukaryota > Metazoa > Arthropoda > Insecta > Coleoptera > Chrysomelidae > Psylliodes > Psylliodes chrysocephalus. The sequence continues at coordinate 28,254,437 of OV651826.1, read as the reverse complement.
GACACTCTCTCGTCTCGTCTCGAATACAAGCAGTACACTAAATTCAAAGACGCTACAACAAAAAAAACTTGTATGCTGTACCTATGTATCTTTATAATTCCTCATCTGACTACGAAAACTGGCATGTTATGTTTCTTTACTTGATATTTGTAGTTGTGTAAAGTAGAGGGGGATGAACAATGTCCCGGTGGTGGGAGTTGACGTGTGAACTGTCAAATTCTACATGTCCGCCTCTTAGTAAGAACTATGCTTCCTGTTTTTCTTGCGTTGATTTACATTCTATTGTATGAATATCTAGTCTACGGTTAACAATTCTTCTGATTCTAAAAAGAGACTTGAGTAAGGGCTGCTGTCCGAAACTCTTGTCGAAGACGCATGATGCAGTAGAGACCCCATGTCCCGAAGCACCTTGTACAGGGTGTCCCAATGAAAAGTAGCCCATTTCCAGAGCTTATAACTTTTAAAAAAATCGTTGAAACGTGCGGTTTTTGCTGATATATGTTATTTTGCTAAAAGTTTTGCTTTAGTGACACAGAAATTATGTATTACCTATACAGGGTGTTTTTTAAAAAACTTATATTCACCATAACCAAATTTTATCAAATTCAACCTGCTACTTTTCAGTGGGACACCCTGTATTTTAAGTAAAAGTTTATGCTGCGAATTTTGTGTGTAAAATACAAATACAAAAAATTGCATACACACAAATATTTCAAAATGAATTGTTAGTATTAAAAAGTAAGGAATAAATGTATATTCCCCGAAAATTTAGTGCGATTTGTTGTTTTCCATACTATTTTCGGCTTATAGCCTGACATTGTAGAAATCTCACCCTCATTTATTACACGTCGTAAGTTTGAACAACACAATAATATATTTCTATAACAGTGTCTCATCTATCTGCCTCGCCAACTGGAAACATGATTACACAAGAACAAATCTGTTGAAGAAATATATATTAATTTAAATTTTGCACACACAATGTTTCTTCATAACGGTTTTATTT